>JAJEJO010049733.1:150254-316783 GCA_020662805.1 Glaucomys volans
GTCTCACTGAGTTGCTTAGGGCCTCGCTAAGTTGCTGAGGCTGGCTTCGAACTTGCGATCCTCCTGACTCAGCCTCCCAAGTCGCTTGGAATACAGATGTGCGCCACCACGCCCGGCTAATTTTTGTTTTAAGATGTGTTGCACACCAGAAACTTGCCACCCTGCTTTCTTTTGCTGACGTTTGTATGTAACATTCTTATATCCTTTTGCTTTCAAAAGAGCAAAAGCTCCTGAGGTGAGTTTTTGTGCCCTTAGATTTATTTGCTTATAGATTACATACCATTGTATTTTTTTTAGATTTAATTCTGTTACTCAAGTTTTGTTTTGATTGGTGTTATGTAATAATGCATTTATAATCAAATAAATTTCTGAAAGTGGAAAAAAAAGCTTCCGTGTTCATGGTGCAAATAATGAAATAGTATCTACTATTAGTTACCCATACACTGATAAACAGACTTGGAAATTAATACTGTCAAAAAGGAAAGTCATATTCTACTTGGGAGGCTGAGTTAGGATGATTACAAATTCAAGGCCAGCCTCAGCAACTTAGAGACCATGTCACAAAATAAAATAAAAAAATAAAAAGGACTGGGAATGCAGCTTAGGGGTGGATCACCCCTGAGTTCAATCCCTAGTTCTGTAAAAAAAGGAAAGGAAATCATGTCTACATTATCATGCCGGACATGAGTAGATTGGACTGGATGAGAAATGTGGTCATAGTTCCTATTCATTGAACACAAGGAATATAAACATGTAGAGGTCCTTTGAAAGTGTCAGTTGCTTAAAACTTGTTAAACCCAAGCAGCTTTCTTCCACTAGTGCCTTCCCACTTTCTTAGATGAACCCTCAAAGTTAAAAAAAAAAAAATCTATGCTTTCTACAATTTAATTAGACTGAGAAAGCTGCTTGAAGGAGAAAGGAGGTAGAGGTTGGATTTTTTTTCCTGATTGATGACTTCATTTAACAAAGCAAATGTGGTACCGCCCCATATAAACTTCTCCATTAAATCGTAAGCTTATAACAGGCTAAACATCTGGCTACTAAGTAAGAAATGCAACGGACACCTAAAAAGTATTTTTATTTTCATCAAGACTTTGGGGTGCACAAAATGGGCCAGCTGTGTTCAGGTGTGGGGAGAACACGTTTTGTTCTGCTGGAAACGGAATGTGCTTATAATAGCTATGTTCTCCATTCCAGCTGGATGGATAACCAGCACTTTCAATGCCCAGGCAAGTTCTAAAACGTTCTCCTTGCCACAGTGTAAAGGGTGTGTCCTGATGTTTCTACAGCCCCTGGATGAAGAAGGGTGAGCAAGAGCAACGAAGAATAAAAGAGCTTCACCGGAGGCCATGTTGTCCGTAATGGAGAGGCAAGAAGCACAGGGTGGCTCTCCTCTCTCTCTCTCTCTCTCCCCACACACTGCAGAGCTCCTAACCTTTCCCCTTCCTTTGCCCTTTCTCTTTTGCTGCACTGCATCCATCTCAGGCAAAAGACACAAAGGAGACAGAGGGATAATTAGGTCTTCCTTCCTGCTAATTACAAAGTTCCTTTCCATGGAGATAATTGTCAGGTGTTTCTCTGGAACCTTCCAGAGATAGTCTTTACATATAGATTATTTTTGCTTCTCAAGCAAGTAATAGAATTTCCAGCATGTCGTTCTGCATTTTGCTTTTCTCACTTTACCATATTTGGTGATTGTAGTAGACAACGGGCATATTCATGACCGCCCACCACCTTTGGATAGTCCTCCTTAATATGCATGGAAATACCTATGTTTTTATCCCAGGCTCGAAGTCAGAACTCAAATCCCCAGTTTCCCTTGCAGCTGGGGCACAGGCCTAGGACCTGAGCTATTTTATTCAGATTCCCGGGGACATGACTTCATTTTGGAAGTGAGTGAGGTGTGGAGACACAGGGAGCTTCCATCCTTCTGACGTGAGTGGTGACATGAGTGAGTGACGGTGATGATGGTAGTGGCAGTGTTGGTGATTTCCTGGAGGCTGCAAGGTAGACCTCCTGATGCAGAAGCGATGTGACAGTACTGGCTGGGAGCAGGAGCAAGAGTAGTGAAGTCAAGGTCACACGTTGCAATGATGATTCCTCCCTCATGTCAGTTCTGAGCATTGTTAGAGGTATTGCTTTTTCATATTTATTTCCCCCTTACAGTGCTGGAAATCAAACTCATGGCCCCAGGCTTGCTAGGCAAACACACTATCAACTGAGCTACATCCTCAGCCCCAGACACTGTGACACTGTCCTTGATGCTTAGCTCCAAGTCTCTTACTTTTACTATCCCCAAAGATTCTGTGAGTATTGTTACTATTTTTCACTCAATTATGTTTTTACTTAATCTAGCCATAATGGCAGTAGTGGGTTCTGTTTTATGTACTTGACATATAATTTCATACCCAGAAGTGAGGTTAGGTGGGTCGTCGGGCAAGGAGGGGCAAACATAGTAGGCAGGAAAGCTGGTGGATTTTTTTTTCATTTTTTTTTATTGGTTCTTTTAAATTATACATGACAGTAGACCCCATTTTGATATAATTATATAGCAGGAAATATATCTTTTTTTCACACTGTGGATTCACACGATTCATGTAATCTTACATATACATAGGGTAATACTGTCTGTCTCAGTCTACTATCTTTCCTTCCCCCACCCTCTCCCATTTTCCTCTACACCATCCATACTTCCTTCATTCTTTTCTTATTCCCCCCATAACCCCCCCCCCCCCATTATGTATCAGCATCCACTGATCAGAGAAAACATTCGGCCTTTGGTTTTTTGGGCTTGGCTTATTTCACTTAGCACGATATTCTCCAACTCCACCCATTTAGATGCTGGTGGGTTCTTGTTATGCTGTGACAAACGTTTGCTCAAACTACCATATAGACTCCTTTAAGATGCAGATGTGAGCTGACAGAGGCTGGAGCAGTAGGGAAACATTCCCTGAGCATTCAGAATGTTGATTTGAATGGATGACGTTTTGCCTTTTTCAACAGATTATTAATAGGATATGCCCAGATCAGAAGCAAACTGCTGACAGGAGAGATTGAGACACTTTCCTTTGCCAGGACAGGCTCTCTCTGCTGTAGGTGCAGGTCCAACTTGACCCAGAGTCCCATAATTTGGACTGAAAGAATAAGCTACCATTGTCTTCAAACAAAAGCAGGTGTAGGCTGCTGTTTAAGGTAAATGAATAGCAGACCCTTGTAATACCATGATTATGAGGGTAATTGAAAGAGCCCATGTACCCGATGTGTGGGTGGTATGTGTTGTTCAAGACAGCCACAAGATCACCAAGGGAAACTAACAGTATTCTCCAGTGTCCTGTGTTTAATTCTCATTATTCGTGGTAGTTTTGTTTTATAAAGCTATGGCAAATATGGAATTAGCCAACACTGACCATTGCTCCAGGTGCACACACATAAACGACTCATCCTTGTAGATCCCCCTGCCTGAGGTCCTGGGGATTGAATCCAGGGCCTCATGCATGCAAGGCAAGTGCAATACCAATGATCGATTAAAAAAAAGTCCACGGGTTCCAAGTGTTAAGCAGCTGGCCTGAGGCCATCTCACTAAGAGGGGTCAGAGTTAGGTTTCAAATTCCATCCAAGTGGCCCCAGAGCCAGAACTTCTTACACTACACTGCTGTGTGGTCCCCAACCTCTGGCCATCTCTTCATGAAAGCAGAAAGCAGAGTCTTTCTTCAGCACATTAGAGGGGAATCAAGTGTTTTCCACTAAGAACAAAAGCACCGTTAGAATTGATTTTGGAGTTACAAATAAAATTTAGCTAGTAGACAAATTCACAAATATGGAATTTTCTAGTAATGAGGATGGACTATATAGAAAACCCAAAAGTATTAAAAATAGTTTTCTTGGGGGAACAGGCTGTGGAATGAGAGGACATTGAATATGGAACTGTTACTTTTAATCAAACACAAGTTTTAATTTGTCAAAACATTTAAAGTAAGTAATTATTCAAAACAATCTCCTATCACTCCTCCCATGCCCTTCCTCCTCCTCTCAGTGGAATGGAAAGGAATATGATGTGTCATTCATTGTTGGATGTCTCTTCCCAACCAACTCACAAGGATCCCAAGATTGTCCTAGGGAAGTCATAGCATTCTGGAAGGGGTCTGTCGTCCCCACTTCCCTTTGGTCTCTGAAAGTCTGTCTTCTTTAAACACTTACTTAAAAGAAGTGTCTTTCTTCTTCTAAGCTCAGGATAGGGGTTTTTTTTTTTTTTGGTATTAAGGATTGAACTCAGGGGCACTCCACCACTGAGCCACACCCCCAGCCCTATTTCATATTTTTAAATTTAGAGACAGGGTCTCACTGAGTTGCTTAGAGGCCTCACTGAGTTGCTTAGAGGCCTCGATAAGTTGCTGAGGCTGGCTTTGAACTCACAATTCTCCTGCCTCAGCCTCCCAAGCCACTGGAATTATAGGCGTGCGCCACTGCGCCTGGCAGAAGGGGATAGTTCTTGAGGTGGGAATGGAGGCAGATGGCCCAACTGCTTAGTTGGAGTTACATATGGCCCAGTTGCTTCCCAAACCTTGTCCCAGGGGGTGGGGGCGGGGTGTGTGTGTGTGTGTGTGTGTGTGTGTGGTCTGCAGTGTCCTGGGTCACCCAAGCAGCCATTTATGCAGTAAGCATTTGGTGAGCTCTTTGTATGTTCTGGGCACAGTGCCTCATTCTTTGCGTGCATTATTTCAGAACTTTTACAGACGAGAAAATGGAAGTTTAAACAATTTGCCTGGGATCACCAGGCTGCTACATGGCAAATTCAGGATTGGAATTCACCCCTGTTTAACTTCTTTTTTATTTTTTTATTTTTTTTTATTTACTTATTGATTCATTGAACACAAATGGAGTATGCTATTGTTTCTCTGTTTAACTTCTAAAGCAATGTTCTCAAGAGCTCACAAGACTGTCTGCACATACACACATGCTTCCTTTGCAAATTTCCAGTTGTGTCCAGTTGTGAGAGAGGTTGAGTTTATGGTGGAGTCTGAAACTTTATTGCCACGATGAGGGCTGTGCCTCCCCAGGAGGGTTTGCTCAGTGCTTCCCACCTTTGTTTAGACTGTTCCTTGCACCAGGACTGCCCTTCCCATCCATTCTTCATGTGCAATTCCTAGGTTTCCTTTAAGACCTAGCTCTGCAGGTGGCCAGGCTGTGACAACAACAGTTGGAGGAAGGAGAAATTTTAACTTGGAATGAAGATTGACCTTTTAATTATTACATGGAACTGGACAACCTGTAACTAAACAGATTCCCCCCAAAGGCCAGCTGTGTCTGGAATACTTTTTTTTTTGGTACTGGGGTTTGAACCCAGGGGCACTCCACCACTAAGCCACATCCCCAGCCCTATTTTGTATTTTATTTAGAGACAGGATCTCACTGAGTTGCTTAGGGCCTCGCTAAATTGCTGAGGCTGGCTTTGAACTTGCGATCCTCCTGCCTTAGCCTCCCAAGTGCTGGGATTACAGGTGTGCGCCACCATGCCCGGCTTGGAACACTTTTCATGATACACGAGGCCTAGATGTCCCATGAAAGCTGTTCTGATTTTCTTCCATGGGGATGAAAACCAAAGTCCCTTTTTCTCAAAAGGCAGAAGGGGAAAAAAATAAGTTTTTTTTCTTTTTTTTTTTTAATTGCACTACATGATCTTTCTCAACTGACTACTTGTGATATAAATATATTTTCATAATTCCTAATATAATTTCAAAGCTTTGTATTATTTGTAGGCACTCAATTTATTTTAATCCATTGAATCAACTGTTTTGAATTATCTCCATTTTTCCCCAACCTAAAACCAAACTAAATCTTTGTGAATTTGCTTAATTGCTTCCTTATGACTTTTTTCTTTTTAACATATAGGATTACTTGGTCAAAGATTATGTATATTTAAAGGGTTTTGGTACGATTATCAGTTTTTTTTTTTTTTGCCAAAAAGATCATAGTCAGTAATATTTAACAATATGTCAGAGCTCCTTGGAGATCATTACTGTTGTTATCATGCACTGTCTTTTTTTTTTTTGAATTTTTTTTTTTTTTTTGGAACCGGGGATTGAACCCAGGGACACTCGGCCACTGCGCCACATCCCCAGCCCTATTTTGTATTTTATTTAGAGACAGGGTCTCACTGAGTTGCTTAGGGCCTTGCTAAGTTGCTGAGGCTGGCTTTGAACTCGCGATCCTCCTGACTCAGCCTCCCAAGTCGCTTGGATTACAGGTGTGCGCTACCGCGCCCGGCATGCACTGTCTTTTATCAAAATGTGTTCTGCCAGGCCCTTGGGATACACAATTTTGGACAGGTAAATGAAATTGTGTGGGAATGTATGGCACACAACTGAAAATATAATAAGGGTCCTACATGTGTTTATTGCTTTACAGTTTACAAAACATTTTCACATACCTTAGTTCCAGGCTTTTCAAACTTTAACAGGTATATGAAGCTCCTGGGGATCTTATTAAAATGCAGCTTCTGACTCTAGGTCTGGGTGGGACCTGGGAATCTGCATTCCAGCTCCCAGGTGATCTCAGTGCTGCTGGTCTGAAGACTACATTTTGGAAGACTAGCCTTCCTTCATTAGAGTTCCTATAATAATTTACCCAGGTAGATCTTATCATCCTTATTTTAATGAGGAGGAAATTAAGACTCAGGTTAAGTAACCTGTCTGCAATGTTAACCATGCTGCCAATTTGGAGATTGTTTTTCTATTCATTTTATTTGTTCATTCACTCATATTTTTTTTTTTTTCAGGTACTGTTGATGCATCAGTGAGTGAAATCAAGTCCTTGCTTTGTGAAACTTGTCTTCTGGCAAAGAAGACCAAAAGTAGGTTAATACAAATAAAACCTAATTTCAGGTAATAAAAATGTTTTAAAAGGGAAATAAACCCCAGGGTAAGGGATTGATTATAAACCAAAGGGGTGTTCTGAAGCTAAACTTTACTGCTTGATTCTCCTCCGTTACAGATTGGGCCTTCACTATTGCCCAACACTTGGGGGTTCAGGTTTGGTTTTCACATTCATTTCCTTACTTAATTCTCATAGTAACCCTGCGATAAATGGAGGGAAAAGATCCAACACAGTCTAACAAGTGAACTAGCAAAGCTTCTTCAACTAAAATACAGAGGGAGAGAGGCACCTCATTAAAGAATGGAGACTGGAAAAGGCCTTCTGTTTTCACCAAGTCCTCAAAGGAGCCACTTGGCCTCTTGCCAAGCTCATCCTTCAAGGCTGATGGAGAAGGAGATATGGGAGAGGTTGTTGGGTGGGGGGGCGCTTGGTGTCTGCAACACATTAAGCCCCTGTGTCTTGGAGGATCGGGTCTAACTATCTAGGATAGTCTATTGTAGGCAACATAAACCAACTCGGTATCAGAAAGGGGAGAAACACAAAATTAGAAAGAGTTTATGGTTAAGGATATTGGGATATAATCCACAGAATCAGACAAAATCTCCCAGGTAGACTTCAGAATGCTCAGAAGTCAAGGTAAAGCAGTGATCTAGAGGGTTCCTCCAGGCTCCTTTCTTGCATGCATGCACTTCCCAAGTCTTCAGCTTCCTGTGTTACGGGTTGACTTGTGTCCCCCCAGTGATATGCTGAAGTCCTCATCCCTGAATGTGACCTTATTTGGAAATAGGGTCTTTGTAATCGAGTGAAGATGAGGGCATACTGGCAGAGGGTGGACCCCAAGCTATTATGACTGGTGTTCTCATAAGAGGAGAGACAGAGAAAAGGAAGAAAGTGGTGGAGGAAGATGATGGATACAGAGGTTAGGGTAATATTTATAACCCAAAGAATGTCATGGATCATCAGCAAGCCCCAGAAGAGGCAAAGAAGGTGTCTCGGGCAGCTTGAGTTACTACGAAAAACAACAAAAACAAGAAAATAACCCACAAATGGGATGGTTTAAAACAGCAGGAATTTTTCATAGTCCTGGAGGCTGGAAAGTACATGATCAGGTGCCAGTGTGGTTTGGTTCTGGTGAGGGTCCTCAGTGCTGCAGATGGCCACCTTTTGTCCTCATATGGTAGGAACAGGGCATGGTGGGCCTCCGATTTCTCCTCTAAGGGCACCCATTCATAAGAACTCCACCCTCATGAGCTAAGTATTTTCCAAAGACCCCACTTCCAAATTCCATCATGTCAGGACTTAGATTTTTTTTTTTTTTGATACTGGAGTTTGAAACCAGGGGAATTTAACCTTGAGCTATATCCCCAGGCCCCTTTTTTAAAAAATATATTTTATTTAGAGTCAGGGTCTCACTGAGTTGTTTAGTGCCTCTCTGTTGCTGAGGTTGGCTTTGAGCTCACGATCTTCCTGTCCTGGTCTCCAGAGTTGCTGGGATTACAGCTGTGCACCACCATGACTGGCCCCAGTCCTTTTTATTTTTTGTTTTGAGACAGGGTCTCACCAAGTTGCTTAGGACCTCGCTTAGTTGCTGAGGTTGGCCTTGAACTTGCGATCCTCCTGTCTCAGCCTCCCAAATCAATGGGATTATAGGCATGGACTCCCATGCCTGGCAAGGAATTAGATTTCAAAATGATTTTTGGAAAGGGGGATAACAAATGTTCTGTCCAAAACAGAAGGTGCTTCCACGGTGGAATTCAGAGGGATCATGGCTCTGCTGACCCCTAAATTTTTTTCCGAATTTATCTATTGGAGAATTATTGTTGTACATAATGATGGGATTTGTTGTTACATATTCATACATGCACACGACATAACAATATGATTTGACCAACATCACTCCCCAGAACTTCTCCCCTCCTTTCCAACCTCCCATCTCCTGGTCCCTTTCCTCTAATGATGTCCTTTTGATTTTCATGAGATCTCTTCCTCACCTTTCTTTTCCTTTTTCCTCTCTAGCTTCTACATATGAGAGAAAGCATGTGACCTTTGACTTTCTGAGTTTGACTTATTTGGCTTGACATAATGATCTCTAGTTCCATTCATTTTCCTGCAAATGACAATTTCATTTTTCTCTATGGCTGAACAGAACTTCATTGTGTATTTATACTATCTGGTTCCATAGTTTGGCTACTGTGACACCATCATTTTAAGAGTTCTAGCCTCGAGGATTACAACATAGGAAGTTTCTTATTGTTTTAAGCTACCCAGCTTGAGATACTTGGTTATATCATATCTAAGAAACAAATACAATGTCCCTCTGCTCCCAGTTCAAGTTTCCAAGTGCCAACATGTGGGTGAGCGGTCCAACTTCGATTATGGGCCTGCTCATGAGGATGGATTTGGAAGAGTTGGAGGTACTCCAAATGGCTCAGAGATGTTCTCACCAAAAGTAAGGAGAGTGGTTGAGGGCAGCAAAAACAGGGGATGCTCCTGGCACTAACCCACAAGCTACAGAAGCTCCCGATCTGGGGTGATGGTTTAGGGGATATGCAGGCCACTTCTTGCCCCGTGAGCTGCTCTTTTACCCAAGCTGACTGGAAGTGCTAATGGATGAGCAATTTTCTGGCTCTTTCTTAACTCCCCTCACTCTTGCCTATTTCCAACGCCATGGACTCTTGCCTCCCCTCACTCTTGCCTATTTCCAACGCCTTTTCCCTTTCCCGACAACCTGCTCATGCACACATTACTGGCTTCTCCCTTCAGGATCTCATTTCCCCATCCTCCTGGGATGCTCCCTGGGATCTCCATCTAATCATGCCATTTATATGTGAACTCTTATCTCAGTGTCTGCTTATGGGTGCCTACCTATGTGCTTTGCCACAATGGCTGAGAAGCCATAGAGAAAGCACTTATCTATGGATGTGCCCAGTGACTAAGGAGCATTAGTTTTAGGCCATTGTACAATCCTGTTCCCCCTTCCTCACCCCGAATACTGACTTTCCTCCTAGATAGGTATAATGTAACAAAGGTCCTAGGTATGGACAAGTATCATAAACCCTTCCTGAAAATGCTGTCTTACTGTCCCAGGAGAGAGAAAGGGGACCCCTGATCAGAGCACACAATTGAACACCTAGATGCTAAGAAAAGAGGCCTCTTCTGTAGACCTCCCTCATCATTAAGATGCTAACACAGTCCCTGGTCTTACTCTATGTTTGGAAATGTTATGCAGGTAATGGTCAAGTCATCACAGACTGTCCTAGGTTGTCACCCCGAGAGTCAGAGGCTGAGACAAGGATTCAGGGTCACACAATTCATTGATGGGGAGAAGAGAGTGAGGGTAGGTGGGTGAAGAAACCAAGCAAGGGTGTAACTATGTTAAGTCTAGCGTTGGCCTCTAGTTGTCCCCCGCTTGAGATAAGTGGATGGCCTTTGTAGCCCTGCATTGGTAAGTCATTGGTTGCATGTCACTGCCGGGGAGGGACGTTATAACCAGTTGGTGGGGGTGGTGCCCATTGGTCAAGAGCTTTTCCTGGGGGGTGGATGCAGCTGTGAGTGTTGGCAGCCAGCACACAAAGTACACAAAGCCGCTGAGGGACTGTGTGTCAGTCTGGTCTCTGACAGTGGTGTGTGTGTGTCTGTGTGCATATACATGTGTGTGTGTGTGTGTGTGAGAGAGAGAGAGAGAGAGAGAGAGAGAGAGAGAGAGAGGAAGTGCAATATCTGCTTTTTGGTGGTTTCCATTAACAATCTGCTCATGAAGTTATATCAACTGCCTCACTTGTTTGCTTTTCCCTTTCTTATCTTTATTCATAGTCAAGAAAGCATATTAAAAAAAAGAAAAATACACTAAGAAAGAGATCTGAGAGTTCAGCTTATTCTCTTTTCATTTATTTTTTAAATTTCATTCATTCAGAAGACATTTATTGAACACCTCCTTTGTCTGCCACAAACACATCCAAATGCAGGTGGTACTTTTGTGATTTCCTCCTGATGGGAGAAAATTCATGTTTATCTATAAACTGAACATTATCACATATACCCAGGTCCCTATACTGAGTCTTCCATCTTTTAAATCATTTACCTATTCACCTGTTAATCCAGTCATCTCTCCAGTCATCCACATGTTCAGTTGCTTGACTACCCATCCACTCACCACGCCATCCACCCACCCACCTGTCTACCCACCCTTCCACCAACCCATTCACCATTAACTCAACTCTATACTTGTCCACTTATCTGCAAACCACCCAGTCATTCATCTAACTCTCCACCAGTGGGCACCTACCACCTGCCAGGTAATATTGCCAGGTTCAGTCAACTAATCAATATATATTGATGGAGTGCTTTCTAGTGCCAGATACTGTCCTAAGGTGCTAGAGATAAAGCTGTAAATAGGAAGATATGCTCCTTGCCCTTATGGACTTTGTAATTCATGAGTAAGATCAGACATTCAACCAATAATTAGGAAGGTAAAATGCGAAAGTACTTCTCCCCCTCCTAATATCCTTCCCTCTGAGTCTCCTCTCCCTTTGGTGTGCTTGAAAAGTTTTGCTTTTGAAAAAATTAGAGAAGGAGCCTAGAAGGTGGACTATATTGAGGAAAGAAACATTTTCCAGAACTGAGTGGGATTTATATCCACTAAACTCTAAGATCCTGGAGGGCTGTAAGTGTGTGTTTTAATTCATTGCTTTATTTCCAGGACCTATCCCCTAGTAGGCACCAAACAAATGTTTGCTAAATGATAAAGAGTATTCAGACTCACTCTGTAGTTTCCTGAGTTTTAACTCATTGAAATGTTTAAAGAAAAATACTTAAAAAGAAATTAGGACCTTCAGTAATATATTCTTATAAATTCTTACGGTTGTTCTATATTAGCCATAGTAGAAGTAGGAAATCAGCCCAGAAAATCAAGTTGTGTAAATTGAAGAATCCAGATGGACAATCCAAAGTTGATTAACCTTTAAAGATTCTCAAAGAACTAGTAATCCTAGGAAAGCATATAGAAAATACTAATATCTAGGGCTGGGGATATAGCTCGGTTGGTAGAGTGCCTGCCTTACAAGCACAGGCCCTGGGTTCAATCCCCAGCACTGCCACAACAACACCAACAACAAAATACTAATATCTAGCAAACATTCACTAGGAAAAGAATATTCCCAACACCAGCAAGCTTGGCAGGATTGAGATAAATGACACTTTGCAGGATATTTTCCACACATTGTAATGCTTTTATTAAGCACATACTTGTTTTTTTAAAAAAATCATTTCAAATTTTATTCATAGCAAATGTGAACAAATATTTATTTTAAAATGTATTTTACTGTAAGATCTGTGCTGGTGGTAGCAGATGTGAAATGTTCCCCTGGTAAAAGGGAAACAAAAGGGAGATGTTTGACAGTCCTGGAAGTGGTGCCTTCCTTCCAGCATCTTGGGATCCAACCAAGAGACAGTGCAGTGGGTGCCCATGCAAGATGGTTACTGTGGTTTGAGTGTGCTCCCCCAAAATTCATGTGTTGGACCCTTAATTTCTCCATGAGCAGTGTTGGGAGATGAGGCCTTCTGGGACATGTGTGGGTCCTGGGAACAGGTCATGTGGAGGCCATGAATAGATTTGTGCCTTCCTCACAAAAATGGGTTAGTGATCAAGGGAGGTTTAGTCTCCTTTTTTCTCTTGGCTGAGTCTGTCTCCCCTTCCAACTTCTGCCATATTACGAGGCAGCACAGGGCTCTCACTAGATGCAGCCATCTTATCTTGGACTTCTCAACCTCTGGGTCATAAGCTCACTAGACTTCTTTCTTTATAAGTTACCCAGTCTCAGGTATTCTATTATAGCAATGTAAAATAGACTAAGGTTGGGTATTGATAAATGTAAACTCTGGTTTCAAGAAGATTCCTGTGTTAGTCATCTTTTTATTGTATGACCAAAATACCTGACAAGCAACACTTAGAGGACAAAGATTTATTTTTGCTTCATGATTTCAGAGGATTCAGTCTGTGATCAACTAGCCCCAAGGTAGAAACATCATGGCAGAAGGGCATGGTGGAGGAAAGCTGCTCAGCTCATGACAATCTAGAAGTAGGGACAGAGAGAGAGAGGTGGTAGGGTGGGGGAGAGAACTGGGAGAAGACAAACAGGGTCTGGCCTCAGTGACCTGCTTCCTACAACTGGGTCCAACCTCCTAGTAGTTCATTCAGCTATCAATGGATTAATCCACTGATGAGGTCAGAGACCTCATGATCCATTCATTGTCTAAAAGCTCTGCCCTTGCTGCCTTGGGGACCATGATTCCAACCCATGAATCTTTTGGGACCCATTCCAGATCCAAATCATAACAAATTCCTCAGTCCTCAGGTAGGTGATGACCTGGACTTAACCCTCAGGTAGCATTGGGGAGGATGGACCCCATATCTACCAGATTGTGAGTCATTGGAAGCCTTGATTTAAATCCCAGACAAAAAACAAGATATTCATAGCATACTACCCAGAAATAATGTTTTTATGTAAATTCTTTCAGGCATTTTTTTTCCTGTCTTCATATAGAAAAATATATATAGAAAATTATCTTTGATAATACTGGGATACCATATATATACTGTTTTATAAACTATTCTATTAAAAAGATTAATATAAATGCCTTTATACCCTACCAAATAGTACCAGTGGGTATTTGTTTACTACCTGGAGCTACCATGCTACTTGCTGAGGGATTTAAAAGATATTAATCAGCATTTCTAATTTCCAGATTACAATTTAGGTAACAATTTAGGTAATGGACTGTCTTAGTTCATTTTCTGTGGCTATAAAAAAATACCTGATGCCAAGATATTTATATAAAATAGGTAGTTATTTGGCTCATGGTTCTGAGGCTGGGAAGCCCAAAACCATGGTCACTGGCATTTGGTGAGGGCCTTCTTGTGGGGGAGAATACCACATGGCAAGACAGGGCAGGCAAACTGGGGCAGGCCTGTCTTCTTATAAAGCCACTAGTGCCATCATGGGGTCCCCACTTTGATGACTTTAATTCTAGTCACCTTCAAAGGATTCACATCCAAGTACCATAAGAATTTGGGGATTAAGTTTCCAACACATAAACTTTTGGGGAACCTAGTCAAACCAAGAAAGAGGATATACACATGAAAATCGTTATCAATAGAACAGCTAAATAATAAAAGACAGAATAGTAAGAGTCCACACATAGTGGTTTGGGGAAGATAGTTGATAGATCCTTATCAACAGAAGCCTTGAAGTTATTTCAGCAATATCATTTACTAAAATGGGTTTGTCACACAATCCTTTTCAGTCTTTGTGTCTACAAAGTGGGAATGAGGATAAAAACGATATGTACTTTGAAGGTTTTTTTGGGGGGGAGATAAGATAATAAAATAATGAAAAGTAATAGGCATAGCAGGCACTCATGTAGACCTCACTCCATGCTGGGCAGTACTCTAAGAATGTAACATGTTAACTCACATCATGCAGCCCCGTGAGTATGGAACTGTATAATTAGCTCATTTTACAGATGAGACAAGGGAAGCCCAGGGAAGCTAAGTAACTGGCCCAGCATCATACAGCTCAGAAATGGCAGTGGTGAGACTGAAGCCAGACAGTGTAGCTCTATGTATCTGAAGAAGTCTTTGCAACCACTGAAATGGGGGCAATAAACTTCTCCATTTGGACATCAGCTGCTGGTCCCATCTGTCATTAACATCAAGAGTGAAATCAGAAAGAATTCCTGCTGCAAGTGAGTAGACCATTTCAAACTAGCTCAGGGGGGAAAAGAGGCTTATTGGTCATAACTGAGAGGTCTGAGGCTGGATCCAGGGGTTCACCCAAGCCCTGCCTCTTTTTTGCCATCTGTTTTCCTCTGTGATGGCATTGTTCTCAGACTCATCCAACCTGGTGGGAAGGATGACCTCAAGTAGCTCCTGCCCAGTATGACTGGAAATGGAATGGTTCTGACAGTTTTCTGGGAAGGCTTCTCACCAGCCTGGCCAGGGGCACATGCCTACTCTTGGGAAGGTGGGACCAGCCTTAGGTGAAACACATCCACTGAGAACGATCCCTGCAGAGTGAGAATGGGATGGGTTCTTTAAAAAAAAAAAAAAGAAAAAGGGAATGCTTGGTAGACAATAATTATGCATTATGCAGCCTTGCTAATGAAAGTGAGGTTGGTAGACCAGTGGCAGTAGCAGCAGCAAGAAATGCAGGATTTTTTTTTTTTTTGGTACCAGGGATTGAACCCAGGGGTGCTTAACCACTGGGCCACATCCCCAGCTGTTTTTTTTTTCCTTTCTTCCTTCCTCTTTCTTTCTTTTTCTTTTCTTTTCTTTTCTTCTTTCTTTCTTCTTTCTTTCTTTCTTTCTTTCTTTCTTTCTTTCTTTCTTTCTTTCTTTCCTTTCTTCTTTCACAGGATCTCGCTGAATTGCTTAGGGTTTTGCTAAGTTGCTGAGTCTGGCTTTGAACTTGCAATCCTCCTGCCTCAACCTCCTGAGCCACTGGGATTACAAAAAAAAAAAAAATAAAAATAAAAAAAAAAAAAAAAAAGAAAAAGAAAAAAAGAAATGCAGGATCACCTCACCCCAGACCCAGGGAGTCTGAATCTGCATTCTAATAGGACCTTGGGAATTCTGGAGCCTAATGCAAGCCTGAGAAGTGCTGGACCACAGAGGACCTTAGAAAAGCATGAAGTTTTTCTGTCTTTCTGTCTCTTCCTCTTCTTCTGCATAACTTGCTATTTATTTATTTATTTATTTATTAAATCTGTTTTCAAATTTTAGTTTACCCTTAATAATTGTAGTTATTTGTGGAGTAGTGTGACATTGTGCATGCAATGAAGACAATGTGTGAGGGTTAGAGCGGTAATTGGCATATCTGCCACTATATATATATTTCTTTGTGTTGGGAGCATTCAAAATCCTATTAGCTATGTTGGAATAGAATTTGTTGTGGTGAGCCTTTCTTGCCCCTCTTCACATGAGTGTTTCAGCCATTACCGCTATTATGAAAGTATCCCCTCTAGGAAACACGGAGAAGAAGGACTGGGAGGAGCAACACTGCCATTAGATCCCAACAAGAGCCCACCATTGTCAGAGCCAAAAGATGTAAGAAAGGAAACAGGGCTGTCCTCTCCCCATGACCTTGCTCTGGTCACGTGTGTCCCACTGGCTGAGAAGTCATGGGGCCAAGGGGAGTGTTTGCCCTTCTAGACCTAACTTTGGGTGCCTGGCCGGCAGGAATTTCCCACACAGATGGCCACAGTGTGTTTGCAGGAATATCATAGGACCCGTCCTTGGCCACTGGACTCTGACCACCTGATTTAACCTGCTTGGAAGGGCAGGGCCTCAGGGCAGAGAATTACAGTGCACCTGCAGGGTGGACTGATCACAGGTGTGTGCACCCTAAGGTCCAATGGGCAACCAAGGGACCCCCAGTTTACTCCAATCATTGTCTCTATGCCCCCCTCCTTCTCCCTCTTCTCTCACGGCCCTCACATTACCTTTGGATTTGTTGAAGGAAAGAAAAAGAAATGACCAAAGAGGGAGAGAACATGGGAGCAATTTGTGGAGGGTCGAATGCCCTTTCCTAGTCTCCGGCATCATCACCTATTTCAGTGCACACTCTTTATCCCCAAGGCAACTATCTCTTACCTCGCTGATGTCATCTTATACCTGCATGACTTCCCTTGGCACTGACTCCACATTTGGTCTTAGGAAAGCAGCCAGAATCATTTTCTTTACCTACTTTGTGCCTGGGACTTGGCCAAGGTGCATGCGATGAAGCCACTCACTGTGTGTAATGGATCCAGAGGATAGAAGAACACTGCCCTCTGCTTCCTTCTCTCTGCAGTTTCCTGGTAGGCACTGGAGTTTTCCAACGACTCCCACTAGATGTCACTGTTGTCACGTTTGCTAGTCCCTGTCCCCCTTATGCACCAACCCTCCCCCACCTTGGTTGGCTTTCGGTAGATTTAGCACAAAAATATGTCCTTTGCAAAGTTAGAAGGCAGATTTTCCTCTATAAATTCTTGGAATCTTTGCCTTATTTCCATGTTGTCACTAACTTTCCATTATTTTTGTTGTTTTCCCTTGCCTATATTGGGCAAGTGAAGTTCTCTGTGCACAGTAGATGCTTAACACACTTTGAATGGAATTAAAAAAGGGGGAAGTTCTAGGGACTTGAGTTCTATTTTAATTTACTGTGGTGTTATTTATTTTTTTAAACATTAAATGCCTTGATTCCACCAGGGTTTACAACCAGGTCTTAAGTCAAGTTCAGTGTGAATTTGCATGGGAAAATCACTAATCTCCAACACAAAATTAGCATTTTGGTTATAAATTAGGCAACAAGCCACAGATGTAGTGATACTTGGGACAATGGAATCTGAGAAAGGGTCTAGAGGCTTTGCCAGATCACCTGTGGCAGGCAGAATAATGGCTCCCCAAGATGTCCACATCCTGCTTCCCCAAACCTGTGATGATAATGTTCCATGACAAGAGGGACTTATGGCTGCAGAGAGAAGGAAGATGGTTTAATTGACTGATATTAAGATGAGAAATTAGCCCGGGGAATCAGATGACCAATGTAACCATGAGGATCTTTTTCAGTGAAAGGAGGCAGAAGAACTGGGAGCCAGCATCAGAGGACAAGCAGTGGTGATGGGAGCAACTGGATTGCTGACTTTAAAGATGGAAGAGGCCATGAGCCAAGGTGTGTAGACAGGCTCTAGAAGCTGGAAAAAGCAAGAAAACAGATTCTCTTCTGGAGTGTCCAGAAGGAAGTAGCCCTGCTGACACCTCGATTTTAGCTCCATGAAATCCATTTTGGATTTCTAACCTCTGGAATTGTAAGATCATAAATTGGTGTTGTTTTAAGTCACTAAGTGTCAATTTGTTACAGCAGCAATAGGAAACCAAATGCACCAATGAAAGGATTCATGGTACAAAAAAAATTTGGGATCCCTGTGTTGAGACTTAAGATTAGAAAAGAACAGTTTTATCTGTGGGTGGAAGTGCGGGTGCTGGTGGAGTAAGCTATCTATTGAGGCATATCAAATTACTCCAACTTAGAAGCCTAAAGTCTTTCATCTCATTCAGTTTCTGTGCATCAGAAATTTGGGAACAGCTTTGCTGGATGGTTCTGGCCCTGAATCTCTCATGGTTGTGGTCAGGATGTCAGCGGTGGGGCAGCACTCATCTGAAGGCTCAAAAGGGACCAATTTACCTGCTTCCAAGATGGCGCACTGCATGGCTGCAGGCAAGAGGCCTCACTTCCTCACCACGCTGAACTCTTCTCAGGATGGTTGAGTGGCCTCACAATGTGGTAACTGATTTCCTTGAAAGTAGCTAATACAAGAGAGAGTGCAAAGCAGAAGTCATATGCCTTTGACAATCTATTCCCAGAAGTCACACTGTCACACCAGTTACATTCCATTCCTGAAGAGTGAGGATGTAATTAAGGGAAGGGAAATTAGGTTCTACCTCTTAGAGGGAAAAGTATAGAAAAATTTGTGAACATATATTAAACTATCATGCCATTTCTCTGTTTCTTTGCTCCTTTAAACAATTTCCATGAACAACTTCATATCAAGAGTTGAAACTGAAAAAAATTTGATAAATGACCAACAAGACTATATATAGAGTAAGTGATTATGTCAAAATGAACCCCACTAGTATGTAGAGCTATAATGCACTAATAAGAACCTTAAAAAAGAAAGGCAAAAAAACTCCCAAAAGGACTAAATATAGAAAAATTCATTCTATTTTAATTTACCCAACTCATTAAAGTCTTAATTTAATCGAATTAGTAGGTAGCATCATAAGCCAAAGAAATGAAACCATCCTTTGTGGAAATTGTGTCATTACCAACTTGGCATAGAACAGCATGTTTTTAAAAAATAAACTTTTTTATTTTAGAATAGTTTTAGAATTACGGAAAAGTTGCCAAGACAGTATTGAGAGATCTCATTTCCCTTCTTGTTAATATCTTACATTACTGGGGTGCACTCGTCACAGCTAATGAACCAGTGTTGATACACTGCTATGAACTAAAGTCTAATTTATTTGAATTTCTTTAGTTTTTGACCTAATGTCTTTTTTTCTGGAATGGTACCTTTGTGTGTGTGTGTGTGTGTGTGTGAGATACTGGGGTTGAACCCAGAGGTACTCTACCACTGTGCTACATCCCCAGTCCTTTTTATTTTTATGTTTTTAATTTTGAGACAGGATCTTACCAAGTTGCCCAGGATGCCCTAGAACTTGTAATCTTCCTGCCTTGGCCACTGGAATTACAGGGTTGTGCCCCAGCCCCAGCCTGGAAGTACATTTTCGAAGTGAGGTTTCTTCATGTATCTCCAGTGTCTTATCAGTATCAGGACTTTTTGAAATCAGCAACCAAAACAATAAGGTGTGGAGGAGGGAACAGAAAACTTGATGGACTTGGATTTGAATCTTGCTTCTGTCACTTCTTGCAGAGGGTTCCTAACCAAGTTACATCTTTTCTACCCCAGGTTCCTCATCTGTAACATGAAGATGATTAGGTATCACAGGAATATTGTGAAGATTCAATGAATTCATGTATGTAAAGCACCTTGGATAATTTTTGACATATTAGCCAACCGGGGGTAACATAATTATTTTGTCAAACTTGGGATTTTATTAGGTAATCTGATCCTGAACAAGATGTTGACTGTATAATGTGCCAAGTGCAGGGTCCCCACATGCGCCTGGGGAGAGTTAATAAGGCCTCCTGCAGAGGAAGATTGAGTCTTGAAGAATGCATAAGAGGTGGGAAGAAGGTGTCCAGGAGGAGGGAGCTGCATGCAGTGGTGTGGTGCTGTGAGACACCCTGGTAGCTCTGGAGACTGGCAGGCAGGAAGGTGCTGTGAGGTGGTGAGTGGCCAGGAGCTGGCTCTGGGGAGACTTATTGGCTGCAGTGAGGAACTCTGCCTTTCCCTCTTTCCACTGGGCAACAGGGAGTCACTGAAGAGCTTTCAGCAAGGGAATGACTCTGGTCAGATCAGGGGCTTATAGAAACGGATTAGACGAGGAAGCAAATCAGAGCTCAGCCATCAGGACTGGAGGCTTTTGCGATGTAATGTCGAGGGATGGAGTGCTGGTCATGAGAGAAGCCAGTGGAAAGACCCATTTAGTAGGCAAATTTAGCCACACCTGGTGGATTGCAGCAGGTAATGGGAAGGGAAGCTGTCTTTGTTTCTAGGGGGGAGTTATAGCAAATTACCACCAACTTGGTGGTTTAAAAATAACAAAATTAGCCTCTCACAGTTCTGGGGGCCAGAGGTCTGAAATCAAGGTGCCTGTAGGACCATGCTCTCCTTGAAGGTTCTAGGGAAGACTTCTCTTTTGCCTTTTCCATCTGCAGGTGACTTCTGGTGCCCCTTGGCTTGTGACAACCTGACTCCAATCTCTGCCTCCATCTCCATATGGTATCTCCTCTGTGTCTCTATGTCCTTTCCTCTTATGAGGATACCAGTTGCTGGATTTAGGGCCCACCCTAAATCCAGGATGATTTCATCTTGAGATCCTTAATTAATTTTATCTGTCAAGACCCTATTTCCAAATAAGATTTAATTGAGGTGTTGAGTGGACGTGAATTTTGGTGGGGGTACTATTCAAGCTACTACAGAGACAAAAAAAAAAAAAAAAGATTGTTAACAGAATCATTCATAAAGTTCAAATGAAGAGTGAAAGATGCAGACAGAGGCTGAGGTGGCAATGACTGCAGGCAGTTCCTGAGGCTTTCTTCTCCCGAGCACATGCCTACACTACACTTTCCAGCCTCCCTTGTAGTTGGATGTGGCCCTGTGACTGAGTTTTGGCCAATGGAAGTGAATAAAAGGCCAATCCCAGGCCTGTGTCACCTGCTTTTTCTCTTCTAGAGGGTTGACACTCCCAAAGGACTTTTAGAAGCCAGATGTTGAAGATGGCAGAATGAAGGAACCTGGCCCTTCTACTCCTACCCCTGAATCACTGGGAGGAGACGCCCAGTGAGGAACACTTGTTTTGGAATGTGCACGAATGAGAAATAAACTCAGATTGTGTTAAGGCCCTGCTATTTGGGGGTTGTTTATTATAACATCAGCCTACCCTGACAAATACAGCTTCTGTGGATTGATGACAGGCAGGGAAGAGTCTCAAAGCAGATGGAGTTTAGGGTTAAACTTCTAAATTGTGAAACCCTGGGAGATGACTTTTCCTGGACTGTAATGAAGATCTACAAAGCAGGCTGCCTGTATAACAGAGATGTCAATGAGGCAATTCTAAACCATTTCCAGCAGCTTGGACACAGAGGGAAACGAAAATACACAGGCTTATGTTAAGCCTAATATATTTCATCAAATAAAAATAAAACTTAAATTATGTTGTCTTCCCTGGGAAGAAATTAAATTATAGAAAGAACTTTCTTTCTCTCAATAGCATAATAAGGCAAGGCCACATGAAGAGACAAATGATTTTTATCAGACCCAAAGTGTCTTTGGGTCTTAATCCTTAATCTTGCATTACAAGTAGACTGGAATGGTTGTTATCAAGTTTTCTTGAGAAATCTTACAAGAACACTTACTTCATTGCTTCTTTTCAAATTTTAGTTTTTCTCTCTAAGGGTAAGGAGATGTTTTAGTTGTGTTTAAGAATGTTTTAGGTTAACTTAACATTTGAGGTCCTCATTTTCCTCTTCCTTCTTTTATTTTTTTTTGGTGGAGGTGGGGATTGAACCCAGGGCCTTGTGCTTGCAAGACAAGTACTCTACGAACTGAGCTATTCCCCAGTCTGCCCCAACTCTTTATAAGGAAGTTTTTCACTTGATTAGTTTCCGCTGCAGGTGTAAGCTACCTTCTGTACTATTCTGGTAGGACTAGAGATTGGCAAAAAAAAAAAAAAAAAAAAAAAAAAAATCCTATCAGTAGATTCTTATCTTTAATTTAGGATGGAGCTAAGAGGATTGTGGTCCAGGAGAGGCTACCTGTTCCAACACCTGTCTGTGGGAGAGAGAAGGTGGGGAAGGGACTCTCCTGGAAGCAGTCTGGGAGGACAGCATGCTTGGGCTGCCCATGTAGGCCACTCTTGAAGAAACAATGGAATGATCACAGCTACTTCTGGATTACTAAGTTTCATCTTTTCACTCTCAGGCAATATTTGGTCATAAAAAATACTTCTTTAAGTCATAAAAAAATAAGGAAGTTCCTATTGCCTCTGTCCTTCTTCTATGATGAAGAAACTTCTTGAATCCTATCACTTCCTGTTAGAGATTTTTCGAAATAGGATGTAGGTTCCCACACAAAACACACCCACACAACCCATAAAGGATGCATATGAAAGTTTTATTGACTGTAATGCAACTTATCCAAATGGGTCTAATGTATGGTGTTCATGAAAACAAATTGAGGTGCTGTATATAAAGGGTTCAGTACAGCTGATATGCAGGTGTTCCCCAAAATTATGGGTTTTTAATCTATCATTTAATTTTTGAAGTCATGGTTATCATCAGGACTTCAGTGATAATGGCTTACGTTATTCATGGAATTTGTGGCTGGTGAAGTGACGTTAAATCAGAGAATAACGTGACTTCACATCATCATCCTAAAACATATATTGATCTACAGAGTTTGACCTAGAGATATCTGGTTAGATGTTTGGAGTATCCATATACCGAGCATGTAAATACACCTGAAGCCCAGCTCTTATTACATCCTTGTATTGAGTACTTATATACACCTATTACTTAGCTGTAATTACATTCTAGTAAACACTCAGGGTCTTTGTTTGCCCAGTCCTCCCTGCAGCGCTGTGGTTTGGAGATCTGCACCTGAAACTGTGGAGTGCATGTTACCACAGGGCCATCTTTAAACTTCGGTTTAATGGTAGAGGAAAGACAATGCTTCAGGCTTTGCTTCTAGTGAAGTGGATCTTACATGAAAGATTTTGCAGATGAGCCTGGAGACCTATGGGAGCAACGTCTGGAATTCCCTACAGTGAGCCCCCAATCAAGGATGTCACTGTTTCATTAGGAAAAAGTGACAGCTCTACCTTCAGAATATGTGTAGACCCTACCACCTCACACCACCTACACTGCTCCCACCCTGGTCTGAGCCACCTTTGTCTCTCACTGTGCTATTTCAGTAAGCTCCTCAATGGTCAATTGGTTTATAATTTGTCCCCTTGCAGTGTTTCTTCACACTGCAGCTGAAGGGACCTCCTTAGGAGAGGCTTAAAATTCTGCATTACCTTTTTTTCAATCTTTTTTTCCTTACAGTGGGAAATATATTTATTTATTTTCTCTCTCTCTCTCTCTCTCTCTCTCTTTTTTACAAGACAGGAGAATGATTTTGACATCTCATACATACATGGAGCATAACTTCCCATTCTCGATTGAACATGATGTGGAGTTACACTGGTCATGTATTCATTTATGAACATAGGAAAGTTACGTCTGGTTCATTCTTCTGTCTTTCCCTTTTCCACCCCCTCCCTTCCCCCAATTTCCACTGTCCAATCCAGTGAACACCGCCCCCCCCGCATTGTGAGTCAGTATCTGTCATATCAAAGAGAATATTTGGCCTTGGTTTTTGGTGATTGGCTTATTTTACTTAGCATGATAGCCTCCAGTTCCATCCATTTACTGACAAATGCATAATTTTATTCTTCTTCATGATGAGTGTAATTCCATTGTCTATATGTACCACATTTTCTTTATTGACTTATTTATTGAAGGCTACCTAGGTTGGTTCCATAGCATAGCTATTGTGAATTGAGTTGCTATGAACATTGACGTTACCACATCACTATAGTATGCTGATTTTAAGTTCTTTGGGCATATGCTGAGGAGTGGGATAACTGAATCAAATGGTGGTTCCATTCCAAGTTTTCTGAGGAATCTGTATACTGCTTTCCAGAGTGGTTGCACCAATTTGCAGTCCCACCAGCAATGTTTGAGTGTACCTTTTTCCCTACATCCTTGCCAACATTTATTGTTACTTGTGTTCTTGATAATTGCCATTCTGACTGGAGAGAGATGAAATCTCAGTATAGTTTTAATTTGCATTTCTCTAATTGCTAATGATGTTGATCTTTTTTATGTATTTGTTGACTGATTGTATTTCTTCTGTGAAGTGTCTATTCAGTTCCTTTGCCCATTTATTGATTGGGTTATTTATTTATTTATTTTGGTGTTAAGTTTGAGTTCTTTTTATATCCTGGAGATTAATACTGTATCTGAAGTGCAGGTGGCCAAGATTTTCTCCCATTCTGTAGGCTCTCTCTTCACATTACTGATTATTTCCTTTGCTGTGAAGAAGATTTTTAGCTTGATGCCATTCCATTTATTGATTCTTGATTTTACTTCTTGGGCTTTAGGAGTCTTGTTGAGGAATTTGGTTCCTAAGCTGACATGATTTAGATTTGGTCCTGCTTCTTCCTCTAGTAGGTGCAGGGTCTCTGGTCTAATACCTCGGTCCTTGATCCACTCTGAGTTGTAAACTCTGCATTACCTTTGGACTTGTGCACAGCCCAGTTGTGCCAGGGCTGTGTGCTAGGTTGCTGACAAGTCAAAGAAAGTGCCCAGAGACAGCATGAGAGACATATGATTTATTGGGGGATGCTTAGAAGACATCAGACTACTTCAAGAGGGTTTAGTGGTCACAGGCTGACAGATCGCACCTCTATCTGTCACAGCGCTTTGCCGAACAGCGCCTTCTCTCCCTCATGGTGCTCTGTCCAGTGGTGGCAGGCTGGACAAGTAACACGTATCCTTCCCACAGTGCCCTCAGTTCTGCTTCTGCCTCCGCTCAGAGATGGGCTTTGTCTGTTAGGCTGCGGGGTTCAGTCATATGAAGAATGTTCATGCTGTTCTGCAACTCAGCCTCTCTAAAACTTTCTCATCATCCCAGACTAGAACTTTACCTGTTATTCAGTAATTTTCCCTTCCTTCCTTCCTACAGCCTCTGGCAAACACTTCACTGCTTTCTGTCTTTGAATTTTTTACTATTCTAATCACCTTCTCTAAGTGGACTCATAATGTCTGCTTTCGCTGTGTTGTATTTCACACAACATAATCTGTCTTCAAGATTCAGCCATGTCGTAGCATATATCAGAATTTTCTTTTGCGGCTGAATAATATATCCATTGTTAGGCTGCAGAAGAAGTGACGTCATCAGCATTAGCTTGCTTAGCTTGCTTGTGTGACCAGCATCCTGAGAAGGATCTGCCCTGGTGTACTTGCAAGAAAGGAGAAAGAAAGCTTTCCAAAGAGGACACTAATGTGTCCTAGTGCCCACGGTGCAGAAGAGAGAGCCAGTGTCCTTCAAGATAATATGTATGTAGACTTGGTGGACTAGGCTTGCTCCCATTGTTCTCTTGACTTGGCTGTATTTTGGGGAACAGAAAACAGGAATTCAAGATCTCTGTGTTCTATTGTCTCCCTTTTCTTTGGTGGTGATATACCTTCCTACCTCAGAGTAAAAGCCAATGCCCAGACAGTGCCCGGCAAGGTCCCCTAGCAGCTACTCTTCCCTGGACTCACCTTTGCCCATTCCCCACTCGCTTCACTCTGGCTTACAAGCTCCTCTTTGTTGTTCTCCATACATGTCAAGTACTTGCTGCCTCAGGGCCTTTGCATTTTCTTTCTTGTGCCTGGAATACTTTGCACCAGATACGCAGGTTTCCAGTACCACTTTTGCAGAATGGCATTTTTTGAACATTTTAGATAAAATAACATCCCTCCCTTCCTCTACATATGTTCACTATCCACCCTCCCCCTTTTTTTGGTACCAGGAATTGAACCCAGAGGTGCTAATCACTGAGCCACATCCCCAGTTTTTTTTTAAAAATTTTGAGGTCTCACTAAGTTACCTAGGGCTTCACTAAGTGACTGAGGTTGGCTTCAAACTTATGATCCTCCTCCCTCAGCCTCCCAGGTTGCTGGGATTACAGGTGTGCACTGTCTAGTCCAGGTCCCTCTTATTTTGATTTCTTTTAACCATATGACTTTTCTGATATATTATGTCATCTGACACATGACATATTTACTTGTTTATTGTGCCCCATCTACAGAGTAAACTCCAAGAGGTCCTGGACTTTAGCCTTCTTTCCCAGGGCCAAGAATAGTGACGAGCACAGAGCAGCTCTCAACAGATATTTGTTGAATTAGTGAATGAGTCAGTGGGAACCGGCATGCCATTCTCATCTGTGTTAGTTTACTATTGCCATCATGACACATGAGCAACAACACCTGTTACATTCTAGTTCTGGAGGTCAGAGGTCCAAAGTGAGTCTCATAAGGTCAAGTTGTTAGCAGGCCTTCCAAGGCTGCAGCATTCCCAGTCTATTCTCTGAAGCCTTGTCCCCTTTTGACCATGTTCCTCCCTATCCCCCAACATCTCATGGTGAGACCGGAGCTAGAGGGGCCGTGGATAAGGCTCCAGCAAAGTCCTTTTCCCTGAATGGCAAGCTCTGGTGTTGGAGACGGCTGAGTGCCTTCTAACATTATTCTCCCGGCCCCCTACTAGGGCCACAAGGGGGTCATTCTTAGATCCTCAGTATGAAAATCTGGTGGGGTTCCTGGAAGGAAAACTCATGAAAGTGTGGGTCCCCCAGGACTGTAGCCCCCAGAGTTTCCTGCTCTCATGCTAGTCCATACTTGGTCTCCAGCCATTTCAATGTTCCTACCAGTCTCTGCCCCCAGTGACTTCTGCTTCAGAGAGCATTTTGGTTGCTCTGTTTCTCTGGATACATCTATCTCTTCATATTTCCAAAGGGTTTGCTCTGAAAATTCAGTTTGCTGATGGGTCCAAGAAAAATGTTGATTTTCAGTTGGTTCAACTCTGTGTCTCAATGTTGGGAGCTCTTTCCGTGTTGGGGCTGAAGTTGGAGGTGCATTCAGCTTTGAGAAGCATGTTGGGCTGGATGTTTAGGTCTCAGGATGAAGGTCCTCTTGTGGATCATATAAGCGTGACATTAGACGAGTTGGATCTGGCATCCAAGGGAACTCCTGAGGGAGTTCTCACTGCCTCAGGGGGACATCCCTTTTCTTATTTGTTAAAGGAGAGCAATTGTACTGCTCCAAAGTGTTTTGAGAGAATAAAGGGGACAATGAGAAGGGTTATGGCCTTTCAGTCAGTGTAAAGACCGATATGCACCACTCCCCTGGAGCCAGTACCTCAGGTGGGACATCTGATTTTTCCAATGTGCTTTGTTATGGTTTGGACATAAGGTGTCCCCCAAAAGCTCAAATGTGAGACAATGCAAGAAAGTTCAGAGGAGAAATAATTGGGTTACAAGAGCCTTAACCTAATTAGTGAATTAATCCCCTGATAGGGATTAACTGAGTGGTGACTGAAAACTGGGAGGGTGTGGCTGGAGAGGTGGGATACTGGGGGCTTAGATTTGGGGTATGTATTTTGTATCTGGCGAGTAGACTCTCTCTGCTTCCTGATCATCATGTGAGCTGCTTCCCTCCTCTACACTCTTCCTCCATGGGGTCTTGCTGGTGAATGGAGCCAGCCTTCCATGGACCAAGACCTCTCAAGCTGTGAGCTCTCAGATCAGCTTTTCCTTCTCTACAGTCATTCTGGTGGGTCTTTTAGTCACAGTGGCGAGAAAGCTGACTAAAACATGCCTCTGTGTTAGTTTTTCTGATTCGCCCTCTTGTCATGTAGGCAGCCCCACATTTAGAAGAACATCGGCTTCTCTTTTTCTTACACACACCCCCTGTCCCAGCCCGGCTGGCCTCTGGCCGGCAGAAACACGCACTCTGTCAGCGTAAAGGGAAGTTGACAGAAATCACTGGGAAAGCACCCTTGTTCTGGGATCGGGGTTAATGGGACCTGCCCCCGCTGAGCACTCCTGGGCCCTGAGTGATGCCAACACAGGGCGATGCCATCAGCCACCCCTCTTGGCCTGACCTTTCCTCACTCCACACCTGTGGGCCTTGCAGGGCAGCTGTGGTGGCTGGATGGCCACCTACGTCAGCTCCCGAGAGCCAGCTGAGAGGGAATTTTCGGAAATGGAGCCAACCAAGGGATGGTCACATTTCCTGGTCCTGGAGCAGAGAAATTAGAAACAGAAAGAGGCAGGGAAGGATCATTTTGTTCAGAATAAGTCCCCTTTCTTTCCACCAGAAGTTCAATAAATATTCTCTTTTATTTGGTATTTTTATGTTTAAAAGTTGAATTCAGCACTTTTGAAGAACAAAGTAGCATAGTTCAGAAATTGACAACAACAACAACAACAAAAGACACTTCAGTTTTTTGTTTCCCTACGGGCCCCTCCTGGCAAAGCTGCTGCTCTGAGCACGACATCCTCCTGGCTGTCAGGGGACCGCCTTTCCAGATTCCCACCCGCCACCCTCTCGCCTCACCTCCTTCCTTCTTGGAATTCTTGCCACTGTTCCACATAAGCCACCTCAAGGCTGGAAGGAGTTGCAGGGTGTGTTCCTGGACACCATTTAGGAGACAATGGACTCAGGAGACATGGGACCCTTCCTTCCTGAGGTTTGGAAATGGGTATGGCCTCTTTTTCCAGTTCTGGGAGACTATTTTTTTTTTTCTTTTCTTTTGGAACAAGGGATTGAACTCAGGGGCACTCCACCACTGAGCCACATCCCCAGCCCTATTTTGTATTTTATTTAGAGACAGGGTCTCACTGAGTTGCTTAGGGCCTCACTAAGTTGCTGAGGCTGGCTTTGAACTCGCGATCCTCCTGCCTCAGCCTCCTGAGTCGCTTGGATTACAGGCGTGCGCCACCACACCCAGCTTTGGGAGACTATTGATCAACTTCCTGGGAGGAGTTGGGGTAAGAACAGATCCTTTGGATACTGATATGATCCGTGCCCAGGTAGGAGATTTTCTAGTTCGTGACCTCGCGTAGAGCAGCCCAGAGTAGGAAATGTGGTTCCTTTCTGTTTTACATCAATTCTGAGAATTCCCATTGGCATCTTTCTCCTTTTTGGTCATTTTGCCTCACGCAGATGAGTTCCTTGATGTGTTTCTTTATGTGATCATTTGCTTAGGGCTTGTGTCTTGTGCCGGAATCCAGTGACGGCCTCGATCTCCCATTACTGCATCCCTAGGGCCCCAGTGTGGTGCCGGCACACAGTATGCACTATTTCAGTTACTCCTCACATAATGCAACTGAGTCTATGAATAAGATCTTGTATCACGCCCATTTCAGAGAATGGAAAAACTAAGACAAGTTGATTTCAGAGAAGTGGAGAGAATGGTTGTCCTAAGCTGGGAGGAGAAGGGAGGAGAGGAAAGAGAAGAGGCTGAATAATGGATAACAAAACACAGACATGAGGAGTACATTCTCATCTTCTTTAACACAGTAGGATGATTTACAATAAACTACTATGTATTTAATAAAGAACTAGAAGAGAGGAATTAGAAGTTTTCTAGCATGAGGAAATGATAAATGATGAATTAAGGAGATGCAAATGCTAATTACTCTGATTTGATTATGTTGTTTATGTGTATTGAATTATCATACTTTACCCCATACATGTGTACAATTATGTGTCAATTAAAAATTGAAAAATGCAAAAAAGCCAGATGTTTGAATTTTAAACCAGTCTTCAATGGACACACTATAAATCCTCTGCTAATGAAATGAGAAAGAAAATAAATGCACTAAGATCTAGTGGAATTTAACAGGAATAGAAATGAAACATGCTCAGGATTCTGTAGAAGGAGGGTTTAGAAAAAAGTTTCAGGCAAGAACTTTCTGGAAGAACATTTCAAATGAGAAGCACCAATTCTTGAATACTGTTGGTCAGAACAGTCATGTTAATGCTTATTTTGTGGAATCAGAGGTAGAAACCTTCTCTAGGGAAGTCACTAGAATTTTGAAAAAAACATTCTACAAATGGATCAATAGTTCAATCTTTTGGATGTTTAAAAACATGAGTAATGATTGATTATGAATTTATTTGACATTGCAATTGTTGAAATGGCAATTTACCAGCTGGAATTTGATTTTGTTTTAATCTGGGGGAAGGGTGAGCATTATCACGAGCATTTATTATATGCTAACCTTTCACATTGAACCGTCTGAGGACATCTTTGGGAATATGTTATATCTCTTCCCTTATTTTATGGTTTCAATAAATGGTGCTCAATAAATGGCTGGAATTGGGAGATCCAGGGTCTGTTGTGGGTTCTGCCTTTGTCAATCCAGACAAATCCTGTAATCTTCCTAAAAATGTCATTTTCTTCTAAATTTAATGAAAAAGGGTGATGGAGGTAGATGAGAAAGTATGTAAGGATTCTTCTAGGTTAAAAGTTCAGTGAGTCTATAATTCCAGATGTGTTTTCTGGTCCCTTTTACAGCCCTTTCTCTTTAGGAATAATGGAAGAGCCAGGGAAGCAAAGCCAGGGTGCAGCCAGCACCTGTGGAGCCCGTCTGACAGGTGGGCCCTGAGAATGAACAGTCTCTGTGTGCACTGGCCAAGCGTGGAGCCTGCAGCCTGCAGCTGGCTTCCGCCGACCCCTGGGCTGCGGTGTCAGTCTTTGGCTTTTCTGACTTTCCGGCAACTGTTCAATTATTTGTTTTTTCTCCTCCAAAGAGACAGTCAAGGGTGCTGGAGGATGGGGGGAGCTTGTTACTTTGGGAAGTCTGCCACACTTCGAAGGCTTCATAACCCCTTACTGAGAGACAGATTTATTTGGCCATTTTTGATTAGGGGGTTGTTCGGGACTCATTGATGGAGGGAATTATTTGTAATTTCAACTTGAAAGGCTGAGCATGTGAGAGCCGTGACTAAATGAGTGTGTGTATTAAAGGTCATTCATAGTTGCCTAACATCTTGTCATATATCATCTTTTGATCTTTCTATTTTTATCGTTTTGATCTTAAAAAAAAAAACTTTTTAAAATGTGAGAGTTAGAAATTGGGAAATGACAGAACTATTTATGGTCCCGTAGGCAACTGACCCACTTCAGTGACAAATGTTATAAACATGTTGTGTTAAAATCCCAGTCCTTTGCTCTTGGTTTTAATGAGTTGGAATCCATTGAACTTGAGGCACTCTGGATTCTGTTTCCTGCTGAGATTTGGTCATGGTGACATTCTGACTTGGCAGAGCGAGAGCCACTCTGCTGAGTCATGGTTCTCTTAACTCTGTCCAGGTCTCTGCAAACCTAAGAACTAGAATTTGGTCACTTTGCAGGTGTCTGGAACTGTTCCCAGTGCCTATTGCTAAGGAAAGAGACAGACCATAAACTTTTTGCTTTAAAGAAATGTAGAGCAATTTCTTCTCTCCTGCCAGGGCCCTACCTCGGTAATTTAGGTATTTTATAGTCCATGTTATTAAAGGTCAGTTCTAAGGCTAGTTGATTGGTTGAGTTCCAAGCAGTTTACATAAACATTCCCATTTAGCCCTCACAATACCTTTCCAGGTAATCGCTGTCACTGGTCCTGCTTGTTGATGCTAGTGTGCGGCGGAGTCAAGATGTGAACCCGGGGAGGGCTGATGCCAGGGCTTATCCTATTGCTATTCACAATTCATTCTAAATTAAAACGAGTCTAGTTCTTGGCCACTTACCTCAGAGAGTCACCTGGAGAACATGTAAAATGGTCCTGGTCGGAAGAGAAAGGAGTGACAGACACCAGTCAGATGGAGGAAGGGAGCTAGTTCTAGTAAATTCTCTCAAAAACCAACAAAAACAAACAAACTGACTTGAAAAAAACCAGAGTGGAGAGCTCACCAAAATGTCACATAGTTTTTGTGGACAAAATTCAATAGTTTGTGGTTCAAAAATCCTGAAATAATATGAATATCTTGTTCCTCAGAAAAAAGGACAAAGGAAAAGGATAAAATTTTTTCAAGGGTGGAAGCCAGGTTACAAACAGAACAAAGTGGTGAAGGGCCATTGACATCAATAGCTGTTTGTTTTTTTTTTTTTTTTCCTGAAAGATAAGAATTTCTGTGGGGCCCGGTGGCACACATCTGTAATCCTATATTCCCAGTGACTCAGGAGGCTGAGGTAGGAGGATTTTAATTTTGAGGCCAGCCTCTGTAACTTAGTGAGACCCTGTCTCCAAATAAAAAACAAAAAGGGGCTGGGGTGTAATTCTGTGGTAGGGCATCCTTGAGTTCAGTCCCCAGGACCAAACAAACAAACAATCAAACAAACAAATGATACAAACTTCTACTGAAATGTATTTTTCAAAGGCCCAGTTCAAGCAGGAGTAGATAATGGAGCAATAGAAAGGTAATGATGAAACAAAAAAAGTTAATTAGCACACCAATTCATGGATTTCTCCAAGGCAGCTAAAGCATAATTTTTATGTGTGTAGACATGCCTGAAATGTACAATATTAAAAATGGAAGAAAATGCAGAAAAATGATGATAGAAATTTTAATTATATATATATATATTTTTGTACTGGGGGTTGAACCCACTGAGCCACATCCACAGCCCTATTTTGTATTTTATTTAGAGACAGGGTCTCACTGAGTTGCTTAGGGCCTCGCTCAGTTGCTGAGGCTGGCTTTGAACTCGAGATCCTCCTGCCTCAGCCTCCCGAATCGCTTGGATTACAAGCGTGTGCCGCCACGCCCAGCTCCTAATTATAATTTTTTTATGCGTCATCCTAAGGAGTGATGCTTTTCATAAATAAACTAGGCCCTTTTGTGGTCACAGAAAAAAAAAAGAGAGAAGAATTCTGCAACTTTTAATTAATTAATTAATTTTTAATTTATTTTTTCCTAATTTTTTAAAAAGCTTCATGATAGCTTGAACATCAATTCACATTCATATGTATAGATCTCTCTGGTTCCTTTTATCTACTATTTAATATTCTGTAGTGTGGATATGGAGTTATTTTGTTAGCTCTTTATTAATGCAGCATGGAAGTTGTTTCCTTTTTTTGCTGGTACAAACTGTGTTGCAAGGAACATCTTTTGTGCGTGTTTCTTAGTGGTGGCCTGTTCTTCATCAGAGCCTGTGACAGGAGCAGAGCTGATTGACAGTTCCAGGTGCTGCACCTCTGAATTCATCACAGGCAGACCCTTCTTCTACCACACTGCTCCCAGCCAGTGACTGGGCCCGAGGCGGGTACTCTCACTGGGCCATTCCTCCTGATGCGTGGTTCCAAGGCTCTGTGGACTGGGCAACTCCCTACTGGCCTGGCTAAATTCTTTCTTTCAGAACTGTTTTCTGCTGTGAGTTTCTTTCTTCCCAATCTTTTCTTCCCTCTCTCCTTTCAGAGAGACTAGATCTTTGTCACAGTTTGAGGGTCCTTCTGCCTTCTGCTCCATTGCCCCTTATTCTTCACAGGTGTTTCGGGTCCCTTGTACTCATCCCCCCAAGTTTTTTAAAAACATATTTATTTATTTAATTTTATGTGGTGCTGAGGATGGAACCCAGTACCTCACAGGTGGGAGGCAGGCACTCTGCCACTGAGCCCCGCCCTACCCCCAAGTTTAGCCACCTTCTTCCTTTTAACACTGTGGATCAGTTTTGTCCTATCCTTGAAGAAACCCTATAATCATTCAATATGTATTGAGATCGTGCAGTGTGTTTTCTTTGGCGTCGACTTCTTTCTCTCAACATTGTGAGATTAATCCATGTTCATTTATTATCGTGGTTAAGTATGTTTTACTGTGCGACTAAATAATTTGCTCGTCCATTTTAATATATCTGTAATTTCCAGTTTACTAAAAACAGTGCTGAAACGAGCAATCTTATGCAAGTCTTGGTGAACACGTGAATGCATTTCTGTTGGGTGTTTACCTAGGAATTGCAAGGCTGCTTCTTATGGGAATGTGCTTTTTTATTTTCTTCTTTTGGTCCTGAGGGTTGAACCCAGGAGGGCTCCATCATTGAGTAACATCTACAACCCTTTTTATTTTGAGGCAGAATCTCACCAAGTTCCCCAGGCTGGCCTTGAGCTTGTCCTCCTGCCTCAACCTCCTGAGTCACTGGATTCCAGGCATGTGCCACCAAGCCTACCTGGAGATGTGCTTTATTTTGGATCCTTTCCTGAGCAATCTTTAGTGTTAAATACTTAAGAAAACCCCAATAATATGGAGAAGTAGTAATTGTAGCAAAAGAACGAAATAATGGAAACTTGACTGTGGGAAGTGACCAGAGTTGTCAAGGTTGCTGGAACTGCAGATGTGAAGGGTAGTTACTTAGGCTTAGGGTTGAGTTAGTGTTCCCAAGGAAGAGTGGAAGTGGTGCTCCCTCTGAGGTCCTCTTGAGAGGCAAAGAGGTGTAGGTTCTTTATCTTGCAGATCCACAGAATGAAATCTATGGACAACGGAGGGTGGAACAGAAGTGACAATTTATTTTGGAAACGGAAAGGAAGCAAAGCTCCTGCAAGGAGGGGCTGCAGGTGAAGTTGCTACTCTCCAGGGTTTATATGGTGTTGCTGGAGGAGACCTTTAAAACGGTTGGCTAATGACATTTAGGGAGGGGAGTTTCTACATCCAATCAGAGTGAGAGGCTTGGTGGTCATGCACTCCCTGTCCAATCAGGATGTCGATCATGCGCTGTTCAAGTGCTGATCCCGAGCTTGATCATGCACCACTTCTCCCCAGGGATTGGCTCAGGCCCATACCTGCAGGCTCCCATGAAGTTACTCATCTTGGCTGCCCAGCTTTTGAGGTCTTGTCCTGACTACCTGTCATATCTCTGGGTCCTGCTGTCACTCTGACCTTATTGGGAGGATAATGCTGTGGCTTCCTGGATGGTAGGTAAATTTGGCTAAGGGTTTGCTAATGGAACTTGCTGGAAACCTGCCCTCTGGGATGTTGGATATCCATAGAGAGGTGCCTTGGTGGTGTTGAGGAAGCTGCTGGCTGCTTGGTGCTGCTACTTGTTACACGCGGAAGAAATCATCCACTTCAGGAATGGGACCCTGGAGCAAGCACAGACAGGCTGCGGAAGCTGGGTAGGAGGGGTGCAGGAGACCTCCTGACAATACTTCACCTCATGCCAGCTTGCAAAGGAGGAATATCCACAGAGTCCATCTCCCTTTTGCAGAGTAAGCCTGAAGGATGGATTTGAAGGGAGAATCCTGGGATTCATAATTGGCACACTATTATCTGCAATTAACAGATACTCAGTAGAAGTGAATTAGAATCCATTGAACTTGAGGCTTTGAACTCCAATGTTGCCTGTTATCAACAAAGACACTGTACTGGGTTTTAAATAGCTTCCTAATCCTATGAAAGTAATAAGGCAAAGCAAGTCATAAGGCAAGGAGAGACAGACTCTTCCTGTTGATGGGAAGAGCTTAAAAATCATATTGCAAATGGATGGATAAAAGTGTGCCATTATTTGGGGCATCAGTGCAATCAATATACTACAGTGGCCAACAACCGAGTTCATTCTCCTCTGTCAGGCAGAAAAGAATTTACTGAATGGTATTTTGTATCTCAGCGAATCAGTAGAGATTAAGATATCTGCTGCCTTTGTGTGTGTGTGTGTGTGTGTGTGTGTGTGTGTGTGTGGTGCTGGGGATTGAACTCAGGGCCTTATGCATCTCAGGCAAACACTCTACCAACTGAGCTATATCCCCAACTCCCTGCTGTTGTATTTCTAAATATCATATGTATACAGCTCTATCTTGATTTAATTTTTTTCAGTTTCTGATTTTATCTACTTTTTGAAAAATATTTTAAAATTATCAATGGACCTTTATTTTATTATTTATATGTAGTGCTGAGAATTGAACCCAGTACCTCACACATGCTAGGCAAGGGCTCTGCCACTGAGCCACAACTCTAGCCCTCTACTAATTTTTTCTTTTTTATTTGTACTTTTTAGTTAAACATGACAGTAGAATGCATTTTGACATATCATACACATATGGAGTATAACTTCCTATTTTTGTGGTTGTACACGATGTGGAGTTACACTGGTCATGTATTCATATATGAACATAGGAAGGTAATGTCCGATTCATTCTACTTCCTTTCCCATTCCACCCTCCCCCACTCCCCCACTCCCCCATGTCCTATCCCGGAGGAACACCCCCTCACCTATTGTGAGTCAGCATCTGTATATCAAAGAGAAATTCGGCCTTTGGATTTTGTGATTAGTTTATTTCACTTAGCATGATGGTCTCCAGTTCCATCCATTTACTGGCAAATGCCATAACTTCATTCTTCTTTATGGCCAAGTAATGTTCCATTGTGTATGTGTACTACATTTTCTTTATTCGTTTTTCTGTTGCAGAGCACCTAATTTTCTACTGTGGAATATGAGAATTTAAGACAGTTCTCCCTTTGCACATGCTTTTTAAAATACATGCTCTTGCCGGGCGTGGTGGCGCACGCCTGCAATCCAAGTGACTTGGGAGGCTGAGTCAGGAGGATCGCGAGTTCAAAGCCAGCCTCAGCAACTTAGCGAGGCCCTTAGCAAATCAGTGAGACCCTGTCTCTAAATAAAATACAAAATAGGGCTGGGGATGTGGCTCAGTGGCCGAGTGTCCCTGAGTTCAATCCCTGGTTCCACAAAAAAAAAAAAAAAAAAAATATATACATGTTCTTGTGTGTGCACACACATTTTTGTCCCTTAAGTTCCTCAGATAACACTTATGCAGTTTTGGTATCTCACTAGTGTTTATGTTATTGATATTCAAATGTCATGGATTGAATTATGCTCTTCATTTATATAGTGGAGTCTTTACCCCCAGCGCTCAGGATGTTACCATAGATGGACATAGGGTCTTTATAGGAGGTAGTGAAGTTAAGATGACCTTAATCTAATATGACCAGAGTTCTTTTAAAAAGGGGAAATGCAGAGATGGACGTACACACAGGGAGTCACCATGAGAAGATCAAGGCAGAGCGTGGGTTGGTGCTTCTATAAGGAGGAGTGCAAAGAGTGCCCGCTAACCATCAGCAGCCAGGAGAGAGGGATGGAACAGTTTCTCCCTCACAGATTTTGGACCTTCAGTGTCCAGGACTGTGAAACAATACCTTTCTGTTGTTGAAGCCACTGGTACTTTGTTACTGTAACCCTAGCAAACTAAAGCATCAAGTCATATACTCTGATTGTGTTTTCTTTCCTTTGTATTTTATTTTATTTTTGGAGGTACCAGGATTGAACTCAGGGGCATTCAACCCACTGAGCCACATACCAAGTGCTATTTTGTATTTTATTTAGAGACAGGGTCTCAATGACTTGCTTAGCACCTCGTTTTTGCGGAGGCTGACTTTGAACTCGTGATCCTCCTGCCTCAGCCTCCTGAGCCACTGGGATCACAAGGGTGCACCAACGTGCCTGGCTGTATTTTCTTTCTTGAAGGGTTCTTTTTTCCTTGGCATTAATCAGTCTTTCTTCTCTGTCTCTCCCTTTACTATTTTTATATTACCAACCTTCTCCAAATGTTCACCAGAGGTGTGCTTCTTTTTTCAATTTGTTTAAAAGACCTTAGGTTGCTCCTTAACGTCACCTTCACTTCCTTGGAGATGTCCTTCCTGGAGCCCTTGAGCTTTGTGCTGAGCGTGTGGCTTACTACAGTTGTCACTTGATTGACGTTCTGGAATTGTCCTTCCCCAACTTTGTACTTTTTTAAAAACCATCCTGGGAATTCTCTTTTCTTCTCTCACATAAGTTTCCTTGTTTTCCTGATTCCACGTGTTTGTTTTCTTATTTCTGAGAAAAGTGGAGCAATGGAGGTAAATACCTTGAGGAATATTTGGAGTTATTTTAACCTCCTCCTGGAATGATCATTGTGCCTTTGTTATAATTTTCTATTGCTGCACAACAAATTATCCCCCAAATTTGTTGCTTAAAATAATAAAAAAATACATTTTGAAATTTCTGTGGGTTGGGGATCTGCCTGCACCCTCTGGCTTAGGGTGTCTCGCGGGCTGCATCCTGGTGTCAGCAAGGGCTGCGGTCATCTCTGGACCTGAGTGGGAGGATCTGCTTCCAGATTCACTGATGCAGTAATTTTCAGGGTTCAGGCTCTCAATTTCCTGCCACGTGGGCCTCTCCCCTGGGCGCTTGCAGCATGGCAGCTCTTGAAATCATCTCTGCTGGGGATCCACCTTAGTTTTCTAGAATCCTTGAGCTCAGATTCCCATTTATGCATCCTTTAGAGAAATCCTTTATGCCGACGTCGAGTCAAATGGTACCTCATCCTCTCTGCCTCTTCTTAGGTTAATGCCAAAACAGGGCCAAAAGTGGTTCACCAAAGTAGAGTGAATCCTTGGGTCAAGCAAAACCCACCACAACCAGCTACCCTTATGTTTAAATAGATGATAGAAGTTCTTAGGCAGGGTGGGGGTTGTGGCTCAGTGGTAGAGGGCTTGCCTAGCATGTGTGAGGCACTGGGTTAGATTCTCAGCACCACGTATAACTAAATAAAAAATAAATAAGGGTCCATCAACAACTAAAAAAATATTTAAAAAAAAAGTTCTTAGGCAGGATGTCCTTGAAATCATAGACTACTCAGAAACAGCTAGGAATCTCAGGACACAGTTCGTGTGTCCCCAAATTGTGTCTTTCTTAGGGTTCTTCTCTCCAGAACATTGGAATTCACTTTGTGGAAAGCTGTGTCTACTGTGCCCACTGAGTCACTTAGCTCTCCATAACCCTCAAGGACCCTTTTAGTATCTAAATACATGAGTCTGCAGATACTGAAGCTTCTCTTTAGGGCCTTGCTCCGGAACAGGACAAGGATAAAAAAGTCTAGATTTTAGCCACTCAGCGGCTCTTAGCTGCTGTCCTTGTAAACATATGTCAAAACATTTGCCAGATCACTGTTAGGACTGATCAGATGCCACCTTTCCTGTAAGATAATCATTTCCTGTGCATATGCTGTGTTTTATTTCTACATAGATATTGCTTTATTTATGTTGATTTTGTGGGAAATGCATCCTTCTTGGAAACATTAAAACAATATTATAAACTGAAGTTTCCCGAGGTCTTCCCACTTCCCTGGAGATGCTCATCCCTCACCTTTTAATGAGGGCCCACCATACAGCTTGGGTGTGTTCAGTTCATTGTGCATCAGTCTGAGTCCCTTGGTGAACCCAGTGGTGAGGACCATACATTTTATTGATTTGAACTGCAAACTCAGAGAAGTGAGCTAAACATATCAAGGATATAAAATGGAAGAAAAGGGTTAGATCCTGCCCTTAACAGGAAAAATAAAAGTAGGTAGGCACACTGGTGTCAGAGAAATCTCATAACTAGTACCAGCACAAAAAAGACAGGGCACGGGAACCCTGGGAGAACAAAGCTATTATTACCTCTCATCCCAACTCCCGGCTCCTATGTGTACTTCCTCGCCCGGCACAATCAGCAATGTCTTTATTTATTTATTTATTTATTTATAGCTTACAAGGTGTTTATTAACAGAATGTAATCTGAGGAGTCCTGTTCACAGACCGTGACCCTGGAGACTCCCCTTCCTGCGGGTGCTGTAGGAGGGGATTGGGGGTGACATCCTCAAGCCTCCCAATCTTCATTCCCTAACAAACAAGGGCTCTGAGAGCCGACTGGGCCCCAGGTCCAGGGTCTTGGTCCTGTTTGTCCTGTGGCCCAGAGTTTGATATGTAGGGCAGTGATGCTTAGCTCCTTGCACCTCTGGGTTACGTCCTGGGCAGCCAACATGGCAGCATATGGCAGCATTCACCTCCGTCATCTTTTACCTTCATCCCACCTGTCACACTGAAGATGCTTCCTTGCCAGGAAGATCAGTGACGTGGACAGAGGTGTCATGGAAGGATGCAAAGATGTGGCAGACACCAAATACATTCTCTCCTTCAGCCACCTGAGGTCCAAGGTGGATGGCCTGTTCTTCTTTCTTTTCCTTTCCCTTGTGAGGTGCCTCTTCCGCTCATGGTCTCCAGACTGCCCCCGGAAAGCCGCAATGACTTTTTATTTTTTTTTAAGTCTTCCCTTTTTTATTGACGCATTATAATTATGCATAATAGTGGGACTTGTTGTTCCATATTCATACTCGCACATCATTTGACCTATTTAATTCTCAGTTCCTTCTCTTCCCTTCCCTGATCCCTCCCTCTGATCCCTTCTTATACACCATTGTTCTCCCTTCTATTTTCATAAGAGACACCCCCTTTTCTCTTTTTTCTTCTTTCTAGCCTCTGCATGAGAGAACCCTTGACTTTCTAAGTCTGGCTTATTTTGTTTAACATAATGCTTTCAAATTCTACCCATTTTTTCTGCAAATGGCATAATTTTGTTCTTTATGACTGAATTAAAATTCCGTTGTGTATATGTACCACACTTTCTTTATCCATTCATCAGTGGGTGGATACCTAAGCTGGTTCCATGATTTGGCTACTTGCGAGTTGTGCTGCTGCCATCACGGGTGTGTGTGTGGAGATGATCTTAAACATGTGCAGATTGACATCTTCTGAAACCACAATGGGATTATTCCATTGTTCCCAGATTCTTTTTTTTTAATAGACTTATTTCATAATTCTATAATCACTTTAGTGGGTACCTTTGGGAATTTGGAATTTAATCTGGAATTATTCATGTTTATAAAATGTTTAGTGTTTGTCACTCATAAGCAACAAAAGAGTCTTTTTGTACAGCGTGTTTTCATTCAACAAATACTTAATGAGAAGCTACTACAGGCAACCACACACATCCTGTCCATTCTCATAGAGGGTCAAGCCTGAAGGAAATATGGAGGGTGTATTGAGAAAGCAGAGGTGTTTTGTTTATTTATTTATTTTGGTATTGGAGATTGAACTCAGGGTCATTCCATCATTGAACTTTTATTTTTTACTTTGAGGAGGGACCTTGCTACCTCAAACTTATGATCCCCCCACCTCAGCCTCATGAGTCTCTGGGATTAGAGAGGTGCGTCGTTGCGTCGTTGCACCTCTCTAATGTAAACTGGAGGCTCAGAGGATGTCTCTTTATTATGATAATGGGCAGTCATTAATTTGGAGACAGATAAATTTAGCAGCAATGAGGCTGAAGGAACAGCAGTACAAAGGTCCCGAAAAAGAGCATTCAAGCATCTCAAGAAAACCCAGTGTGGGGGCACAGTCTGAGGTGGAGGGTGATGAGGGGAGGCTGGAGCAGCCAATGGGGCCAGACCAGACAAGGAATGGACTGGCCCAGTGGTGCCACCCCCAGACAGCACCATGGGGGCCCTTGGGATTCACTGCGAGTTGTTCTAGAAGAGGAGTGGGGGCAGGAGTTTGATTAAAACAGGCTGAAAATGAGGAAGTTGTGATAGCAGATCACTCTTGAGGATTTTATAGAAAAGATTATGTGACATACTTACCAGAGTCAGAGACAGAGAGGAAATCACAACAGCACAGCAGCTGGAGGGAGTCAGGAGAGAGTCAGTCTTTCTTTTCTTTCTTCTTTCTTTCTTTCTTTCTTTCTTTCTTTCTTTCTTTCTTTCTTTCACTCTCTCTCTTTCTTCTTCCCTTCCCTTCTCCTTCCTTCCTTCTTTCCTTCTTCCCTTCCCTTCCCTTCCTTTCCCTTCCCTTCCCCTTCCCTCCCTCCCTCTTTCCTTCCTTCTTTCCTTCCTTCCTTCCTTCCTTCCTTCCTTTCTTCCTTCCTTCCTTCCTTCCTTCCTTCCTTCCTTCCTTTTTGATTGGATGATAGACTCCAGCCTGTTTTTACTAGTGTGTGTTTTACTGTTGGAGAAAAGGCTCTGGGTGGAGGGGTCTGAAGCTGTAAGAAAGAGAGGGGTTGCAAGTGGAGTGAGACCCCAGAAGACAGGAGGGCAGCGGAGCCCTGAGAGAGCCATGCCTGGTCCTTGCCAGAAAGGGAAACATCTCCTGCGTTGTAACAGGTGGGGAGGAGAAGAGAAATGGCACCTGGGGCCACACGGAGATGACCCAAGTCCCTACCTGGTTTCTTTTCTCTGTGCAGTTTGACAGCAGCATTTTTCCCTCAGACGAGGCCAAGAAGGAAGGAAGTGTTCAGAATGCAGGAACTTGGCAAAGCGCAATGTACTCAGCTTTTCATTTCTTTGAAAAGTTTCAGATTTGTGCAGAGCTGGGGACTGCCCTTTGTTGTTTTATTCTAGCTGCCATCATTCATTCGCACTTTTAATCTCATCAGGCATGTCTGTGGGTTGATTCTCTGTGGGTTGCGAGGGTGGGCAGATTTTCAGGCCACAGGAGTCTTTACTGACTCCTAGCCTGACCTCGGGCCTCCTCTGTCCCCTCTCCCTGACATGACTGTCCTGCTGGTTCCCTCCAGCTGTGCTGTCAAGTTGACTCCAGTTTGGCCAAAGAAATAAGTAAGTAAGTACCATCCTTTGTTTGGCATACCTGGTTGGCATTCTTATAAGAATTTGGAAACAAGGTCACTTGGATTGCCCTCTGAGAGTTCAAGGGTAAAAGCAGAGCAGAGATGTGCAAATGTATTGCGGGGGAAATGGCAGTGTTCCCAACAGGTGAGACTGGGCAACTGGACTGTGTCAACCTAGCTAATGACTCTAGGGCCTCAGTCACTTAAGGAAGGCTTGAAAAAAAAGAGAAGCAACCCTTGGCAGTGCCCCTCCAGGAGCTGCCCAGGGTGCAGGAGCTTTAGGTAATAGATCCTGAGTAGTTCCCATTTCACCAGCTGTGGTTGATCTTGATTGTCAAGTTGATTGGATTGAGAGACAACTGAGGAAGTTAATAAAGTACACTTCCGGGTGTGTCCTCGGGGGTGTTTCCAGATACCATGGGAATGTGGGCCAGCAAACCGAGTGGGAAAAACCCTCACTGAATGTGGGAACCCGGATGGAGTGGAAGGAGAAAGGCCATCAGCGCGTGCAGGCTGCGTTCTTCTCGATTGGGTGGATCTTTTGCGGCTACTGTCCCTCATGGAAGAAGCTCTTTGACTTGGACTCTCCAGGGATCTTCCAGGCCTTCAGTCTCAGACTGGGGCTGCATCATTGGTCCGTCTTGTTCTGAGGATCCAGCTCCTTGGACTGAGCAGCTAATGGTTTCTCTGGTCTTCAGCTTGCAGGTAGCCACTGTGGGACTCTTTAGCTTCCGAACATGGAAGCCAGTCTAATAACCCCTTTTATAAATACATACAGATTCTATTGGTTTTGTGCCTCTGGAGAATCCTAACATACCACAGAGCCATTGCTCAAGGAGACAGATGCAAATGGTATTTTGGTTGTATCAGAGTCATTTGGGGGAACTTGGCAGATTTACAAAGGCCAGTCCTCTTCTACTTCAAAGGGCCAGGACCTCCATGTGCTTTGTCAGCTCTCCAGGTGATTCTCATGCATTTTCACAGTGTGAGAACCACAGTGTAGCTTCCTGACTTAAGGCATCCTCGTTCTGTTTGCAAGAGCTTCCCTCCTGTGAGAACACAGCAGCCTTTAAATGCCATTGGCTTCTCTAGATTCCTCATTCTGATTCTGCTCACTAAGGTGGAACACCTCTGTGAGATTTGCAAGCACCTCTAGGCTCCGATGCAATGAGATCATTAGAAGGCACACCCTTGAACCCTTGCATAGAGATCCCCCCTTTTTTGGTAGAAGGGTACCTTGGAGGCACCATTCTCATCCTGAGAACTGGCTGGTCATTCTCTAGTTATTTGCTCCAATCCAAGTCACATAGGCAGACAGGAGAGTTTTGATAAACTTCACAATCTATTTTCTGAATCAGAAATCATCCACTCCAGCCATCTCTTGTCATGTCCCTTATTCTGCCGGTTAAAGTTGAAGGTGTTGGGATGATGGTTTGAATCCTTCTTCCGTTGGTTTAATAGGAGGGGAGAATTTCTGAGCTGTCTTGCAGATTGGTGAGGACTGTGAAGAACTTCCCCCAAAGGAGGCTCCCTACCAACATTTGTTTACGAGGCAACATTCAACTAGAATAAGGAAACAGAGGAGGGTGGAGAGGAGAGGAAGAAGAGAACAGGGACGATCTAGAATTTAGAGCTCATTGATTTGGCTACTTCCAGCATTACTAAGATCAGATTGGATTGGAAAGTGAGCAGTTTTACTTTGTCCATTGAAATGCAAGGAAAAAATATCAGAATATAATTTCTGTAGATTCAGGTGACCAGACCTAGTGCTTCTGATCCTAAACAAACCTGCCCAAATCAGGCAGTCTCTGAAGATGGCATGGATTGGATAAAATTGGGCCCATGTGAAGTGTTCTCTGAGTGCTGGAACCTGAGCACCTTTCTTTCTGAAGCACATCTGTTGAGATTTCTTCCCGTTCTGCTTCAGTTTGAAGTGATTCTATCCAAAGGGAGGACAGTGGCATTCTAAGATTGCTCCTCAGTGTTTGCAAGCCTTTTCACACATTAGGATCTCCGTCTCTGGCCCTCTTTTTTTTTTTTTTTAGGTGAGAAATGTGATGGGTGGTTAAATCCATGAGGTTTGTCTTTCGCACTTAGTAGAAAGGCCTCCCAGCAGAGGGCATCCTTATGTCACGAATTTCTCTTAACCCTCAGAATTATTTGCAGCTTTTTGAAGCGCACCAGGGAACAGTTTTTGCTTCTGAAGGCTTTGCAGTTTTACTTATTTTTGGCAAGTCATTTATACATAAGGTGTTAAAGTGTTAAGAAGACTTGTTCCAATATTTTTCTTAGTTGGGTAAGTGATAAGTTGTACTGTTAATGATGGTGGTAGCAGATCATAAAATGGTTTAACTAAATTTCGGCTGATTTTATTTACTCATAAATTCCACAGATATTGGTGGAGACTTCTGTGCGCAAGGCATGGAGGCAGGGATGGGCATACAAGAGTGAACCTGAATTAAACCTTCCTGAAAGAGACCTTCTGAAACACAAAGGGAATAAGATATAAATGCAGGAAGTGAAAAAGCAAGAAAAAAAAAAAAACTTGTTGTTTCAAGCGCTTGCTTAATAGAAGCACTGGCTTCCCTAATATTAATTGTTGGTAGGCTTTAGAATTCTTTCCATTTCCTGTTGTAGATGGCAGCCAGAATAATGGAGTTGTTTTCAAACGTTTTAGCGTCTGCCAAAATTGATTTGTTCGGGCCTATCTTTCTTCCTATGTTCAAACTCCAGCTATGTTTTAAGAGGAAATTAATCTGTACATTGCAATTCCACCCGTAATTTTTAAAAATAGATTATTTGGAAAGACTTGTTCATTGTCTTGGTATCTTCTCATGTCTTTCCATTTCTAGTGAAAAAGAGGAATTAGGGTAGCTTGGCTTTCTTCCTCCCAGAGGAAATCTGGAGTGACACTTGAAAATGGCAGAGTTGCTTCACGTTTCCCTGTCAGAGTGTTGGCAACAGACGGCTGGTTGAAAGTGTGTGGCTGAATGAGATGCTGTAGGCGGGGACTGGACCACGGGCTCCAGGTGATCCATTGTAACCTCATGTTAGCCATTTATCAGCAAAGGAAGGCAGAAAACTCTCCAGGTTCAGTTGCTTTGTCCCCTCAGGAATGAGACCACTCAGACCCACCAGGAGAACCAGACCAGCAGTTGCAGAAACTTGTTGATCGGATGGTGTGACTTGTAGCACCTTCAGACAGGTGGGCAGAGGGTGGAGCAGGGCAGATATGATCATGGATGCTTTTCGTTTTGGGTTCCATGTCCTGTAAAATCTTTGAAAAAAGTACCTGGAACTCAGGTCATACCACAGGGAGCTCAGCTCTGGAGCTTGGAACCCACAGCAGGTTTGAGCCTTTTGAGAGGAAGAGCAGGTTTTCCCAGAGCCTGAGGTGACCACAATTTCTGTAACAGTCCTGACAGAATGGCCCTGCATGCCAGGCTCTTGGGGAGAGTGCCATTCTGGAGGCTTCAACCTATTTCCATGACAGTGTCCATGGGAGACTCTAATAGTGCCCTGTCCTTTTTGCTGGACCAGAGCTCACATACCCAGATGCTGGGAGTGGTGGCTGCTAATGACTCCTGGCTTCCCTTTTCTCCAGAGCATTGTCCCCATTGAAGGGAGCCACCTTGCCTTGGAGTCTGTATCCTTCCAGCAATTCCAGAGGAGAGACAAGAACGGGGGTGCCAAATGCCAGCCAGTAGGTAGGAGCCAATTTTGTGCCCTGACTCACACACTTCAGGTTCTTTATGGAATCAAGACTGAAGGTAAAGTCCAGCTGAGATGGACTCCTTCTTGCTCAACAAATTTCCCTGCCCCATCTTGCCCCCCTGGCTCCCTCTCCAGACTGCACTCCTGCAATCAATCCTGTCTCAGAATGCTTCAGGGACCTCACCTGGACAGCACCTCTTTTGAGTTGGAAAGACACACTTTACATTATGTTTTCATTGCCCATCAGCAGTGCCCCCTTGCTCTCCGTTTTGAGAACAACAGTTTATTCATGTACCAGATGGCTGTGGGCTTCAGTCTGTTCTGGTTCCCAGGAGTAAATCTTGTTAGATCCAAGCCAATCATTGCAGTTTTCTTTCTCCTTTCCAGTGTATGGTTTAAGAATGGCACATGACCCAATTCTGGCCAGTAGCACTTAAAGGAAGTTGGTCAATCAACATGTATCTGCACACGTTTTCTTTAATCTCAAAAGAAGAGCAAAGGAAAAAGCATGTTTGTATTCCTATCTCTGGACAGTGTCAAGCGAGTGTGTTAGCAGAGATTCAGCAGCCATTTTGTGACTATGAGGGAAAGTCAAGATGGTCTTGGACTCTGAAGATTATGATGACATTGAACCATTGAATTAACTAATCCTGGAGCTTCCTCTTTTTTTTTTTTTTGGAACCAGGGATTGAACTCAGGGACACTCGGCCACTGAGCCACATCCCCAGCCCTATTTTGTATTTTATTTAGAGATAGGGTCTCACTGAGTTGCTTAGGGCCTCACTAAGTTGCTGAGGCTGGCTTTGAACTCACGATCCTCCTGACTCAGCCTCCCAAGTCGCTTGGATTACAGGCGTGTGCCACCACTCCTGGCTTCTCACTTTTAATTATGCAAAATGATGAAAGTTCGTATTTGCTTCCATATGCTTTAGTTGACTCTGCTGCTGTTTATTAATGAGAAGATCTGGATACCTAAAAAGCTGGTCTTGAGAAAAGCTGCCTTTCAATGACCAATTGATATTGAGAAAATAGAAAAAGGGAATTGGTTACATTCAATTTTTAAATTATAAAGCATAGAATGGCTGGTAAGAATTTGTAGAGCATTTTGTTTTGACTTACATAGCAGACTTACTGAATGACCCTAAGTCGATGGAAACAAAAACAGGAAATGGGGTTATTTTTCTTCTGTCACTGACTTTAAACATCCTCTGTTTCATTTTTCTTGTTTCCCTTTTCCCGATGACAGGTTTTTGCTCACTTTCAATTGTGAGACAATCTCATTTGTGTTTCTTAAAGTGTAGTCCAGGCTAAGTCAATAATTTCAATGTTGCATTCACTTATATACATTCTTTTCTTTCAACCCAGGCTTGAAGACTCATGGCTTGAGGTCTGGAAAAGGAGGAGTCATGGTTTAGTCTCTCACGTCTCACTCCTGCATCTGCCTCCCATTTCCAGGTTTCTTTTTTTCTCAGCTGGTGTTCAGTATGTTTGTCCTGGCTGACTCCTGAGGGCCACCGTCTCCTCCGCCGTGATGGCTGCTGTCCACATGCTGGCTTTTCAGTGGGACATTACTGGGGTTCCTTGGATAGGTTCACTGAGAACGCTTACACTTTGCATTCCAAAGGCTGCTTGACCTTCTGGGAGACTCCATCTGCTCCTGCCCTCCTTCTCCTAGCAGTATATACCCCGTGCAGCTTCTTCCTCCTCCCAAAAGGCATCCCTACTTTGAGATGCCATTAAGATGCACAGAGGCTGCCTGCCAGTCATCGTGGTCAATCTGCTTATCCTTTCTTGTCCCACTAAAATATGACCTGAAGCTTGCTCTGTCCTTGTGACCTAATCACCTCCCAGAACCCTCACGCCCTATACTCATCACCTTCAGGGTTAGGATTTCAACATATGGAATTGCTCTCTCTCTCTCTCTCTCTCTTTGCCTTTGCCTTTGCCTTGATCATTGTAGATGGCTTCAGCCGTTCCCTCACCTCCCACATTCAGATCTCTTCTGGCAAGAAGCAGACACTAGTCTATATTTACATATCCTCCCAACTCCTAGTGACATATAGAAAATTCCTCTAAGGACTCTTGCACATGCTTCTCCACAGCGGCCACACCTAATGAACTTTTAAATTTCAACTTTCTGCCCGAGAGTGAGAAGCGAGTCTCTCTTTTTGGTACCACATTCTCCATGAGGAATTCATCCCATCAGAAGTCTGGGGCACAATGTAAAAAACAAAGTCAAAGAACTTTCTATTCCAGTGAATTCCTGTTAATGCTTTTCAAATTTCTAATTTTCTCTGATTTAGGCTGGAGGTGCGTGTTGGGGATTGATAGTCAAAGGGGGCAGTCTGGTCACCTCATAGGAGGTCCTGAAGGAGAGCTGCCCTAGTAGTTTCCCCTGTATCTTAGTCCATTTGGGATGTTGTAAGAAAATACCACCATCCAAGAGGCTTATAAACAGCAGAAACTTATTTTGCATGGTTCAGAAGGTGGGGCAGCCTGAGATCAGGGTGCGAGCATGGTCAGGTTCTAGTGAAGACCCTCTTCTGGGTTGCAGACTGCCAACTTCTTGCTGTGTCCTCACATGGTGGAAGGATGACTGAGCTCTCTGGGGTCCCTTTTTGTAAGAGCAATAATCCAATCGATTAAGGTAAAGGCCCGTGAAGACCCCACCCTCTAAGACTATCACCTTGAGGGTTAATATTCAAATATGAATTTCGGGTGGACATAGCAACCAGGCTATGATTGCTGTAACAGATCACCACTAAATTGGCAGATTAAAAACAAATTCATTATCTTGAAATTCAGGAGTTCAGAAGCCCCACATCAGTCTCAGTAATCTGAAAAGTCAATGTCTCTATAGATCCTTCTGGAAGCTTTAGGGGAGAATCTCTTTCCTGCTTTTTCCGGCTTCGTGGGCACTTGCATTGTTTGGCTCCTGGGCTCTTCCTCTATTTTCCAAGTCAGAAGCAGTACATCTTCAGATGTCTCCCTCTCTACTTCCATTGTCACCTTGACTTCTCTGACTCTGACTCTTCTTCTCCTGCTCTGTTTTATAAGGACTCTTGTGATGACATTGGGTCCACTCAGATAACCCAGGAAAATCTCCCCATCTCCAAATTCTTAATCACATCTACAAAGTCCCTTCTAACATGAAAGGTAACATATTTTCAGATTCTGGGAATTAGGACATGAATATCCTTGGAGACTGTTATTCAACCAGTTTTCTGATCTATGGTTCAAGGCACATGGTGATAAAAAAAATTACCTGTTGCTTTCTTTTCTTTTCTTTTTTGAGGAAAAAGAAAAAGAAGGTTTTCTTTTTTTGAACTGTGGATTGAACTCAGGGACACTAGGCCACTGAGCCACATCCCCAGCCCTATTTTGAATTTTATTTAGAGACAGGGTCTCACTGAGTTGCTTAGGGCCTTGCCCTTGCTGAAGCTGGCTTTGAACTGGTGACCCTCCTGCCTCAGCCTCCTGAGCTGCTGGGATTACAGGCGTGCGCCACCAGGCCTGAAAAAGACGGTTTACTGCTTTGCTCTCAAAGGAGAAACACAGGGACTCCTGTCCCAAAGGCTGTGATTCTGCCCATCAGCAGGAACAGGGGGTTTTTAAAGAGGTAACTCAAAGGCTACCTTCCCCGTGTTCTCTGTCAGGAGCTGGAGTTGTAATTCACTTGTTAATTTGGGTGACAGTTGTCTCTGAGATCTTCTGGTACCATCTCCAAAGTTCAGAATAGTTCCTTCCTATGGTGGGTGTGTCCCTGTCACTTTCAAGTTCCGTGTGGCAGTGAGTTGCTAATGGCAACGTGAATTGTAAGCATGCCTTTCACTTCTGGGTGGAGCATTTAATTTCTACTGCTTGACTCCCCCGGCCTCTTTTGCTTGTTTATGGCAAATTGTGCAGACTTGTTTTTGAGACATTGAGTGGTAAGATGATAGTGTCACTGTCCTCTTGGACATGAAGTCCCCTCCCCCACCAAACCTGCCTTAGATGTAGGGGAAGCAAACTGACCAACCAAACCCAAACAACCCTTGTTCCTGCAGTTTTCCCTTGCCCACCTTGACTGATAAGGTCAAGCTTTTGGTTCTTCCACTAAAACTGTGAGATAAAAGGGAAAAATCCCCCTCAATACATAGTCATCCTATAATTAAATTTTTTAATGGTATATTTCTGTATGCTTCCTGCGAGTATCTATGGTTTAGTCCCATAATACTGAAAAAACTTCAGTAGGAATTCTTTGTAGTGGAATATGCATTCTTCCTAGTTACTCTACAAAGAAATGAGATTTTACCAAGAGTTCCCAAGAGAAGCTTCTGAGGATTGATTCCATGGGGAAGAGCATTATCATGAACATCTGGTCTCATCTTAAACTGTCCCTCTCTCCAACCTGTAATCTCCAGGTTAGGAGGAACTTTGTATTTTGCTCATTTTTGTCTTTGAAATTCATTCTAACTTTTAGCCACCTTTTCTGTAGTTTGATTTCTTCTCTTTCTTTTTTATTTTGCCTCTTCTATGAATTTAAGCCATCTCAGCAAATAATGGTGGGTATTGAACATTGTCTTAGATTAGATTCTCCCAGGTAGACTTGAGGATATCAGAGCAGATATTTATGTGAAAAGTGATCCCAGGAAACATGAACTGGGAGGTAGGGAATTGAAAATGAGAATTGAGAAGAGAACCGTTACAGGGTGCCTTCATGATCAGGTTATCCCTCCAGACAACTTGGGCTCAAATCTGCTGGAGACCTCTGAGACCTGGTAGAACATGCCTCTGGGAGTCATTCTACCTAAGGGGCAAAGGAATCAGGACTATGACTCACCAGTCCATGGCCAAACTTTGTGGAGAGTTGTTCCCAGGACCATTGATTCCAGTTTTTATTTTTCTTCTGTATGGGTTAGAATCTGACCATCCTTCCCAGGGCATATTCCTGGGTGCATACCGTTGGAATTCTGGACCTGAAGGAAAATGGTGAGTGAGGAGGGCTCAGAAACATCTGCTATGGTTTGTCCCATGCTCAGCATGCTGGTTGGGTACTCACGTCACTTATGATGGAGGCAGACAGGCAGGTGGCCATGCGCCTTACCGTGAGGTAGGATGCTACATGATAGCTATCCTGTTATGGCTAAGGAGAAACCACATGTGCCTGGAGGGAGGAGAAAAGGTTGGTTTTGTTTTGTCTTTAAAGGGTGGAAAGGATTCATTGAGGAGAGAAGCTTGTTTCAAGTGCATAGACCAGTGTTAGCACGGGAATGGCCGTTGCTGCATCAGATTATATTTTGGGAAAGTTGTAAGCAGTGGGTTTGACGGGGACAAAAAGTAGTTGAGCTGAAGTAGGAAATTGAGTTGGAAGAGAATGGGGCCAGATGATGGTGGGCCAAGGGTTCAATTTATGATATTTTCATTGCAGGAGGAAAGCACTACATTTTAAAGACTTGCAGATGGACTTAAACTCCTGCCTCTGGATCCTTCAGGCATTGCCATATCCAGTCCTTTGCCTGCTTCCTCCTCATCCTCCTTGAGCTCTGGCTTTGCCTTTTCTTGTGTGTCTGTGTGGATATTTATTTCTAAATTCTTTTAGCTGATTCTCCCTTGGCCCTTCCCAGGTACAGTGTTCCACACATTGAGTTTAGGATGGCTCTGACTCCTAGCGCTTGAAGCAGTGGCAGCCGTCTTGGTCCCTCATCTCCCTGTCTCTACTTCCTGTCTTGTGTCCTCTCTACTTCCTGCTCTAAAATGCTCTGCCTTGACATTCTTACTTCTTTTTTTTCTGTCTTACTTTTATGCCATTATATGGATTATTAAACTCTTATCTAATAGTTGCAGCATGTAAGGGTGTTTTAAAAGAACTATTCTCTTTTGAGTCCATTGCAGCTACAGACTTGTGACAAAGTCTACCTACACCTTTGGAATAGGTTCCAGATCATAGAAAATCATATTATTCTCTCATTTGATGAATCACCATTTTATATGCAGTTTTTAAGAACAGATGATAATTGTATTTGTATTATGATAAAATGGCTCAGTAAGTAAATACAATATAGTTTTCTCTCTCTCTCTCTCTTTTTTTATTTTTTTTATTTTTATTTTTTATTATTATTTTTTTTAAAAACTCTGCTAAGGAAGGGTAATTTTGCTGAGTAAAGCTAGTACAAAAATAGGTTTTTGTCTTCAGTAGGCACTGATTCATAACTGACACTGAGGTAAGGTTTGCTGTTTGCTAAGCACTGTTCTGTACCATTTATACGAATTAACATTTCTAATCATTACGTGGACTCTAAGAAGTAGTCCTGTAATTGTCCTCATTTTACAAACAAAGAAATGGAGACAAAGAAATGTTACATAATTTTACCTAAGGCTACACAATTTGAAAGAAGCAGAGTTGGGATTTGAGCCACGACATTGGCTCAGAGTTAAGGAACTAGGACTCTGAGCCAATGTCGTGGCTCAAATCCCAGCAGAGTTCTAGCTCCTTAACTCTAAGCCATAGCATTGTCTACCGTGCTGTACTGCGATGGGTCTGGTCAGTAGTCTTGGGGCCAGCAGCAGCAGCATCAGCAGCACCTTGGGACAGATTAGAAGGATACATTCTTTGGCTATGGTTCAACTTCCTCAATTAGAAATTTTGGGAATGGACCCAGCAATCTGTGTTGAAACAAGCCCTGGAGGTGATCTGAGGCACACTACCATGGTAGGCTGCCATTTGTGTTGAAAGTAGTTTGGATTTACCCTTTGAGTGATGTCTCCTTTCAGGTGAAGAGTATCCGTGCTTTCCAAGCAGTTGCATGGGAACTGGGTTCCTAAACTGAGGCAGGTGGATACTTAGGCCTTCATTTTCTCATCTGTGGATTATATGGCACTCTCCTCCTGCCTTGCTGGAAGCTTTGTGGAGGAGGACAGAAATACGGTGTGTGGTTGACTTTGTAAATAACGGATCGCACAGATAAGGTTTAAAGTCCCTGGTGAAGTCATAAAGCTCGTCATCTCTCACAGAGGATCAGCTCTAGTTATACTACTGCTAACTGAATAGGGAAAAAGTGAGAAGTTCTGTTTTCTTCCTTTTAGGTTGTGACTTTACTGGCATGTTATTTACAGTAGATGGCCAAGGCTAGGATAGAGCAGTTTTCCACATTCTTCTCAAGAAACCTCCAGAGCCATACAGTGAGTGTAGTATTACCCCCGGCCTCAAACCGATGACAGCAATTTTGCTGTCTTGTTTGATTTCTGTCTTTTAAGGCAGGTCTTCTCTGACACCCTAATTTTTACTGATCGCCCCCTGGAGTTCTTTATTTCTCTTTGACACAGAGAGAAGTTATTTGGTCTCTCCCATTTTTCCCACCTGTCTCTTCAAGTTTTCTTTCCTCCCATCATTTTGGCATTTTGAAGAATCGTTTTATAAAATGCTAAGCTTAGCTTTTCTCTGTGCACTTGATCAGAGTTCCTGCAGCAAATGCCATACGCGCCCATGTGCTCGATGGACAGTTGCTCCCTGTATCAGATGTGGCCTGAGGTAGGGATTAGAGTGGAGCTTCTCAAACATGAATGTTGTACAAGGCACCTGGGCAATCTTGTTGAAATATAAATTTTGCTTCTGACAAGTTCCTGGGCTTGCAATTGGAGTAGCAAAACTCTTTCATCCTTTTTTTCTTTTTTTTTTTTTTCTGGTACTGGGAATTGGACCCAAGGGTGGTGCTTACAAGAGATCTACATCTCCAGTCCTTTTTATGTTTTGTTTTGGGACAGGGTCTTGCTAAGTTACTGAGGCTGGCCTCTAGCATGCAATCCTCCTTCCTCAGCCTCTCGAGTCACTGGGATTACAGGCGTGCACCAAAACATCTAGTTTTCATTCTTTTTTTTTTCCATATATTTTAAAATTTGTTCTAATTAGTTATCTTTGTTTCTTGACCTTAGATGAATCTTATCTAATGAGTGGGATGCAGGGCATTTAAAGACCACCAGTGCTTAGGTTTTACTTCATAGACCATGCCTCAAGTATTGGTATAAGTTTCCTAGGTGAGTCTAAAATGCAGCTAGAAAAAGAGGAAGCCATCTTTCTTTGAGCGGCTCCCTTCAGACCGTACACCCCCAGACATGTTCTAACTGACCATAGAGAGAGCAGAGAGTGGTAGTTAAGAGCAAAAAATTGATCCTGGCTTCCCAGGTTTGGACATTCCCCCTCAATTTAATACACCACTCTGTATCTTGGTTTCCCTATCCGTTAAGTAGGGATAAGTGGTAGGTTCTATTAAAGGATTATTACAAATTAAAATATGCAAAATCCTTAAAACAGCATATTATTTGTCTATTGCTGTATAACTAATTTTTTAAAAACATAATGGCTGAAGACAACAAGCCTTTATTATCTTACAGTCTCTACAGGTCAGGAATTTGGAAGTAGCTTTGGTTCAGGGTCTGGAATGAAGTTGCAATCAAGATGTTAGCTTTGGGAGAAATGTAGGTCAAAGGATGCAAAGTAGTCAACATATTGAACAGGTCCAAAAATGTAATGAATGACAGAAGGATTATAGTTAATAATGGAGTATTGTATTCAGGACTTTTGCTAAATGAGTGTGATTTAGTCAGCCTTTTCACCACTGTGACCAAAAGACCTGACAAGAACAATTTTAGTGGAGGAAAAGTTTATTAGGGGCTGGTGATTTCAGACGTCTCAGTCCATAGATGGTTGACTTTATTGCTCTGGGCCTGAGGTGAGACAGAGCATCTTGGCCAAAGAATGTGGTAGAGAAAAGTGGCTCAGGTCACGGCCACCAGGAAGGAGAGAGGAAGGGAGGGAGGAAGAGAGAGAGAGAGAGAGAGAGAGAGAGAGAGAGAGAGATATCTCTGCTCACTAAGAACAAATATGTACCCCAAAGGCACCCTCCCAATGACCTACTTCCTCTAGCCATGCACTTCCTGCCTATGGTTACCACCCAGTCAATCCCTATTAAGGAATCAATGCATTGATTAAGTTAAAACTCTCATAACCCAGCTGGGCATGGTGGCACACGCCTGTAATCCAAGCGACTTGGGAGGCTGAGTCAGGAGGATCGTGAGTTCAAAGCCAACCTCAGGCTGAGTAATATTCCATTGTGTACATATACCACAGTTTCTTTATCCATTCATCTACTGAAGGGCATCTAGGTTGATTCCATAATCTAGCTATTGTGAATTGAGCAGCTATGAACATTGATGTGGCTCCATCACTGTAGTAACCTGATTTTAAGTCCTTTGGGTGTAGGCCAAGGAGTGGGATAGTGGGGTCAAATGGTGGATCCATTCCAAGTTTTCTAAGGAATCTCCACACTGCTTTCCAGAGTGGCTGCACCAACTTGCACTCCCACCAGCAATGTATGAGTGTACCCTTTTCCCCACATCCTCGCCAACACCTGTTGTTGCCTGTGTTCTTAATAAAAGACATTCTAATTGGGGTAAGATGAAATCTTAAGGTGGTTTTGATTTGCATTTCTCTTATATCGAGGGATGTTGAACATTTTTTCATAAATCTGTTGATTTCTTGTAGATCTTCCTCTGTAAAGTGTCTGTTCATTTCCTTGGCCCATTTATTGATTGGGTTATTGGTGTTCTTGGTGTAAAGATTTTTGAGTACTTGGTAGATTCTGGAAATTAGTGCTCTATCTGAAGTGTGTGTGGCAAAGATTTTCTCCCACTCTGACGGCTCTCTCTTCACATTGCTGATTGTTTCCTTTGCTGAGAAAAAGCTTTTTAGTTTGACTCTATCCCAATCATTGATTCGTGCTTTTATTTCTTTCGCTTTGGGAGTCATGTTAAGGAAATCTGGTCCTAGGCCAACATGATGAAGATTTGGACCTATTTTCTCTTCTATTAGGTGCAGAGTCTCTGGTCTGATTTCTAGGTCCTTGATCCACTTTGAGTTGAGTTTTGTACAGGGTGAGAGATATGGGTTATGGCATTTGTAGGTAAATGGATGATGTTGGAGACTGTTATGCTAAGTGAGATCAGCCAATCCCAAAAATCCAAAGGCCGAATGGTCTCTCTGATAAATGAATGATGATGCATAATGCGGGGGGGAAGGGTGGCAAGAATGGAGGAAGGATAGATAGCATAGAGGGAAGAGAGGGGTGGGGGTGGGGTGGAGGGTAAAAATAATAACAGAATGTGTGACAGATACCATTGCCCTGTGTACATGCATGAACGCACAGATGGTGTGACTCTACTTTGTGTACAACCAGTGAAACAATAGCTGTACTCCATTTGTGTTCAATGAATCAATAAGTAAATAAAAAAAAAATTTTGAAAAAAAAAAAAAGCCAGCCTCAGCAACTTAGCGAGGCCCTAAGCAACTCAGTGAGATCCTGTCTCTAAATAAAATACAAAATAGGGCTGGGGATGTGGCTCAGTGGCCGAGCGTCCCTGAGTTCAATCCCTGGTTCCAAAAAAAAAAACCAAAAATACCCAAAAACAACTCTTATAACCCAATGATTTCACCTCTACACTTTCTTGCATTGTCTCACCCATAAGCTTTTGGGGAGTATCTCAGATCTAAATTATAACAGGGTGGATTAAAGATGCTCTTGCCACAGGGAGAATAATGGCCAACTATGGGAAATGATGGCTGTGTTCAACCGTTCCACTCTGTGAACATTTTATTGTATATGTATTTCTTATAATATCATGTTGTGCAGCTTAAATATACATGATACAATTTCTTGAAAAGAAAAGGTGTCTGCTAGGGATGCAGTGATCATGACAGGACTGGTGGATTATTTTCTTCCAAAAGAACTTCATCACTTGGCCGTTGACTGGCGCCCCTGTTTTCTCTACATGGGCGCCTTCATGGGACTGCTTGAAAGTCTTTACGACATGACAGCTGGCTTCTCTCAGACTGAGTGATCCCAGATGGAGCAAGGAGAAAGTCATGGTGGTTCTGAGTCCTGACAGACTCAGAAGTCACACCATGATATCTGTCCTATTTTGTTTTTAACAGTGAGGCCACACTTGAGGGGAGTGAAATGAAGCTCCACCTGTTGAAAGGAAGAATATCAATTAATATATGGATATATTTTAAAACCACCACAGTTTTGGGTTCATAGTAAACGATGTGTTAAATTTTAGCTGTTTTCACTAGCTGGTAGCATATCCCCATCTGAAAATGCTTCATGGTGCCATGTTGTTTTCTTGACATATCCCTGACCAATGGAAGCTTTTGTGATGATAGTATTGATATAAAATAGTGACTTTGCTTGAAGGCACCTAAGAAATTTCTGAGCCAAATATGAGTGACCAAGGCTTACAGCATAGATAACAGAGACTCAGTATTTGCACCATGCTACCCTGAATGATATGTTCTACCATGGAAGAGTTTACATGAACTTTTATAGTCACAGAACTAAAAAGAAAGCCCAAACCAGTACATTGATTAATTATAATAGTGGGAGGATCAGGTAGGGAGGCTCTGGAAAAATGGGGAAATCGCTTGTGTAGGTTTTAGGTGTTTTAGCATTCTTAGGGTTGGTGGAGGCTAGAGATCAGCTGAGTCTACTGATGCATTCTGAGAAGTTTATATATCAGTCATGAGAATGTTAGTTCAGATATGAAAGGTAATTGACATTAAATGGTCTAAGATAGCCTAAGACTCTTGACCTATGCATTACATCTCTCCACAATCAAGATGATCTCCTTAGCTAAGTTCAAACAGCCTACAAAATTTTTAATATAGATACAGCTTCTTCAGAGAAATTCAATTTACTGTTGAAGTGCTCTATTTTTTCCTTGTACAGTATAATAGCTACTATCCTACTGAGCTTTTGAAAAATGTTTGATACAACTCAGGAGCTAGGTTTTAACTTTTATTTAATTTTAAATAATTGTAACTTAAATCTAACTAGCACATGATGTGGCAGCTACTATTTTGGATAACAACTCTAGAACCTGGCTTTCAACAGTCTGCTATTGTGACCAGCAACATCTGCTTCCCTTTAGAGCTTTTTAAGAATGCAGACTCTCTAGCCCTAACCCACAATTCCTGAATCTGAACTTTAACACAACTCTGGAGTGACTCTTAAGCCCATTGAAGAAGCGCTGGGTTGAAATCTAAAATCTTCCACTTGCAAAACCCTTCAGTATCTGGGACTTTCCCTTTTCCAAGTCTGATTCTCTCATACTTCCCCATCCATTCCACTCAGTTGATCTCTCCTGGAGTACGTGTTTGTTTGGGTGGAAGGGTCTCAATCTGACTCCAAGACCAAGGGTCCAATGTGACATCTTCCATGACTTTCCCTTTTATTCACTTGAGAAATAATTGCTTTTTGTGCTTGTGCGATTCAATTGGAGGACCATTGTGTTACAGAATTTTCTTTAGCAGGGTAGACTTTTACTTATTTACTGGTATAAAAGCAATATTTAGGTATCAAAGATTGAGTGAGAATAGAGACCATGTCAAAAGTACCTAACACTCATGCACACGTTCTTAAGGGCTGTTCTTTCCCCACACCCTTAGTAGCATGCACACATTGCCCTTTGACCTCAGAACCGAGGGATACCATGGAAATAAACTTGCTGCTAGGCCTAGAATCTTGTCTAAGTGCAGAATAAAAAACCAGAGCTTTGCAGTTTGGCTAAATCCCTTGTACTCGAAAACAGTCTTCACTCTCTGGCAGTTTCCTAGAGTGTCCTAGGCTCTGTAGTGCACAGACCTCATGCAACCAGGCATTAATAAACTAGTTTCTCTAGTTTATTAATTTTCAAGTATTTTATTTTATTATTATTATTTTTTTTGCAGTGCCGGGGATTAACCCAGGGCCTTGTGCTTGCGAGGCAGGCACTCTACCAACTGAGCCATATCCCCAGCCCTCAAGTATTTTAAATTTATGTTTTTATTAATTAGGGCATTATAGTTTTTTTTTTATAATAGTGGGGTTCATTTTGACATATTCATAAATGGACATAATTGGCTCCATTTTGACCCCCATTTTGATCCCTCCCTCCCCAAATATTTTTTGATTATTTGTAAACCTCTTCTCTTCTGCAAGAATTTTAGAATCAGTGTATCAAGTATGGTAAAAATTTATAGATCAATTCAGGGCTTACTGATTTGCTGATTTACTTTATTTTTGTGGTGCTGGGGACTGAAGCCAGTACCTCATGTGTGGTGGGTGAGTGTTATTTTAACATTTGAGTCTTCCCTTCAATTAGTATTGTATTTTAAAAATCATATTTTCTAATTCTTACTGATACATAAAAACACAATTGAACTTTTTTGTATCAATTCTGCTTCTGGAAATCTTGTAACTTTAAGTTTCTGATTAATTATAATAAATTGTACTCATCTTCTTTTGGATTCTCTATGGTAATAGTTGCACTTGTTTAGAAAATGTCAATCATTCTTTGATATGTCTCCCTTCAAGAGGTGGAACCTAATACAGACCTCTTTCTTTTTTTTTTTTTTTTTGGAACCAGGGATTGAACTCAGGGACACTTGGCCACTGAGTCACATCCCCAGCCCTATTTTGTATTTTATTTAGAGACAGGGTCTCACTGAGTTGCTTAGGGCCTTGCTAAGTTGCTGAGGCTGGCTTTGAACTCGTGATCCTCCTGACTCAGCCTCCCAAGTCGCTTGGATTACAGGCGTGCGCCACCACACGCGGCCAGACCTCTTTCTTGAGGTGGGCTAGACTTAGTGAGTTTATTTTAATAAGTAAGAAAACAGTAGAAAAGATGGTGAGATTTCTGAGATTGGGTTATAGAGGACACTGTAGCTTCCATTCTGCCTTCTCTCTGTCTTTTTCTATCTCTGACAACTTGCTCTGGGGAAGCCAGCTGTCATGTCATGAGGACACTCAGGCAGCTCTGTGTAAAGGCTCAGATGGTTTTGAACTGAGGCCTCCGGCCAACGGGGAAGGAAGTAAGGCTGTCCTGCCAACAGCCATGGGAGGGAGCCATGTTGGAAAGGGATCTTTTGGTTCCAGTCAAACTTTCAAGAGGGCCGTGGCCTCATCAGACATTTTGACTACAACCTCTTGAGAGACCTGGAGCCTCTAAGCTGCTTCTAGATTTCTGACTCTCAGAAACCTTTTGAAGTAATACAATCTTTTTTAAAAGACAAAAATTTAGCATTTATTTTATTATGACTACATAAATATTATTCACAGCCAAGTCACATAGTGTACTAAGAAAAAACTGACTTTCTCATGTAACCTTTTGCTTTCCCTAGAGTTAACAATTGTTTCTTCTCTTTCTTTTATATTTGCTTGTTTTCTTTGAACCTCTTAGCAGTTCTTTCATCTTTAATGTCCCAGTTACTCTCTATCCTCAGGCCAAGATTCAGAGTTGGAAAGGCTGTAAGAATTCTTAACTTCCTTTCAACTTTAGGAATCTCATTCTGCACCCAGTGAGATACAATTCTTAAAAAAGATAGTTGGCTTATCAAAGAAAGCTTATCTTTCCTCATTCTTATATTTGTTTTCTTTTTCCTCAGTGAAGTTATCAACTTCACTGACAACTTGACATATAAAAATCATATTTATTTAAGGTATACAATTTGGTGTTTTGATATACATATACATTGTGAAATGATTACCACATTCCAGATAATTAACACATTTACCACCTCTGCATAGTTACCATTTTTGTGTTTGTGGGTGTGTGTGTTGATATTTACTTTAAAATTGATCTGCTTAGTCAGTTTCAAGTATGCAATATAGAACTGTTAACTACTGTCATCATGATAGACTTTGGGTCTTTAGAGCCTATTCCTCTTATATAATTGAAACTTATGCCCTTTGACTGCCATCACACTATTCCACACCCCACACATCCAGGCACCTGGCATCCACCCTTCTACTCTGAGCTTCTGAGTTCGACTGTTAAAATAACCAATAGAGGTGGGTCCCACAGTATTTCTCTTTCGTATCTAGCTTATTTAGCTTAATATAATGCCTTCTAGCTTCATCTGTGTTGCTGAAAATGGCACTATTTCCTTGTTTTGTTTCAATCAGAATAGTGTTCCATGGTATATAGGAACCCCATTAACCCTCTTAGGGCACACTCCCAGAGACTCATCTCCCCTGATCCCATCAGGAGCTGAAAGTTTTCCTCCCCTGGGCCTGCCCAGCCATGATGTGCTACCTCACCTGGGGCCCAGAGCAATGGAGGCTAGGAACTGAGGCTCTGAAACCATGAACCCCAAATAAACTTTCCCTCCTCTAAGTTGTTCTTGTTGGGTATTTTGGTCACAGCAATGCAAAATCTGATGAAAGCAGGCTCTTTTCTTTTCTTTTCTTTTTTTTTTCTTTCTTTCTTTCTTTCTTTCTTTCTTTCTTTCTTTCTTTCTTTCTTTCTTTCTTTCTTTTTAAATACCCATTGACCCATTGGTTATTTGAATTTCCTTTTTGAGAAGTACACATTTAGGTCTTCTGCCCATTGTTTACCCAGGTGTTTGTTTAGCTGTTGAGTTGTAGGAATTCCTCATATATTTTTGATACTAAGCCCATATCAGAAATAGGTCTGTAATTTTTTTCTCCCTTTCTGTTGGTTGCCTTTGTACTCTGTTGATGTTTCTTTGGTAGGTGCAGAAGCTATTAGATTGATCTAATTCCTCTTGTCTGTTTTTGCCTTTGTTGCCTGGGTTTTTGTTGTCATACCCAAGAAATTATTATCAAGACCAAAGTCAAGATGGTTTTTGCCCATGTTTCCTTCTAGTAGTTTTATGGTTTTGAGTTTTACATTTAAGCACTGAGTCCACTTTGAGTTGCTTTTTGTGTATAGTGTAAGATAAAGGCCCAATTTCATTATTTTGTATAAGAATATTCAGTTTCCCAAGCACCATTTGTTGAAGAGACAATCTTTTCCTTACTGTGTGTTCTTGGCATCCTGGTTGAAGTTCATGTGACCATAAATGTGTGGTTTTATTTCTGGATTCCATATTCTGTTTCAGTGGTTTATATATTTGTTTTTATGCCACTACCATACCATTTTGATTACTATACCTTTGCAATATAGTTTGAAATCAGGAGGTTGATCTTTCCAGCTTTGCTCTTCTTCCTCAAGATAACTTGCTGGCTGTGTGGTGTCCTTTGTGGTTCCATATAAATGTTAAAATTACCCTTTCTGTTTTTGTAAAGAATGCATTGGGATTTTGATGAAAATTGCATTGAGGGGCTGGGGTTGTATCTCAGTAGTAGAGCACTTGCCTACTATGTCTGAGGCACTGAGTTTGATTCCCAGCACCACACACACAAAAATAAACAAAATAAAGTCATTGAGTCCATCTACAACTAAAAATATTTAAAATTTGGATTGACTCTTTGGATAGCTTTGCATAGCATGGCCATTTTAACAATATTGAGTCTTCTAATTCATGGACATGGGATATTGTCTACTTGCACAAGTCTTTAAAATTTTTCTTCATTGGTTTGCCTTTTACCTCATAGCTTTTCTTCACTATTTTTGTTATTTTCTTTTTTAAAAATCCCTTTATTGGATAATTTCAAATAATCTGCATTTCAGTTCACTGATTCTTCTGATTGATTTAGTCTTCTGTTGAAACTGGGTCACATGTTTTACTTCAGTCATTATATTCTTCAGATCCAAAATTTGTGTTTGGTGCTTTTTTTTTCTATCTTTTTGCTGAAGTTCACATTTTCCTTATATTGTTTTCCTGATTTGATTGAATTTGCACATCTGTGTTCTTTTGTAGCTCACTGAGCTTCCTTAGAACAATTATTTTGAATTCTTCGTCATGTAATTCATGGAGCTCAATTTCTCAGGGGTTGGGTATTGAAAGTTGATTGCAATCCTTTAGTGGTGGTGTTTCTTTTGTGTTCCTTAATCCATGCTTTGTCAGTGTACTTGAAGAATAGATGTTAGAATCCATTCTTGCATACATTCTAGACTGCCTGGACCAGTTTTGGTAAGCAAAGGCCTTCACTTGTAGGGGAGAGAGAACATGGGAATGCTGACTAGGAAGATATGGTGCAGTGTGATGTGACCAGGTGTGGTGGTGCATGGGATACCAATTGTGAAAGTGTACAGCAGCTCTAGGTCCAAGAGGTCTTGGTGATTGGAGTTTCAGGCAGCTGGGATCTGTGATATTGGCAACATTTTTTTTTCTTTTTTATTCTTGGCAACAAAAGCTGCAGAGGAGTCAACAGTGGAAGCAATGGCTTTTGGAGTCCCTATCAGTGCCTGTGGGTCAGGTGGTGAGTATTGCAGGGTCTGGAGTTGGTAGTATGCACATTCCTGACTCTGGGGCCGTTGGCATTTGTGTACACAACTCTGGGGATTGGTTGCAACTCCATGTGAAGGTTTTGCAGACTGGCAGTGGAAGTGCCTGTGAAGTGCTGTGGACTGGCAGCGATGATTGGGATTGGCTGTGTTTGAGTGTGTGTGTGTGTGTGTGTGTGTGTGTGTGTGTGTGATGAGTCATGAACCTGGAGCCAGGATGCCATGGCAACTCTAGTGGTGGTGGGGCCATAGCTGAGGCAACTGGGATTGGCAATGGCAAAAACTGTGTTGTGCTCAGTGGTTAAAGCTGCAGGGTGCTGGTGGTGGCTGCTGTGACTGTTGGATTCCGGAGAAGGCCATGGTAGCTCTTTTGGATGGTTAGTAGTAATAGCTTTGCCCTTATTCTTTGCTCTTAGCTTCTCCAGTTATCCTGGCTATGCCAATCTCCTCAGCAATCTTGGTGAGCTAAACCAAAGGAGATGCTTTAGAAAATGCCCCAAAGGCTGGGCGCGGTGGCTCACGTCTGTAATCCCAGCACTTGGGAGGCTGAGACAGGAGGATCGCGAGTTCAAAGCCAGCCTCAGCAACGACGAGACCCTAAGCAACTCAGTGAGACCCTGTCTCTAAATAAAATACAAAATAGGGCTGGGGATGTGGCTCAGTGGTGGAGTGCCCCTGGGTTCAATCCCCAGTACCAAAAGAAAAAAAAAAATGCCCCAAAGTCTGGGAAAACTGTTCTCTCATCATGTTCTCTTTTTCCCCTGAGAGGGAAACTCAGGGACTGAGGGGCTCTCTTGATGCTGAGCTGTGTCACTCAGGGGGATGAGATGACATAGGCAAATTAAAACTGTCCTCCTTGCCCTTTTTGGTGTGGTCATTCTCATTTTTTCCCTTTGCTCCACTGTGCTGCCGCAGCTTCTTACCTGTCATCCTGAACACTCTCGGAGCCATTTCAGCTCAAGGATGGCTGTCCTATTGATTTTTGCAGGGATATGAAGGCTGGGATGGTCTACTCCACTATCATGTTGAAGTCCTCCAAAGATTTGTTGTTTTAAGCAGTTAAATTTGGGGGTTGGGTAGTTTGATGCACAGAAATGGGTAACTAATACTAGTGCCTTATAATCTGCTGGTCTGCTAATCAGGATAATTTTTCCTGGTCTTTCTTTGCTTCTTTCTTACTCATCTTCATACCCTCTGCGACAAGGATTCAGTCTTAGACAGCTATGAACAACATACTGATGGTTTGGTCGATGATAATTGTGTCTATGACAGTGGTTCCATAAAATGATGTCCCTGGTGCTGGGCACCACTGGTGCCTATCTGTAACCTCAGCATTTCAGGAAATGTAAGCAGGAGGATTTCAAGTTTGAGGCCAGCCTCAGCAACCTAGTGAGCCCTGTCTCAAAATCCAAAATAAAAAGAACTGGGAATGTTGCTCAGTGGTAAAGTGCCCCTGGGTTCCATCCCCAGAGAGATGAGTTTAAATCTGCATTTCTCCTTGTTTTTCTCCTGTACTTTTTGCTTTATTTAATACTAGTGCTTGGTTTATAGGTGCACATAAATTTAGACTTTGAACTTCTGGTTGGGTAAACATTTATCATTGCCTCTTTATTTTTGATCATTATTTTAAAATTCATACCATCCAATATGAATATTGCTATACCAGCTTTCTTTTGATTGATATGTACTTGAAATGAATGGCTTATATCATTTAAGTCTGATATTTCTGTGTCCATATATCTGATATAATTCTTTGGTAAATGGCAGAGAGCTAAATCTGATCTAACAGACCTTCCTTTTAAATTGGCTTGCTTAGTTCAATAACATTAATTATGATCACTAAATATAGTTGATCTATTTCAAGTATACTTTCTGTTTTTCTCAACTTTTATTTTGAATTTGAACTCAATTTTATTTGTTGCTACTTTTTTTTGTTTTTTCTTGCCCTTTAGTAATAATTCTTATACTTCTTCAGTGAAAATTTTGTACCTTTTCTTTTAATGATGATTATTAAAATACATATCTGGTTTAAATAATATTTCTATCCCCTTTATGTAGGGCAAGAATCTTATAATACTTTAAATCCAATCGCCTCTTCCATTGTAAATTTTATTATTTTCTGGTATTTCATTTCTATTTTAATTTGAACCCCAGCTAAGCAATTATTATGATAATTTTATATACTTTCCACTTGTAGAGAATTATGTGTTTATAATTTTCTTGATCTCTACTCCTTCTCCATCACAGACCTTTCTTTTTTTTCTTCTTTTTAATTATTTTTTATTTTTACACACTGCATTTTGATTCATTGTACACAAATGGGGTACACCTTTTCATTTCTATGGTTATGCACGATGTAGATTCATACCACTCGTGTAATCATACATGTACATAGGGTAATGAGGTCCGTCTCATTCCACCATTAAAATGGTAACTTTCTTTCTGGATAACTTTCCTCTTCCCTGAAGTACCTTTCTCTGATAAAGGTATCTAAACTGAAATTTATCTCTGAAGAGGTAAAGGTTAGCCAGGTATAGAACAGGTTAACAGTGATTTTTCTCCTAATATTTTGGTGATGTTATTCTAGGGTCTTCTGTTTTGCATAGTGGTTGTTGAGATGTCAACATTTAGTCAAAATACTGTTGCTATGTAGATGATTTAAAATAATCTGACTTTTGATTCAGGATTGTCCTGAGTACACCAGGAAGCTTGTCATTTCCCAGGGGAGGACGGAGGAGGAAGGGTTGGTTGATGGCTTGAGGCGAGGAGCAGTGTAGAGATCATAGAGATCGTCAAGAGTGACAGTGTGATGCATTAGGAGATGGTGTCACGACCTTGGAGCACACTTAATGTCGGAGGGACACCAATTAGCAGGGCCCTCTTTTCTACTCCCAAGTTGAACAACCAAAGTTGGCTTGGTTAGGCTCCCAGGGAGTGGGAAGTTGTGTGCAACAAGGGACAAAGTGGTGCTGAATTGAGTTCATTAGAAGGGGCAAGAGGAACCAGGAGCTTGAAATCGGTGAAAGATAAAGAACTAGGAGGACGATGAGGGATCAAAAAGTCAGAAAAATCAACCAATGCAAGGTTCTCCCATGTTTAACGGATTGTTCTCGTTGCAGGGACTAAAGAGACTGAGCTGGACAGATTTGTGGATGATGGTGGGATGTGTAAAAGGGAGAGTAATTGGAAACGAGGCGTTTCTGTTTCTATGCTAATAAAGATGATTTTAATTGCATCCTTTTTTGTTCATGCCTATTAACTTTTACAAGCTACCCTCTACAACCCCCGCCCTTTTTTTTTTTTTCTTATTTTCAAAATTGGATTGGATCTTTTTGTCTTTCATTCCTCCAAAATGAGTTTCAGGATCAACTTGAAAAATACTCCTTGATAACTCCTGTTAGAGGGGCTGGGGCTGTAGCTCAGTGGTAGAGCTCTCGCCTAGCATGTGTGAGGCCCTGGGTTCCAAACTCAGCACACCCCAAAGACAGCAGTGGAAAATACTGTGAGAGATTTTGATTAGATTTGTAGGTTAATTGTAGGAAGAGAAGTGCCTTATTTTTTTTTTTATATTGTCTTCCTATATGGCAGTCTCTTTAAATGAGATCATTTTCTCCAGCCTTTGATTATATTTATTAATTTTCACCATTAAGGACTTTCATGTCTGTTATATTTTTCTATTCCTAGATATATAAATTTTGCTGCTATGGTTTTTTTCAATTAATGTTTTCAATTAAACATTCTATGGAATTTTTCTGATATTTAAATTTTTTGATTTATATATATTTATATATAAAATATCCATACACACACATATATGTATATATTGATCTTCACCCAACAGTTTTGCTAAATTTATAGGTTTTTAATAGTTTTTTTTTCTTGTGTTTTCTGTACAATCGTGATGATTTTACTTCTTAGCTCTCTTATTTCTTTTTGTCATTTTATTGTACAATTCAGAAGTCTAGATCAAGGTTGAGTTGAAGTAATGATAGAAAAAAATCCTCACTTTCTTCCTGAGCACTACAGGGAATCGATTAAAAGTGATGCTTGCTGTAGATCGTTTGGTAGATATCCAGTTACTCAGATCGTTGACGGGGACCCATGTCCAAGTGTCTATGTTTCCTTCGGTATTGTTCAGTTTCCCAAGGGTGAGGCATCTAACCTGACCACAGACTAGGTCTGACAATCAAATGTTCTCAGTGACAAGAAAAGAAGGGCCTTTGTCATCTCATCCCAAAATGATCTTTCTGTTTTCATTTGGGCTCCTCGTCCTTGACCTTCACTCTGCTTGTTCTCCCAGGTATGAGTAACAATAGGTTCTTCCAGGGAGGAGCTCTCTCTTGCTAGAGTTGAGAGGCCTTTCACGAGAGGGGACGTGGTTCTTCTGTAGCATTCCAGCCATATTGCTTTTTAAAGCCCTTCCTGATTGGCTATTTAGAGTTTTTTCGTGCCTTCATTTCAGGCCCTTCTGGATTTCTGGGTATGAGGCAGGCACTTTGTATTGCTTTCTTTGCCTCCACAGACCCCCTCTGGGTTTCATTTTTTTTTTCTTTTGTTTTGCTGCATCAATTAACCACTTACTTATCTGTGTTCCTTTGAAACTTTTCTTTTGACATTTTTTATCTCCTCTTCTGTTACCTTATGTTTGCAGGTTTATTCCTTCAATAAAATTCTTTTTGGGGGCTTTGGGGAGAAATAAGGATCAATAATTGGTTTGCATTTCTAATGTTTAACTGGAATTAATAATTTATCTTCATCATCTCTTTCTTCAACAATTTCTGTGTCGTCTAGGTTATCTCCCACGAACAGCATGTTGCTGCTGACAAATTTGATTAAAAATACAATCTGAGAATCTTTGTTTCTTTATTGGTGAATTTAATACATTTATATTTATTGTGAATATTACTTTCTCCTCTATTACTTTGGATATTATATATTCTATTTTTATGGCTTTAGGGATTACACTTGAATTTTAATTTGCATACTTGATTTAACCAACTCAAATAACATCTCCATCCTTATCCTGGTTGATGAAAGCTCCTTAGAATCTTTATCTGATTACCAACTCTTGATTAGCATCCTCTTCCACTGCTCAGGATCTTTAGTGTTATGTTCAGCTCTACATTTTCTACACATCAAGTTAGACATTATTATTATCATAACTGTGTATTTTACAATCTCTTTGCTCATAATTGCTTTTTGCATTTAATGTTTTCCTTCTGGGTTCAATTAACCTATAATGAAGAACATACTTCAATACTTTTCTTTCTTTTTTTTTTAAGTGAAAGTCTTTGAATAATACATATTCTTAGTTTTCAGGTAAGCAAAAATATATTTATTTCATGTTCATTTTGAAATTGTGGTTAGCTGGGTATACAGTTTTAAGGGCATATTTTGCTCTCTCTAAACATTGAAAATATTTTTCATTGTCTTCTGACACCTGTTGTTGCTGGGGAAAGTTTTCTAATTGTTCTTTGTAGTTAACTTCTCCCCCTTTTTTCCTTATAAAACTTTTCTTTTGTCTTTTTTGTTCTCTGTGTTTATTGAGATTTATTTAGATATGGAATTATTTTTATTTTTATGCTTATGAGATTAAAAAATAAAGCAAGGTATGATTTTTTTTTCTTTTTTATGATTCCTAGTGTTTATGTTTCTTTAATCTGATATACATGTTTTTCATCAATTCTGAGAAATTCTTAGGCATTCCCTTTTCAAATGTCACCTCTGTTATTTCTTTCTTTCCAGCTTTCCTGTTTCATGTAAGTTAAATCAACTCATTCTGCTGTGACCCACATCCTTTATCTTTTTTTTTTTTTTTTTTGGAAGCAGGTATTGAACTCAGGGACACTTGGCCACTGAGCCACATCCCCAGCCCTATTTTGTATTTTATTTAGAGACAGGGTCTCACTGAGTTGCTTAGCACCTCGCTAAGTTGCTGAGGCTGGCTTTGAACTCGCGATCCTCCTGCCTCAGCCTCCCAAGTCGCTTGGATTACCCTTTATCTTTTTTATTTGTGTGTGGATCATTCTTTGCTCTATCTTCTGCCATACAATTCTTTTTTAAATTTAACTAATCTGTATTTTAATCCATCTGTTGAGAATTAATTTCATGGTCACTGATACTTTCTCCAAAGCTTTTTCACTAGAGTATTCTGTTCTTTTCTTATATTTTCATTTTTCTTTGCTTTTCATTGAAAACATACTTTTAATCTTTCTCAGATTATTCTAGTATCTAAAGTTCTTGGTATGGTACTTGCTCCAGTTTGTTGCATCTGCTGTCTTTCTCTGGTAGTAGATGGTTTCTTTATATGATGTGTAGTTTTTGGGAAAATTTGATTTTATTTTGGCCATCATTTTGGGAAAATACAGACTCCTTGACAATTCTGGAGGCCCAAAAGCTAATCTTTGAAAACTTCTGTTTTCACAGAGGGAGGAACCTATTCATTATCTCTCTTTACAGTTATTTGAGAAGTGCCTGTGCCCCAAATTGTAAATTTGTCATTTCATTTACAATTGACGCTGCCTTCCTGCTGTGAGTGTACATTACGGATTTTGATGTAGGTCTGGTGTTCTATATGTACTTATTCCTCTTTACCCATTGCATCTGCATATTCTCTTTTCTTTCCTTTTTCTCTTTCTCTTTCTTTTTGTATTTTATACAAATACTTTTGTATCTATAGTGGGAGAGAATCTGCATCTATTTAGTCTGCTTTGGTTTAGTTTCTAGAGCTGGAAATAATAAACTGGGAAAACACAGTAGATTAAAATACGTTCTGTCCTCCTATCTTACCAAATAGACTGTAAGTCTATGAAAGATTAAAGATGATGGATTTATTATCATTGTCTGTGGCTCAGTGTTCTCTTGATGGATTTGCAATGTTTGGATAAGTAATACAATAGAGAGCTACATAATTATTATACTAATTTTATAAAATATGGTTTTCTTGTCTTTGTTTCAGCAAAATTGCTGTGCTTTCTGGTCAGAAATTTCACAAAAATCAGTTCTGAATTGATAATATTGGTATTGAATAGATCTAAAAGCTTAAATAGTAGAATGCAATTATAGCCAATACAAAAAATTTTAATATTTTCAACAAAATGTGAATTAAAGTAAATGTAAAAAAATTGTGGAATTTAAATTTCATTCATTTTCAAGATGTTTTCTCCTGAGATATTAATATTTATCAAAATTAATAAGCAAAATATAAATTTTAAAACTATAATTAAAAGTTAATTTTATTAAAAGTTTTTATAAAAATAAAACTTTTTCTGATTCTACTGTTCAGTGACTGGTTGCCAGTGTAAAGTGTATGTATCAAATTTCTCATATTTCATCTAGATCTACATATATACAAATACAAAGATGCTATAAATTAATATCCCTCATTGTCTATGCAACTGTTGAGGATAGCAAGTTCAATTCATGAATGCCAGTCAACCTGTGAACTGCCTCTGGAGAAGCAAAAGACACCCAAGTGTTATGGGAAATGATTCTTCATTTTGCAAGAATCTGTTGAATGCATTTCTTTCAGAGGAGAGATTTGACAAGGTGACTCTTCTTAATACTTACCCAAGTGTTTCTATACTCAAATATTCGAATCCTCCTCTCACTTTGAGTTAGTTGCTCTGCATTTGGTTGTAGGTGCCCTTGATTTTGAGAATGTAGGTTAAGAGGTGTGGAAAATAATTCTCGGGGGGCCTGAACAGTGTTAACCATTAAAATGGATGTCTAGAGTTCTCATTCTCTGCCATCACTGTGCATCAGATCCTGAATAATGGAGAGACCTATGTGTTCTATAATAGATTCGTTCATTTTTGTGAAATGTGGAATTTTCTAATGTCAGAGCAGGGAATTTGCTTAGATTTGAGGGAAATTTTTTTTTAATCACTTTATTTTTCATTTTAATTGATACACAACAATCATACATGTTTATGGAGTATAGTGTGATATTTCAACATGTGTATATAGCGTGTAATGATCACAGTAGTGTAACTGGTAAAGACATCACCTCAAATATAAATACTTATTTTATTTTGGGAACATGCAAAACCCCCTTACCAGCTATTTTGAAATGTGCAATGAATTGTTGCCAATCAATTTTTTTTTTTTTTTTGCGTGCTGGGGATTGAACCCAGGGCCTTGTGCTCGTGAGGCAGGCACTGTACCCACTGAGCTATATCCCCAGCCCGCCAATGTATTTAATAATCCATGCCTTTGAAGAAAAAAGCTTTACCACTCCTTTGTTAGGGGAAAGAGTCTAATTGTGTTTAACCCTGCAAGTTGGTGAGTTTTTGTGATTTTCTTGTAGTGGACACAAGCAGCTTTACCTGGTCACCATCCATTTCCCTTTCTTGGATGCAGCACTTTTCTTTGCTGAGCCACCTCCTGGTTCTTGGTCACCTCACTCTTCAAGTGAAAGTCATCACACCCTCCGTTCTACAAATCTCTGGTCATAGTGATTTTCAAGAATTTCTTAGAAGGACATTCTCTTTTCTTTCATGGTTATGAGTGCTAAGTCCATGGTGAGGAAGCTAGTCATAGCTGGTGGCCGACACTGACATCACTGTTATCAACATGAAAGAAAGTGAAGTCATACCAACACTTATAAATTAATACCACACACACACACACACACACACACACACACACACAGAGGCAGACTATGTACTGATGATAGTACCTGACTCATTCGAGGAAGCCATCTCTATCCCTGTATTTTTCAGTTATGCAAACTGTTATGTTTTCTTTTCTTTTGCTTAAGATAGTTTCAGTTAGTTTTTTAGCATTTGCTACTAAAACAACCCTATAAACTCCTAAAAATTTGACTAACCTGATTTTTCCTAAGTAGAAGATTGAGACTGATCCATGTTAACATGACAATTGCTTTGTGTTTTCCTAGTCTGAGTCCATTGATCTAGAATATCTCTCCTTTTCTCTCCATCCCTCAAAACAGTAGTACTGTTTTCTTGACTCATTTTTTTTTTTTACCATTATGGCCTCCACCTTGTTCTCAGTAGTATTTATATAAATAAATCAGATTGTTTCATTCCTTAAATAGGTGTAATTTATTGTGAACATGATTGTTGAGAGGAAAGACTAACTAGAGAGGAATTACTCGGAATTAGTTTCACTTAGGTCGTATAACACGAAGATCATGAATAAAACAGATTATATCCCTTGGCACCCAGAGAGGTAGACTGATGTAGTACAGTGACTCTCAGATTTTACTGCACATAAGAATTTTCAGATGAGCTTGTTAAGTGCATAGATTCCTAAACTTCACACATAATGACTCTCTTTCAGTAGATTGGCACAGAGCCCAGAGCTATGCATTAAAAAATGCACTTCAAGGGCAGGCAAAATAATCTATGGTGGAAAAAAAATTAAGAACAATGGTTGCCTTTGGGATGGGGTGGAGATTGACTAAGAGAGAGAGAGAGAGAGAGCGAAGAGGGAAGCTTTTGGGGGAGGGTAATGTTCTGTTTTGTGATAAAGGTTTGGATTGCACAAGTATATACAAAATCCATTGACTGGTGCACTTATGATTTGTGAATTCGATTATGTTTAAGTGTACCTCTAAAAAGAATATCTGAAAACAAATGTTGAACACTAATGGCAACATGCTGAAGTGTGTATGGGTGAAATGTACTGATGCCTGCAATTCATTTTGACATGCATCAAAATTAAGAATAGATTTGTAGATAGACATGTGTGAAGAAGCAAGTACAGTTGAATGCTAATTGCAGAATGTGGATGGTTAGGTATATGGGTGTTTGTCACATGCTTTCAACTTTTCTGAAAGCTTGAAAAGTTTCATAGTACAATGCTGGGGAAATAGAAGCTCTCCAAGCAAGAAATATGACATAAATGTAGTGAAAAGAATGTGAACTTGGGAGCTGGACAGACATGGATAGCTCTGGTTCACTTTTTTTCTTTTTTTTCGGTATTAGGGATTGAACCCAGGGATGCTCAGCCACTGAGTTACATCCCCAGCCCCCTTTTTAAAAATATATTTTATTTTGAGACAGGGTCTCACTGAGTTGCTTAGGTCCTCTTTAAGTTGCTGAGTCTGGCTTTGAACTCGCAATCTTCCTGCCTCAGCCTCCTGAGCTGTTGGGTTACAGGTGTGCACCCTTTGCTGGGTTCTGGTGCACCTTCTAATAACTGTGTAACCTTAGCAAGGTAAAGTTTTCTCTCTGCAGCTGGCGTCCTCATTTTTAAAATGGGGAATATTTATAAAACAGAGTTGTGCTGACAATCTCTGACAGAGTTGGCCAAGTTCAATGCCCAACACAGGGAGATTATATTTTTAAAGTAGCAGCTACTATTATCCATATAAACTCAAAATGTTTGAATTAGGGAAGCTACTTCTAACTGCAGTGCTGGAGTCTACTCTAATCCGTCTTGCCGATGGTCTTGCTTATTCCTGAGTCTTTTGAAGATGTGAGGTGGATCTAGAGACAGGCAAAGCAAGTGCATCTTCAGGGTCTTCTGGAAATAATAGTTCTCTTGATGCATAAATTGCCTTTTTAAGTCATTCAATTTTCTAAAATTTTATTTATTTTTTGATTCATTGTACCCAAATGGGTTACAACTTTTCATTTTCCGGGTTGTGCACAAAAAGTCATTCTATTTTTGGGAGTAGTTAATGAGATTCCCTTGAATTTTCTGGTTCATGGTCCCCTCCCCTTGAAACAGTTCTTTCTCTGAAGATGCCCTGCTTGTTCCACATAGGAGCAATTCCATTTTCAGTGTCAGTTTTCATTTTTTTGCTCTTTGCTGTTTTGCTAACCTTCAGTGTGATGTATGATCCCCCAGTCACCAGTCCCCATGTGTGCTGCATTTTATGTCATCTGTGTTTATCTAAATATTATTTAAGCCAAGAACCTCCCCAGTTATACCGCTATCTCCCCTTGCCAGTTCTCATTGTTCTTAGAGTTAGTAACACACCATTTAGCTCTTCAGTAGTTTCTAGTGTGTTACTCAAGTTAGCAATTTGAAAGTTAGCGTTATATCTAAGAGAAACTTAGTAGTTCACATTTCAGGTTCTTAGGCTGTATGTTATCAGTTAGTATCCATTGTCAAAGTGTAAAATAGGTACTTGTAAAAGGAAACAATGGTGGACTATGGATATTTCTCCCCCATGAGGACTAGAAATATAATTTATTGCATTTGCTCTTTTTTTCCCCCTCTGTACTTGTTTGTACTCTGCTGCGTGAAGTATATTTTTGATAGTATGTCAATGATAAATACAAATGAAGCAACTTTTATAAACTGCTTTTGCTCTCAAGTCAGAGAAATGGGTTAATTTGCCCACATTAATGCAAAGAGATCACTGGTCTATAAAGTTTCTACTTAAAATTTACTGACCTTTCTCAGGCAGCATTAAACCTGATGGTTCCAAAGATCGCTATTTCTGATTTTGTCATTTTTTTTCCTGTTATACTGTTAGAGGACTGGTGCATTTTTATTTCTTTCCAGTAAGAAAGGACAACAGAATTGCCAAAGTGCTAACAGGTTTTTATGGAGTTGCATGCATACTTGTCTAGTTCATTTTATTTCTTTATTAGACACAGGATCTGAAGAGACACTCATATACAGACTTTATAGTCAAACAATTAACATGAGAACAGAAAATACCAGTTTTTCTTGACAGAGTCAGAATTTCTCCCACATTCCCCAAAGGGTGTTATTAATTCTCTTGGCATGTTACACAGCAAAATGAAAGTATTTATGAATGTGGCTACTTCTTTTAACAAGTTCCAATAACTGCTTCCTAAACCTGGTGTTTTTATATCAATTACATACAGTAAGCACTAAAATCAACCCAAGAGAACTGCGAGGCCAACTTGAGATATTCATGTGAAATGAGGACCGCTGCCTGCCAAAAGCGAAATGTGGATATAATTTTATAACACCATTTTATAATTAAAGTCATAAGTGAGGTTTCCTGCTATTGTTTAAAAATGTGTCATGATAAATTTAAATCAAAGATATGGGCAAAGAAAGGTCTACAAAGTAACACATGAAGGTAACTAAGATGGTACAGGAACATGGGCTGGTGCAGGAAAGAAACACATGCAAACAATTTCAGTGCAATAATTGCATTTATTGTAGATGGGGCTCTGTTTTAGAAACTATGACCACTTAGAAATGGTTTTCATTCATGTCAGATTGAGGTTAACTTGTTGGTACTGTTTGTCTATGGAAAGATTTTTTTTGCCAGCAGGGAAATTTTATACATTGATTTAGTGATAATACCGTATCTGCTGACCAAATATCCACTAAAGTCCCCTAAAATTGAACAATGTGACCCCAGCATGTGGAAGTCCCCAGTAGTTAGTGTTGCCAGCTTTAGGAAATAAAACCACAAAATACCCAGTTAAATTTGGATTTCAGATAAACAACAAATAGTTTTTTAGTATAAGTGTGTCCCAGATATTGCATGGGATGTACTTATACTGAAAATACACCTCATCATTTATCTGAAATCCAAATTTAACTGGGTGTCTAGTATTTTATCTGACAACCTTAACACAAGTGAAACTACAAAATTTGGCCATGGAGTTTGTATTTTTAAGCTAAATATTTGAAGGAGAATAAATTGAAGTGATCAGAGCAGCAAATAAGGCAACTCTTTCTGCAGGGTCAGCCTGTTAGATTTTCTCATGTTCATAGTTACGTCAAGGAATGATGATTTCTCAAGTGATGGGGAAGATTATTTTGCTCTGGTGTTGAACTAGCTTTGCAAGTGAACACAACTTGTTTAAAAGACTTCTCCCCAAAGGAGGTATGTTGATTCACGTACATGGATAGATTTAATCATTAGGACATTCCTGGCTTTAGTGAGTCATGTTTGTCTAATGTGAAAGCTGTTCCCAATGCATCAATTCATTCATCTTGTCTGTAATACAAGCCATGTGTTTCACATGGAAGTTGAAAGGACATTAATCAGAATCTGCCTGCTTCAGCCAGTCCAAGGGGATCCAAGTCTGTGGTTCCATCTCAAATGTCAAGATATGGGGAAATGGATAATAACATTCAAAGCATATCACTTGTAATTCATAGGGTTGTTACAATGGCTGTGAAGTATGTTGGGGGAGGGAGGCAGTGTACCACATTATAGTGTTCATTCCATGGAAACTGTGCCTGGAAGGGGCTGCAGGCTCTATCTGCTTTTCTTCAGCCGGCCCAGCTCCCATGGAATCCACAATCAGGCAGAACTTGGTGTCCTACCTTATGTTTAGGTGGATTGTCTAAGAGTAGAGGAAATGTGTAGGCATCTGTGACTTGATTTCCTTGTTGTAGATCAGTGGCTGCACATGGTGACCACCTGGGAGCTTTTAAACGCCCAACACTCAGCCCACACACCAGACCTATTAAATTACAAGTTTTAGATTTGGGACCCAGCATCCCTCCACTGGTATCAGAACTCCCCAGGTGGAGCCAATGTGGGGCCAAATTTGAGAACTTACAGATAGATCATCAAAGGAGATTCTTGTTACAGACGTGGGAACATCTACAGATCTGTAGTCGTCATGGTATTTGATTTCTTTTTCTCTCCACATTTTTTAAAGGTGCATTATAGTTGTACATGGTGTTTGATTTCTAAACCAATTCATGTTACATTTGTCAACTACTCTATTTACAAAATTTTACTAGTTCATCAAGATCACCATCATATCATTATGATCATCATCTCTTATGCTCTTGGAGGAAAAATGATGAGAAGCAACCACACCAAACTGATAACTTTTAATAAGATGTCTGTGTTGGTCAGCTTTTCGTTGCCGTGCCCAAAACACCAGACGTGGACAACTTAACGGAGGAAGGCTTTATTTGGGCTCGGGATTTCAGAGGTTTCAGTCCATGGTCATCCAATTCATTGCTCTGGGCCTGAGGGGAGGGGACAAGGGGGTGAAGAGAAGACAAACCTTTCCAGGCACACCCCCAGTGACCCACTTCCTCCAACTGGGTCCCACCTCCCAGTAGTTCATCCAGTTGTCATTGGATTAGTCCATCAAGTGCATCGATTCACTGGTGAGGTCAGAATCCTCACGATCCAATGCATCGATTCACTGGTGAGGTCAGAATCCTCACGATCCAATCACTTCCCAAGAGCCCCACCTCTGAACACATGAGACCTTGGAGGATATTCCAGATCCAAACCAGAACAATGTCAAAATGGCTGGAGATATAGCTCAGAGGTGGGGTGCCTGGCTAGCACGCATGAGGCCCTGGGTTTGCTCCCCAGAACAAAATAGCAACAACAGCAACAAAACAAAAAGAAAACAACAACAACAACAGCAAAAAATGTCAAAATGTAAAATGGATGAAATGTGCTGGGTATTGGGTTAGTGATTAGAGAAGTCTTCTTTTATAGAGGACATTTAAGTAAATCAGTGTTTCTCCAAGTTAGTCTTAGGACCAGCAGTCTCAAAATCATCTGGAAACCGGCCAAAATGCAAATTCTCAGGCCACAAACCCTGAAGGGAGAGTCTGGCAATCAGGGTTTTAATAAGCCTAAAATGGATGCACAGTCAAATCTGAGGCTGTAGTATTTCTCCCAATATTGATTTATACTCATGATTCATGTATGTGTTGATTCTCTAGAAATTGATATTTTTTCTTTTTTCATTTGTTCTTTTTAGATATACATGACAGTAGAGTGTGTTTTGGCATATTATACACCCATGGAGTATAACTTATTGTAATTAGGATCTCATTCTGTGGTTGAACATGATGTGGGATTATACTGGTCTTGTATTCATATATGAACATAGGAAAGTTATGTCCAATTCATTCTACTGTATTTCCCATTCCCATCCCCCCTTCCTTCCCTTCATTCCCCTTTGTCCAATCTAATGAATTTCTCTCTGCCCCTCCATTGTGAGTTAGCATCAGTGTATCAGAGAGAACATGAGGCCTTTGGATTTTTGGGATTGGTTTATTTCCCTTAGGATGATAGTCTCCAATTCCAGTAATTTACTGGCAAATGCCATAATTTCATTCTTCTTTATGGCTAAGTAATATTCCATTGTGTATATATACCACATTTTCATTATCCATTCATCTATCAAAGGATACCCAAGGTTGGTTCCTTAGCTATTGTGGATTGAACTTCTATGATCATTGATGTGGCTGCTTCACTGTAGAATGGTGAATGTTGATTTTAAGTTCTTTGGGTATAAGCCAAGGATTGGGATAACTGGGTCAAATGGTGGTTCCATTCCAAATTTTCTGAGGAATCTCTATACTGCTTTCCAGAGTGGTTGCACCAATTTTCAGTCCCACCAGCAATGTATGGGTGTACCTTTTCCCCCACATTCTTGCCAACATTTATTGTTACTTGCATTCTTTTTTTAAAATATTTTTATTAGTTGTTGATGAAACTTTATTTACTTATGTGTATGTGGTGCTGAGAATCGAACCCAGTGCCTCACACATGCTAGGCAAGCACTCTGCCACTGAGCCACAACCCCAGCCCTGTTACTTGCGTTCTTGATAATTGCCATTCTGACTAGAGTGAGGTGGAATCTCAGTGTAGTTTTATTTGCATTTCTTTAATTCTAGAGATGTGGGACATTTTTTCATGATATGTGTTTTTACTCACTTAAATTAGATGTAGTTTCAATTTGGGCTACTTTATTTATTTAGTTGCAGTACTGGCAGTTAAACCCAGGGGCTTTCTATCACTCATCTATGTTCCTAGCCCTTTTTATTTTATTTTTTTAAACTGTGAGACAGGGTCTCGGTAAGTTGCTGAGTTTGGCCTCGAACTTGGAATCCTCCTACCTCAGTCTCTTCAATCTCTGAGATTACAGGGATGTGCCACTGAACCCAGTTAAATCTACTTCTAAATTTAATACAGAGAGATATTTGAATATTCTAAATTGGGTAACTTTTTGGGGTTGATTTTTATTTTTTTGGTATTACATTTAGAAAAATGACAGGTGATTTTAGTTTTTGTATTTAACTAAAAATTTCCTTGAAGCCACGAGAGCAGTTTGCAACATTTCATAATTGCTTGAAGAGAAACATGTATTCTTTATGACTATGGGTACTTGTGTCTATGAAGACAGGTATGCTAATTCAGTTATTTATTATGTGCTTGATATTTCCATTTCTACTATTGAAGTGTGAAAGACTTCCAAGACAGTTACAGTTTACCATTCTTTGACTTCCAACATTTCTATTTTATATGTTTCAAAACTATGTCCTTACTTAAAAATTCATGATTATTGAATCTTCTGGATAATTCTATTAGTATATTTGGTATTTTATTAGCTTGTATCATCCTCAGTGTAGTTTTTGCCGTTGATTCTGTTTTGTCTGATATTTAATTTGCTTACCATATCTTTGTTCATCACTCTTTTTATATTTCCTTTTACACATGGAGGTGTATGTCTAAAAATAGCTATATAGTAGGAGGTATTCTTTTGATTTGTTAGTTTGTTAATCCAGTTTGAAAGTCTTTGTCTTTTATTTATTTATTTAATTTATTATTTATTCATTTTTATTTTATTTTATTTTTTAATTTGTTATTTTTAGATATACATGACCAGGGTGTATTTTGACATATTATACATACATGGGATGCAACCTATTACAATTTTGATCCCATTCTTGTGGTTGAAAATGATGTGGAGTTACACTGTTTACATATGAGCACAGGGAAATTATATTTGATTCATTCTACTGTCCTTCCTATTCCTACCCCCCTTCCCTTCGCTTCATTCCCCTTTGTCTAATCCAAGTCTGTGTGTTTTTAACACTAGATATATGCCAGTCATATTCATTGTGATTTTTGAAATGTTTAAAATGCTGTCTTCTTTCCTACTTTTTTATTGTTTCACATTTTCATGGATGGTACTATTTTTTAAAAATTCTGCTTTCTTTTTAAACCATTAGTTATTTTCTTAGAAACAATATATCTTAAGTAATTAAAGGACTTGTCTACAAGTTCTTTGACACTTTCCCAATAAGAGATGGAGTCCAAACTCCCTCTTGAACAAGGGCCAGGCTTAATGACTCATTTCCAACAAAGAGAATGTGGAAGAAGTGATATGAATGGCTTCTGAAGCTCGTTCATAAAAGGCATTACAGGTTCTGACTAGCATGCACACTCTCTTTTAGGATGGTTGCCATAGGAACGCAGCCACCATGCTTCCAGGAAGCCCAGGCTGCACAGAAAGGCCATGTTTAAGTGTTCTGGAAAACATCTCCAACTGAGGTCCCAGAGGAGAGTCCGCATCAATTGCTGGATGTGTAAATGGGAGGATTCGTACCTAATTGTGCTAGTTATCCTCCAAACCATGGGAGAGGAAAGAATTATTCTGTTAAATTTCTATTTAAATAAATTTTTCAGAACCTGATATTTCCTGCTCATATTCATACATATCTATATCTACATCTATATCTATATCTATATACACACACACACACATATATATATATACATATACATGTATTTTTTAAAAAAGCATTTCAGCTAACTAGTGGTCTGTTTGTTTATTTGCAAAGAACTCCAAACCTAGTGGCTTAAAACAACATTCAATTTAGTATCTAATGCTTTTATGGGTTGACTGAGGTTTAGCTGGTTAGTTCTTCTATTGGCCTTTGTTGGACAAAAGTATCCATAATAATATTCTCCATTCTACATGCTCTTCCATGCTCCTCCCACACTCTGATCCGGCGGTGGAGTTTATGTGCTTTCCTGTTAAGCTGGGCAGGGTATTAGGGATGCTCCGCCTGACAGTGTGGCAGAGGAGATGCTATGTGGCTTTGAGGCTGGTTTGTAACAGTGTTAGTTTCCTTTGGCTCTCGCATGGTACACTTCACTTGGAATCCAGTCACCATGACCTGAAGAAGCCCAGGCCATCTGAAGCCTCAGTCCTGGCTAAGACTCCAGCACTAACTTGCTAGCCATGTAATTGAGTTAGCTTGGATGTGAATCCTCCAGCCCTCAGTCAAGTTTTCTTCAGCTGAGGCGACATAGGACATTACATGAAGAGGTCAAGGTTTGTTTAAAAGAAGATTCATGAGTAAAATAAACATTATTCTTTTGAGTCACTAGGTTTTGGAGTACTTTGTCACGCAGCGGTAACATAATATGCTCCTTTATGTCATTGTAATCAAGTGGTCTTGGGTTGGATATATGGTCCTTGGCACTCTCCACGTGGCTTCTCTTTTAGATCGGGAGCTCACACTTCTAATGTGATACTCAGTGCTCCAAAAGAAAGGAAGTGGAAGCTTCTAGGCCTTTTCAGTGTCTGAACTTGGATATCTCAAAATGTCGCTTCATCAGTGGGTCAGAGGAGTCACAGGCCTGGGAGACGTACGTTTTCACTGATGGGAGGAATGAGGGTTGGCATGTGCATACAGGAAGGGAAAGAATTGATGGTGACTGTCTTTGGAAACTAGCTGCCATGCTGTCCCTCACTAAAATGTCAGGTCTGCAGAGTCCTCAATCCTGGGCTCCTGGGACCTACTACTGTATTTGACACACCACATCTGTGCAGATGCTTGCTATAAAAATGAATGGATGTGTGGTGCACAGTGAGACTGCAACTTTAGCTTAAGACTATTTCCTTTGACCAGAATTCCTTCTCCTCTTTCGTAGGCTGGCTAGCTCCCATTCCTCCTCAAAACTCAAGTGTGAAGGCCATTTCCTCGTGGCCCCAGGCAGAGTTAGCTAATCTCTTGTCTTGGCTCCCTCTGTATTTAGCTCATGTCTCATTGTTGTGTTGGGCATTTATTGGTTTCCTTTTGGGAGAATCTCAAAGGGCAAAATCATATCTTAGTCATATCTTTGAATGACTTCCAGTGTTTGGCAGGTAGTACGCTCAGAAATCCAGCCATGGCTTAGAATAGATGAACACTCAAAAGTGGAATCAATTACTTCTAATTCTGGGCTCCACAGCTCTATAGGGAAATAAAAAATTTGAAATGTATTTTAAGAAGAGTTTATGATTAGGGGCCTTGGGGGTGGGAAGCGAAGGGAGAAATCCTTGAGTCCAGAAAAGGAAAATCATGTTTTCCTTTGAAAAAAAAGATAACCAAATGTTAAAAATGATTATGTGAACTTGCAACAATAGGAATATCTAAATGTCTGAACTTCCTCTGTAGCATGGACATGGTAATCGTCTCCTCATAATCATTTAAGGTTTATGTAAGGTGTATGACTGGGACATAGTAGGTGTTCAATAAATGGTAGCTTATTACCTACCTTCTTATAACTGTAGGTAAAAATAACACCTTCAATGATATCTGCCATTTATTGATATCTGCCATTTATTGACTGGCCATTTTGTGCCAGGTACGCTACTCAGAAATACTATGGATGCCAAATAATGGCTTTTACTTTTTAAACTAAAATAATTCAACATGAAGCAAGAAAGGAGGAGTCGTCTTTTCTGAAACATCAGCATGGTTGATGAGTTCCCTTCCTGGAACTCTTTGCCATTAGTTTCCATTACACTTTGCAGTGGCTACAGTCTTCTCCAAGGCAGAACGGAAGAGCAGGTGAGTCTGAGATGTGAGAATTCTGCATTTTTGTCCACAGGTGGAGAAGCCTGGTACACGCTCGGCAGTCACTTAGATGAGCAAAGGAAGTCACATCGGGATTTCTAGCTTTTGTGAATTTGAAGCTCCTTTTATGTAGCAGTTCCTTTCCATCCATTCATAGAGCTAAAAATAAGGCTGCTATACCACTATTGGCTTTCCTATGAAAGTTATTCCTAATAGAGAAATGGTGCCGAGCTGACCTAGCTGCCATGGAGATGTCGATGAAGGATCTGGCAGTCAAGGAGCTGGGGCAGCCTCTCGTGCACACTCCAGAGCTAAAGCCCCTGGGTTTCTTTTAGAATCCATCATCAACTGAGATTGCTTTGTGTGATACCTTAGGTGGCTGGTTCAAGGGCAGACTGCCCAGACGGACCTCTTTGCTAGCTGCCAGTTCATTAATTTACCTCCAAAATGCAAAATAAGACTCATTGTTCTGTTTTTTTTTTCTTTTCCCCCTCTCTCCAACCACTGGGAAATTTATTATAATTAATTTATTAAAAAAACAAATCCTACTTTTACCTTTTTTTCATTGACAACAGTCTAATAGCCATCTCCTGTATATACAAGCAAATTGTTTGACAGGCAGATAATTAACTACATGTCTCTGAATCATCCTCGGACACATGATGTCATAGAGATTTACTCTCACCTTCCATGTAGTCCCTTACAGGATGAATGAATGCTCTTTTTAAAAACTTCTTAGTATTAATGCTGCTTTTGGAGATTATGTTTTTGATACAAAAATGAAGTTGAAATCAGAGAGTTCATTACCCCAGTGGCTCCTGGAGACTGATTATTCTGGATTTCATAGATTACTAGAACTATCTGGGGATGTATTGGCTAAAGATCCAATTAAGTATTTTAACCAGCATTGTCCAGTGAATATTAATACATAAGTGAAATACATTTAATTATTTTCTGAGATCTTTAGGATATGTAAAATCTCTGAAATGCTAAACTAGGGGCAGTTCTGCCGTCTCAGGGACACCTGTCAATTTCTGGAGATGTTTTTGGTTGTCGTGAATGGGGTTGGGGGCAGTGGAGTGCTACCGTCATCTAGTGGGTAAAGGCCAGGGATGCTTCTAAACATCTGGCAGTACACAGCTACTTGCAATAAAGAATTATCTGTCTGAAGAAGTGTCAAGGGTGAGAAATGCTGCTCTAGGGCTACATCCTATTGATAGTCACCCCCAAATGGTATTACAGATGCTCCTCTATTTATGATGGAGCTATATCTTTTTTTTTGTTTTCTTTTTTGCGGTGCTGGAGATTGAACCCAGGGCCTTGTGCTTGCAAGGCAGGCACTCTACCACTGAGCTATATCCCCAGTCCTGGAGCTATGTCTTGATAAAACCATCATATGTTGAACATATTGTAAGTAAAAAATGCACCTAAGCAGCTGGGCACAATGGCCTGTGCTGTAGTCTCAGCTTCTCAGGAGACTGAGGCACAAGGATTGCAAGTTCAAGGCCAGCCTGGGCAACTTAGACCCTGTCTTGAATGGGGAATGCTGGGGATGCGGCTTAGTGGTAGAGCACTTGCCTAGCATGTGTGAGGCCTTGGTTCATCCTTGGTGCCACAAATAATAAAAAGGCATCTGGTAGAGTGGCAGTCATCAGGAATGTAAACAGTGAAAAATGCTGGCGAGGATGTGGAGATAAAGGAATACTCTTACACTCTTGATGGGATTGTAAATTAGTGCAACCACTATGGAAATCAGTATGGAGATTCCTCAGAGACCTCAGTGTGGAAACACCATATGACCCAGCTATACCACTCTTTGGAATTTATCCTAGAGAATTCAAGTCATCATACGATAGTGATACATGCAGGCCCATGTTTATAGCAGCACAATTCACAATAGCCAAACCATGGAACCAGCCTAGGTGTCTGTCAGTGAATGAATGGATAAGGAAAATGTGGTGCACATAGACAATGGAGTTTTATTCAGCCATAAAGAAAAATAAAATTATGTTACTTGCAGGAAAATAGATAGAAGTGGAGACCATTATGTTAAGTGAAATAAGCCAAACTCAGAAGGTAAAAATCATATGTTTTTCTCTCATATGTGAAGCTAGAGAGGAAAAAGGAAAAGAAAGCTGTGTGTGTGGCTGGCAGGGATCTCCTGAAAATCAAAGGGAGATCAGTAGAGGAAAGTCCAGGGGTGAGAGGAGCGGGAGGAAGTGCTGGGTAGTAATATCAGCCAGATTATATTGTGTGAACATATAAATATATAACAACAAAGCCCATCATTTTTTTTTTTGGAACCAGGGATTGAACTCGGGGGCACTTGGCCACTGAGCCACATCCCCAGCCCTATTTTGTATTTTATTTAGAGACAGGGTCTCACTGAGTTGCTTAGGGCCTCGCTACGTTACTGAGGCTGGCTTTGAACTCGCGATCCTCCTGCCTCAGCCTCCCAAGTGCTGGGATTACAGGCGAGTGCCACCATGCCCGGCAAGCCCATCATTTTGAATAACCATAATGCATGAACAAAAAGTGTGGAAAGGGGGAAAAAAAAAAGAACTTGACCTAATGAACCTCATGGCTCTTAGCCTGCCAACTTAATTGTGCTCGGAACTCTTATGTTAGCCTACACTTGTGCAAAATCATCTAATTAAAAGCCTATTTTGTAATCAAGAGTTGAGTATCTCGTGTGGTTTGTTGAGCTGCTGTGTGGGTACGCTTCTGCAACATTATAAAGTCAAAACTTCATTAAGTTGAAGCATGAAGTTGGAGACTGTCTGTAATTGGTTCGAATGTTCTTGTTATCCCTCTACCCTTAGCTTTGATGTGTTTATGGTCCTCCTCGCCGCTCAAAGCTAGTTTCGAACCTGGGGCTGAAACATACTATCACTCCAATAAATACTTCTTCCTTGAATAAATATGAAACTCTTAATGAACATCTGCTGTATGAGTGAAGGGGTTAAATTTACCAGCTAATTGCAGTGTTTATGCAAGTTTGCTTGCTTTAGATTTTGACAGCTTTGCTCTTTTCTTTACTGGTAGTTAATCTCCTAATTAGCAAGGAGATGAATTCTACAGAGAAGTGGAAGAATAATGATGGGACTATAGGCAGCAGGGAGGTCATTAACATTTCTGTGTGTGAATAGTGAGATTCCAGGGCCTACTGGTTAACATGGATTTATAAGGGATTATGTGTTGACTGGTAACACTTATGCACAAAATAGATTTATTTAAAAACCTCACATGAATGAACTAATCTCTACTATATTCCTGTAAGGGATCTTCTAACAATCTCTATCTACAAGCATTTATTGAATGCCTTTTGCATACCGAGAGTCAACTACTTTCCTAAAATTTAGTGAGACCAAGAGACTTTATACATTAGCTGATGAGCTGTTCTCAAAGTGTTGGCTTGTTCATGACCAGAGAGTTCCATCTCTTTTGTGGTCTTGGCTGGATTTTATAAAGCGTAGCTTCTTGTTTATTTATAATGGACTTTGAGATCCTTGGACGAGATGTATTACATATGTGTGAAGGATTAGAGGGCAGTTTTTAATAACAACAGGAATAATACTGCTTTGTGCTGTTAAACTGTAGATCTTTTCTTCTAAAGATTTAATGCCCATTATAGACATAATCTGATTGTTGCTGTATTGCAGCAATGTTTTTCCTTCTCTCCTCGTCCAGGCAGATTTTTTCTTTATTAAAGATGGCATGAATACTTTCTCATGTTACGACCTCTTTGATAAACAGCTCAGGATGTTATAAAAGCAAAGCAAGAGATGTCTCAAATAATTAGCGACAGAAGGCTTGTTGATGCTAGGGTGTTCACGTTGCCAGAAAGCTCAGATATTTGTGGGTTGCTCAGTGCGTTTTTGTGCCGATGTGTGTGAGGTTGGGTTTCAGCCATGTGCCTGAACAGCATCAGGAAACATTTTGTCATGCTACTTCCTTGGGTGATCTTTTATGACCAAGAGAAAAAAAAAAAAAAGTAGTCATACTTCTGTCTTGTGAAATTGAGCTCGAATTCTGGGTAGTTTAGCAGTAATCAGTATATGCCTGAATCGCAGCTGCACGGGATGGTTTGTATTATAAACCAATGGCAACTACTGCTCTAAATATGGAAATTAAATACTTTAGGTTCAGGCTGATTCAAATCTGTGGGTAGGAAATGTCTGATCTTTCCCAAGATAAATTTAGAAGTGTGCGGAGGTTGCTGTAGGACTACAAATCCTGTTCATGTTCATATGTGTTGCTCTTGTGATGGTCTCTTGGGGCCTCTTGGCAGCCACCTTCTTTAATAGGGGAAGAGACTGGGACCCGTAGGAATGCCAAAAAAAAATAAATAAATAAAAAAAAATAAAAAAAGCCCTTAGAAGATTATCAGAGCATGGTGAGCCAGAGACCCAATCCGACAGTTCCAAGCCTCAAATGATGAGTATCAAACAATCCTGGGCTTTCCTCCCTCCAGGCATGAGACGTCCACATTCACCCAGAATCCTTTCATAATTTGGAAGCTTCTTGTGTTATTGACTTCCTCAGATCTTGCACCAAGTTCTTCATCCACTTTGCTAATCATAAGTAGTTATGTATACTATGATAGTTGTGGTCTTGCTGCTTTTAGTATCAGTCGATCATTTTGACTCTACTTCTTGGAGCCTTTGTGGTCTTGGAAAATGACCCATGGAACTTGCCTAGTAAGATATGGGGTTTCCTTAATGTGGTCTAATTAGAGCACATTGAAGCTTACTTAAAAATGTGTTGGGTGAAACGAACACGATAGCTCAGAAGTTATTTATTATCTTCTAGCCAATCTGAGCTCGTAACTGCCTAGATACCATCAGACTATGCTATTCCCTGTCCTTGCCCTCTCCACCGACCTCGAAGGTCACCTGCTGCTTCAGTGGATCCTTTGAGCCACGCTGATGGCTTCCTAGCTCAGATGCTGGTGACTGCCTGAGGTCTGCCATTGGTCTTGGACTTTGCTCAGCCTGACTTGGGGCAGGCCACAAGGGCTGGGGCATCACACCCTCAGGACTGACCCTCAGCTACTGAGGGATGAGAGCGGATGGGTGCGGACCAGCCTCCCTCACCCCCAGCTCCATTCTGAGCTGTGTTCTCCACAGCATCTGAGAGTCTCCCAGAGAGACTGACACCTAGCGCCCACATCCCGGAGCTTCTCATTAGCACAGTTTTCCCTAGTTCTTCTCCTTCCTGTCTCCTTCCTTTGCTTCTTGTCTCTTCCCAGTTGTTGCCTCAGGATCTGTGGTTGGAGTAAGACAAACCAAGGCAAGATTTACAATAGCGGCCCACCAGGGAGCCCCCTGCTCTCTTCAGTGAATTATTAAGAACTTGGTCTCTGCTTCCCAAATAACCCTGGGCTTGCCTGGTTCTCTCCTTCTAGAGCACAGCTCCATCGTTCCTCTCTGTCTTAGTTTGCTCTGATGGTGTGTGGGTGCCTTCATTTCGGTCTACTACTACTCTCCATGACTACTCTTCCACAGAACTGCTCGCAATATCTTTCCAAAGGCAGACCTGATGCTGTCACTTCCCAGCGTCAAACCTTTCATGGCTCAAGCCTTTTATTATCTGGCCCTTGCTTATGTAAAGAAAATGTATTTCTTTTCCTTTTCTTTTTTTATTTTGTCAATGTTGATAGACCTTTATTTTATTCATTTATTTTTATGGGGTGCTGAGAATAGAACCCAGTGCCTCGCATGTGTTAGGCAAGTGCCCTACCATTGAGCCACAACCCCAGCCCCGTCCCATGTATTTCTTAAGCACTGTGGCCATAGTGTGGGGTGTAGACTATTTTTTTGTCCACCTGTGAACTTCAGCACAACTTTTTAAAGTATATAATACATCGTTGTTAACTATAGTTATCCCATTGTATAATAGATTTTTTGAACTTATTTCTGAAGTCTAATTGAAATTTTGTATCCTTTGTCCAGCATTCACCCAGTTCCTCCCACCTCCTAGCTCTTGGTAACCACCATTCTACTCTCTGCTTCTAAGAGTTTGATATTTTAGATCCAATATGTTAATGAGGTGATGAGGTATTTGTCTTATCATTCCTGGATTACTTTATTTAACATAATCTCTTCCAGGTTCATCAATGTTGTTGAACAAAACAGGATTTTCTCTTTTTTTTTTAAGGCTAAATAGTATTCCATTGTATATACCACATTTTCTTTATCATGCATCTGTTATAGCCACAGAAAACATGTTGATGTTCCCCAGGGAGATTCTCCATTGTGATTGGGAGAGTCAGCCCCACCCAAAATCCCAAATCCCCTCCCTATAGCCCACCCCAATCCCAGATCCCCTCCCTATAGTCCACCCCAACCCCTTCCCCTCCCTGTAGCCCCACCCTGGTCCCTTCCTGCACCCTATAAAAGTTGGCAATAAAAGAACTGGAGCACAATTTCCCGGCACCCCGCTTTTAGGAGTAAGGGAAATTGTTGCTGGCCAGCTAAAATAAAGGCTTCTTTTGGTTTTACGAGATCGGCTTGGATGATTTTATTTTCTTTGGGTACAACACATCCATTGATGGACGCTGGTTGATCCCATATCTTGCCTCTCACAGATAATGCTGTAATGAACATGGGGGTGCAGATGTCTTCAATGACTGATTTCATTTCCTCTGGATGTGTAATCAGTAGTGGGTTTGCTGGATCATGTGGTGGTCCCCTTTTTATTTTTTCAGGAACTTCCATACTTTTTATTCATAATGGATCTACTCATTTACTTTCTCTCCAATAGTATGTGAGCCTCCCCTTTTCTCCACATCCTCACAAACCCTAATTTGTCTTTTGTCTTTTTGATCATAGCCATTCTTATGGGAGAGGGGTGATATCACATTGTGGTTTTAATTTCCATTTCCCCAATAATTAGTGACCTTGAACATTTTTTTATAGACCTATTGGCTATGTCTTCTTCTGAGAAATGTCTTTTCAGGTCCTCTGGCTATGTTTACTTGAGTTGTTTTCTTGTTTCTGAGTTGTTTAGCAACACAGTTTTAAAGACAATGTGAAATTCACCTCTTCTTTGGAACTGTCCCTTGCTAGCCATCCCCTGATAGTGGCCTCCTCAGTCCCGTCCCTGTTCCTTGTCCATCTTGCTGTGAGTGTCTTTGTCCCTGTTTCTTGGTGTGTGAGCATGTTGGTCTTTACCACTCAGCCCTGAGTTTCTTCAGAGCAGAAACCAGATGCAGTTCCCAGCTCTGGCTGAGTACCAGCCATGAAATCAACACTTGATCCTCCAAGGACAGTCGACCCACCATTTAATTTGTGTTTCAGGAGTTTGCTATGGAAAATATCAGGTGGGGCTGCAGGTTGGGAGAAGCAATAAGCACAACTGTTAATGAGGAGAAACAAATGGATGAGGACAGTTTCATGAACCAGAGGTTTGATAGGAGAATGTCATTAAAATAATTGCCAAATATTTTATACTAAAAATGTACTCTAGGTCTTACTTGTTGAACCTGCTTACTCTGCCATGTTTAATTTCCTTTGAGTGGGCATGCTAAGTCCTTGCCGAACAGGTAGGAGGGAATGGAGACATATTAGCAGGCAATTTCAGTTTTCCAGGATCTAGTTTACTCCCACAACCCAGATTTATTTTGTTAAGATCCAGAGTCAGTGAAGTCAACTGAAACAAAAATTATAAGACAACGGTGTTTGGTTCTGTCCTATCTTGGCTTTGATGATACCTGGATTTCGGTTGGTTAGTTTGACCTCTTTGGGGAACATTATATGGTCCAGTCAAATGCCCAGCGCTGTTTCTTCCAAGGGAGGATTTTCCTAGTGCTATGACCTGGGTATGGACTTTGGCTCTCTTCCCGATGGAAACTTTTCCATTCTGGAAACTAGATTCCATTCTACTGTCCCAGGGAAGGGGTGGGGCAGGCACTCACCATCGTTCATACATAGTCTAGAGTGGGGAGTTGATTCTAGCTCTTTGATGCTACTCTCCACGACTTCAGTGTCATCCCTAGAACTTCCTAGTTTAAGGGCAAGCTGGTGTAATGGAGAAACATCATGCTTCATGGGTGTCTCTATGGGGACTCCATTGGCAGGAGTCACCAAGCTGGGTTGTGGTCAGCTGTGGACATCCTTTCTGCATTGAAATATATAGCTACACTTGTGGTAGCTGGGGCATGTCTGAAAGCAGATGGGAAGCTAGGTGTTCCCAGCCTAGGAAGGGGCTGGGAACTTCATTTTAATTGGGTAGAGCCCTGAGGCCTGTGTAATGGGACATAGGCGTACCCTGCAACACAAATAAAGCCAGAGGTGTGGGTCTACCCTGGGGAATGGAGACTGAAGATACCGGCCAAGATCAGGCAGAGAGGAGGCTGGAAGCACCTGCCTGTAAGCAGGGCACAGGGGTCCAGTTCCCACGCACAGCAAGCGCCCTGTCTTTCTGTCTGGGTTCCCAGCAGACAATCCTCTCTGACCCAACCTGGGGTTTCACTTTCTGGTATTGGTTTCCTCACTTTTTCCGTGGGAAGCCCAGTGTGATGTGTTCTCCTCTGTGTTTCCCCATCCTGCCCAGGCCCATCCGAGCTTGGAAGGTTGTGAGCCCTGAGTTCCAGGCAAGAGCCTTGTCCTCCACCTTGACCCCCGCCTTCCACCTCTGCTCTCAAACAAGTCTGTCTTTCAAAAGCAAAAAGCAGAGATGAAAAATAAATTCCATCGATGATGTCAACACTCCCGATGATTTTGTTGGGCTCTGAGAAGTATTGAAGAATCATGTATTTCCATTCTAACAAAGAATTGTAACAGCTTACATTTAAAAAGTGTTTTATATGTGGCTCAGTCCTAGGTAAAAGCACTTTTGTTTCCATAGTTTTCTTTCATCATTATAATGCTTTGTTGAAGAAGGTGTTATTAACTTCATTTTATGGACAAGGAAGCAGAGGAGCAGAGAAGTTCTGCACCTTGACTTAGGAAGCACAGTATGTGTTCCTCTGAAGTGCTGCTTCTCGTGATTCACTCCTTGCTTCAACAAGCATAAGGAAAAAAGACCCAGGTGCTTCTTAGCATTGGGACAATATGGCAATACCTCAGCACTGCTGTGAGGGCACATTTTATAATGCAAGGGACAATGGGCAGAGGTGTTCATGTTTTTGTTGACCTCTCACCTTCATTTTCAGATTCATCGCTCTCCCAAGGAGTGTTCTGGTGCCCATCAGATCTCCAGGCAAATTGTTCTTGGGCCCCTGTGTCTACCCAACTTGTGGACTTTCTCTCCCTCACCTCCACTCATCTGCCATTTCCTTTCCCTTAGAACGATAGCTGTCACAGTGATACCAATTCCCAGAACAAGTCCTGGGTTGTTTATTCCTTGGCAAAGAATGCATTGGTTTCTTCAGGGAAGCCCAAAAGAGAACTGGCCATCTTCTAAACATGCACTACCCCAAACAGGAATCATGAGCCTCAGGTGGTTCCTGAGCCTCTGAAGTGGGCAAGTCAGAACTGAGAGGTTCTCTGAGCACAATCTACACACCAGATTTTGAAGACTTGGTCTGAGGTGGGTGGGAGAAGAATGTAAGCTATCTTATGAATAATTTGTTAAATACTGACCATAAGTTGAAATGATGACTTAGATAAAATATACTATTGAAATTAATTTTACTTTATGTTATTTTTTTCTAATGTAATTACTAGGAAATTTAAATAGCATATGTGGTTCACCTTGGGCAGCACTACTCTACAGCTGTGCTTGATGCTTGGGTTGAAGAATGGAGAGGTCCAGCTGCTGCCCTGAGGGAACCCTCCCCAAGCTGGTGGACCTCTTTTTAGACTCTGGTGTTCTTAAACGCTCTGGGTCCCATGTGTCCTTTCCCTGTAGAAAGTCTGTGCATTTTAACAGAAGGCAAATGGCATGATCTAGTGGTGTGAGTGTAGGCTAATGACCTGCTGGAGATCCATGTTGGCTGTATGTTCCTGCAGGTCACACCTTCTCTGTAGTTTCCCAGCACCCTGTCCAGTAATTGGTAGCAGTTCAGTGATGAAACATGTTTGGTTCAGAATGGTTTTGTCTGGTGTTGCTTGAATGTTATCATGTGGGCATTTGCCTCCTCTGCTTGTTTCAAATGGATTCTTACCTCCCTGTTGCCATACCAGCCCAGTCACCAGCCTGCCAGTCCTGCTTCTTTAATTACTCTCAGGCAGGACCAAACCTTGTCATCTCTCATGTGAATCTCATCTGGTCCATCCACCTCCCACCTGGCTCAGGGATTCCCAAACTCTCACATGAATCAGAGTTGCCTGGAAGACTTGTTAATATGCAGATTCCTGGGCCCTCACCTGGTGTTTTTGACTCATGAGGCCTGAGTTGAGTCCTGAGGATTTGTATTTCCAGCAGGTATCCAGGTGATGCTGATGCTATTGGTCCAGGGACCACACTGAGGATTGCCAGTTGCTAGAGTCTAGGTATGACATGTCCCTCAAAAGCTCACATGTTAAAGGTTTGGTCTCCAGCCTGTGGAACTATTTAAGAGGTGGGACTTAGTGGAAGGAAGTTAGGTCACTGGGGACTGCTCCTGAAGGAAATATTGGGATTCCCACCCTTTCCCTTCTCTCTCTCTTTGCCCCTGAACCTCCATGAGATGAGTAGCTTTCCCTACCATGTGCTCCCACCAAGATGTTCTGCCTCACCTCAGGCCCAAAGGCAAAGGGGCCAAGTGACCATGGAGTGAAACCTCTGAAATTATGGGTCAAAGTAAACCTTTCTTCCTCAAAGGTTGATTATCTTAGGTATTTTTTTTCACATTAATGGAAAACTGACTAACACACTAATGTAGCCTTATATTCTTCATAAAATACAAATCTGATCATGACCCTCTCCTCCTAACTACCAATAGCAGTCCAGAGTCATCTGGATAGAGTCCAAACTCCTTAGGGCCTGCCTAATGGTCTGTATCATCTGCTGTGCGTACAGCCTCAGATCTGCTGCTGAGGCCTTGGCTTTGCCCATTGTGCTGCAACTCTGCTGATGAACCAGACCCGGCCTTACCTCTGGGTGTCTGCTGCCACAAGCTTCTTTCCTTCTAGGCTGCCTTTCCCAGGCTCCTATGCAGCTGACTTCCTGCTGGGCTAGGCCAGTGGAAGGTACTGGTAGGAGATGAGAAGGCTGTGGAGGGGAGAAAGCAAGTAGAGTTCTCTTCCATTTTTATCCTTTGAGTGTCATCTTCAGCAGTGCCTGTGTGTTGTCCCTGGCTTCAGCTACTGTCACACAAACTTCCTGTGTTTTCAGCTTCCGCCAGATGACTTCAGCTGTAGGGTGCAAATATCACCTTCTTTCAAGGTTCCTTGATTTCCTAGGTTCATGACTGGTTTTCCACTGTTCCCAGGATCCGGGTGCTTCTCTCTTCCCATCCGAGCTCTTAGATCTTCTGCAATCAATATCCTGCACAAAATTCTCTCAAGATAAATACATAAAAGTGGGACCACTGATGTCCTATAGAACTTTCTGTCGTGATGGAAACAGTTCGTTATCTGTATTGTCCAATATGGCAGCCACTAGCTGCATGCGGCCATTGAGCACTTGAAATGGGACTGGCGTGGCAAGGACCGAATTTTTCACTTAATTTAATTTAAATAGAATTAAATCTAAATAGTCACGCGGTTAGAAGTTAATGAATAGAACAGTGCAGGCTTAGACCCCCACATGCTACACAGGCATGGAAATTTAGAAATAGATCCTAAAATCAGCATCAAAAGAATAGAGGGGTGTTCTGTGCTCTGTCCTATTCAGCACCACCCTCCTGTTACCTGCATATAGGCTTCACTAGTTTTTCAACTTTCAAGTTATTTTTAAAAATGTAGAAGTACAAGGGCTGAGATTACCAAGAAGAAGAATGATGAATAAGATTCATCATTAAGCAAATAAAAGGACGTTACTGAACATCATGTATTGTACCATCTGGTTGGGTAAAAATAAAAACAGTAGAGGTGCGAATCCTCATATGAAAATGAATGAAAGGATAAACAAAATGCTGTTAACCACCATTAATAATAAGGGAATAAGGGAGGGAAGGAGAACTATTATTTTTCACTTAATATGTTTTATATTTTTCTATTGAACATGTATAATTTATTTTTTTCCATGAAGGTATCAAATTTAGCAGGGTATATCATTCTCCATCCTTCTTCACTTTTCATCTGTGTATTTATGTTTAAAGTGGGTTTTTGTAGACATCATGTTGTTGGGTCTTGGTTTTGGATCCACTCCAACAGTCTGTCTTTTCAATGGGTTCATGTAGACCATTTATGTTCAAAATGATTATTGATATAGCTAGATCAATAGCTGCCACATTTGTTTCTGCTTTGCTTGTTTCTCTAGTTGTTTCGTCTTATTTTTGTCTTCCACTCATTTGATTCTTTTAGTAATTTAGTTGAGCATTTTATATGATTCAATTCTCTTTCCCTTCTTAGCATATCAGTTATCTTTCTTTCTTCTTTTTTTAGCTTTTCTAGTGGTTGCCCTGGAATTTGCAGTATACATTCAACTTTCAAATAAGACTGAAGAGCTTCATGGGTAGTGAAGTTTTTTATAGTAACAAAACATTCCTATTTCCTCCCTGTGGTCGCTTGTATCATTACTATCATTCACTTCACTCATCCATAAACATTCACAAAAACACCCATATCACACATATACATAATTGAATACATTGTTGCTATTTTTATTTTTAACAAACTATTATCTATTAGATCAATCAAGAAAAAGAAAATAAAAGCTTTTCTTTAATTTTCATTTATCCCTTTTCTTTTCCTTATTTTGATATGAGTTTCTGACTGTAGTATTTTCCTTATTTCTAAAGAACTTCTTTTTAACATTTCCTAAAAGGCAGGTGTACTGGTAACAGATTCCCTTAATTTTTGTTCATTGGAGAATGTTTTTTATTTCCCTTTTATTTTATTTTATTTATTTTTTGGTACTGGGGATTGAACCCAGGGGGCACTACACCACTGAGCCACATCCCCAGCCCTATTTTGTATTTTATTTAGAGACAGGGTCTCACTGAGTTGCTTAGGGCCTCGCTAAGTTGCTGAGGCTGGCTTTGAACTCGAGATCCTCCTGCCTCAGCCTCCCAAGTGCTGGGATTACAGGTGTGCAGCACTGTGCCCGGCCCTTTCATTTTTGAAGGATCATTTCACAGAGTACAGAATTCTAAGTCCCTAATATTTTTCTCTGAATGCCCTCCCTGAATCCTGCATGGTTTCTGAGGAGAAGATAGATGTGATTCATACCTTTTACTTCTCTACAGCTAAAGAGTTTTCCACCTCTACCTTCTTTTAGGAAGTTTTCTTTAATTTAGATTTTCTGTAGTTTCCTGGTGGGGAATTCCCAGACATAATTATTCCAATATTTCTTTGGTTCAAAAATATCCCAGACATTATTATTTCTTTTGTTCTTTATCTTCTTATGATAATTCCATTACATTATATAATACATTTTGTAGTTCTACAGATTTTGAATATTCTGTTTTTGTTCAGTCTTTTTTTCTGTTTGTTTTTCAATTTTTTGAGGTATCATGATTGAGGTGTCCTCAAGTTCAGAGATGCTTTCCTTACAGTGTCTAATCAACTAGAAAACCCACAAAAAGCATTCTTCATTTCTGTTAGTAATTTTTCTTTTTTCTTTTTTTTGGAAGCAGGGATTGAACTCAGGGGCCCTTGACCACTGAGCCACATCCCCAGCCCTATTTTGTATTTTATTTAGAGACAGGGTCTCACTGAGTTGCTCAGGGCCTCGCTAAGTTGCTGAGGCTGGTTTTGAACTTGTGATCCTCCTGCCTCAGCCTCCCGAGTCACTGGGATTGCAGGCATGCGCCACCGCACCTGGCTTCTGTTAGTATTTTTGATCTCCAGCATTTCTCTTTGGTTCTGTCTTGGATTTCCATCTCTTAGCTTATATTACCCAAATGTTTTTGCATGTGGTCTAGGTCATCCATTAGATCAGAGATTCATTTGAGCCTTCATCGTATTAATCACAGTTGTTGTGCATCCCTCGTCTGATATTTCCAACATCTGTCTCATTCGAGTCTGGTTCTAATGCTTGCTTTGTCTCTTCAAGTTGTTTGTCACCTAATTGTATGTATGATCATTTTTGCTTGGTAGACAGACGTGAGGTGTAGGGTAGGAACGACCGTAAATTGACCTTTAGTAACGTGGTGGGGAGATGTGGAGGGAGGGGACATTTTATAGTCCTAGGACTAGTTCTCAGTCCTGTACGGAGCCTGTGTCTTTGGACCGTGAACTTCACACTTCTCCTCACTCTCCCTCCCTGCTTAGGTGGGACAAGATAGTAGAAGGACTAGAGTTGAATATTTCTCTTCCCTCAGGCCAGTTAAGTTCTGATAAAACCTACCTGGGTGATACTCTGGTAAAAGATTCTACTGGGGACAGGCCTTATTAGGAACAGGAGGCTCTGGTGTGTTCCAGGTGGTTCTTTTTCTTTTCCCTCTGCTGAAAGCATGAGGAATTTTCCTCTCATTTCAGTGTGAGAACCTGCTAGAGCTACAGGAAGTAAAACTCACAAAAAAACGGGGACACCTCTTCATGACTGTTCCCCCTGGGGTTTTTTTTTAACTCACAGACTTCTTCACGTTGAGCTTCTGGTTATTCTTCATTGCAGTTTAGGCGTTTTTATCCTGCTACTGGTTTCTCCTCTGAGAAGTTGTAATTGTATTTGCCTGTCAGTCTCTCTAATTTTGAGAAAGCCAGTGGCCCTGTGACCTCATTTCCTTATGACCTAAGAGGAGTTGTTGATTTTTCAGTTTGTTCAGGGTTTTCCTTGTTATTAGATTGGAGTGATAGCTTCCAGGCTGAACCACCAGAAGTCCACATGTATTGCTTTTTTTTAAGTTAATTTTTAAATTTGTTCTAATTAGTTGTTGATAAGAGCAGCAAAGGAAAAAAAAATTCAAAGAAATGTTATTACAGTCATAGAATAGATACATACACCTTTGAGCTTTGTTACTTATTCTACTGGGTAGAATCTAATCATTCTCTTGATGATTTAGGGTTGTCACTGTGAATTTCAGGTTATGTGTTATGACTTAATATGTTTCAAGGGTGCCTGGGATTTGCTTTGATCAGATATTCTAGGACACACAGACGTGGAAATGACTATTATGAAGGAATATATTTTTATACTCACGGATCCCTAGAAATAGGAAGCGCTGCATACCACGCAGGGCCACGTAGTTTGGTCAAGAGGCCGAGGGAATGAGGGGGGAACATGGTCAGGAGCCTTTATTGTGGCTTCTGTGGGAGGCAAGAGGCAAACTAGGGTAAACAGGCTCAGGATTGTTTAGTTTGAATGATTTCAGAAGGTTCTTGGGCAAATGGGCTGTCTCTAGTTGCCTGGCACCTGGCCCTGGGGTGATTAGGGCATAGAAATAGTGGCCCAAGTAAGAGCCCAGGGGGCCTGACAAAGGAGGTGGTTGGGGTTTGGGCTCTGGATCGTTTGGCTTGCATATGAAAGGCGTGTCCCAGGCAAGTTTTCTGACTCTAGAATTTGCCTAGCTTTGGGAGGAGCAGTCTTTCCAGGGTCAGCAAGGCTCCAGATTTCTAATCACCAGAAATATAGACAATACGGAGACATGATTAATGCATATGATGAAGTCTTCAATAAAGCGGGTGCCATGGTTTGGATGTGATTTGTCTCCCTTAGGTTCATTTGTGGGGAGCTTGGTCCTTAGTTTGGTGATGTGGAAAATGGTAAAACCTTCAAGAGGGGAGCCTAGTGGGAGGTCCTGAAGTCACAGGGACACACCTTTGGAAGTTGTGTGGAGCTTTGACTTCTTTAGCTTCCTTTATTAGGAAGTGACATCTTACTTTGGCATAAGCTTCTGTCCCCATCATGCCAGATGACACCATCAGGTGCTTTCCAGAGCTGATGCTGGCATGATGCTCCTGAACCTCAAGAACTGTGAGCTAAATAAACCTCAGCATGCCCCAGATATTTTGTTACAGTAATGGAGAAACTTCTTTTCTTTCCATGAAGTTAGCCTGTCTCAGATATTTTGTTATAGTAATAGAAAACAGACTAATATAGAAAATTGGTACTGAGGAGTGAAATTGTTACTATAACTATAGCTGAAAATGTGGAGGCTTTGGAACTAGGTCATGGGGAAAGGTTTGAAGCATTTGGAGCAGAAGACTAGAAAAGGCCAAGAATGTTAAAATAGTGTTATGAGTGAGTCTCATGAGGGGTCAGAAGACAAGACTAGGGAAGAACTAGAACATCTTAGTTTGGAGAAATGCTCATAAGCAGAATGCTAGTGTGAATGAAGATATGCCTTTGGAATTTGGACTAAATTTCAATTTCTAATTTCTAAATTTCATGTTCTAATCTTTTAGGGAAGGACTCATTTATCTGGGGGAGTAGATTCTAAAATGACAAAGCATTCAGTTGTGGTATGGGTATTATTACTGCTTTCAGTTAAATTTTCCTGTATTGCTTCTTTTGGGAGGAAAAGGAATCAGAATGGAAAGGTTTAGAAAATTCACATCCTGGAGAAAAAGCATGTTTGGAATAGGCGGTTGTGGTAGAGCCACCACTTACTAATGAGATTAGCTTGGATTAAAAAAAAGGCCCAGTGCTTTGCATCAGGCCGCACCTCTCACCACTGTCCCACAGGTCTAGAAGTGCAAATTTGTTTCAAGAGCTGAGCCCAGGACACACTCCAATGTCCAGGCCCCCTGCCCCCAGCATTCTGACTTACTGGCAATGGCTCTGCGGTTGCTATAGCCATGGTTCAAGCAGGCCTAAGGACCACTCGTGCTGGCAGTGGACCTTGGTGTTTGCAAGAACAGAATGCAAGAGTTATGGGGTCATGGCAGGGTCCACCAATCCCTCCCTCCCTCCCTTCCTTCCTCCCTCCCTTTCTCCCTCCTTCCTTCCTTCCTCCCTCCCCCCTTCCCTCCCTCCCTCCCTCCCTCCCTCCCTCCCTCCCTTCCTTCCTTCCTTCCTTCCTTCCTTCCTTCCTTCCTTCCTTCCTTCCTTCCTTCCTTCCATACTGGAGATTGAATTCTGGGGCCCTCTACCAGTGAGCTATATCCCAGTTCTTTTTATTTTTTATTTTGAGAAAGCGTCTCAAACTTGCCCTCCTCCTGTCCCAGTCCATGGTGGCTCATGCCTGTAATCACCAGGACATGTGCCACCATGTGTGAAGTCCATTAGTATTTCAAAGGACTGCCAGGGAGGCCAGAGAGAAGCTTGCAGTCGTTCCCTCCTGCATGTGCTTCCAACCATCGTGATGCCATGAGGTCCTCAGCAGAGCCGAGCTGATGCCCGTGCCATGCCCTTGAATGTCCAGAATGTGAACTAAATAAGCTTCTCAGTTAAGTTAGCCTGCTAAGGCGTTTTGTTATAGTAATGGGAAATGGACTATGCAGTTGAAAAAAGTCTTTCTCTAAGCTGAATTTCCATTATCTTTGAATTCTTGCCTCTGCTTGAGGATGTGAGGAATCCTTTCTCCAGCTGCGTATGGGTTTGCACTTGGCCTTCTTTTTCCTTTCAATTTGCTAGACTGCTATGTCAATCAAGAGCAAACTGGCTCTGACTGAGAGCCTATGGTGTTTGCTCTTCTGTTAGCCCTCATTTTGAAATTGCTAGTGTCTGGTGGGCTCTGAGTTCTTTGGGAGAGATCACCCCACTATATATAAAACTGGGTGGTGTCTAAGGACATAGAAATATCATTAAAGGCCTAGGGACCACTCAGTGCAGGAATTCATCAGGCAAGCTGATCCTGCTGCCCTAAGCTACTGCTGCCTCCCTCTAGGCCAAGCCTGGACCTGCTGTGGGCCAAGCCCTGTTCTCAGCACCCATGTCATTAACACATGGACCCTGAATGGCCATGCAGGGAAAGCTTGCTGAAGCAAACCAACCCTAAATAGAAGCCACTTATGACATTTAGGACCATTCTGATGCTCTGGCCAGTGTTAGCATCAACAAGCCATGTCCCCATCCCTGGAGTCTCCAGAGTCTTGGAATAATATGGGTACCTTCAGATTTTCAGGATCCTGGAAATCCCATGACTGTGTTTCTTTCTTTCCTTGTCTTAGCTGTGTACTGGGTTTGTTATTAGAGTCCTAGGCCAGAGGGCTGACTCCAGGAGTTCCAACAAAACCAGATCCAGCCACATGCTTGAAGAACCCAATAGAAAAGGCAATGTTAAAAAGCAGGAAAGGAACTGGGAAGAAAAGGGGACCCTTGTCCTCAGTCCTGTCTTGAGGGTATTTACACAAGCTTTGGGTTTAAAAAGAGGAAGAGGGCTGGGGCTGTAGCTCAGTGGTAGAGCACTTGCCTAGCATGTGTGAGGCACTGGGTTTGATCCTCAGCACCACATAAAAATAAATGAATAAAATAAAGGTCTATCAACATCTAAAAAGTTAAAAAAAGAAAGAGGAAGAATTGGGGCAGGAGGTAGAGGGATGAGTAATTAATCAGCCTTGGTCAAATGGTGTTCTGGTTGATCTTAACTCATTCTGGTCCTGGGAGGTAGCTTGGGAGAAGTCCTTCCTACTTGAGAGGGGAATCTCCACTTGTTGCTCAGAAGGCTTTTCCATCAGACCTGAGATTCTGTAAGGCGACAATTAAGTTCTCATGAGATGACTGCTTCTGCTTGGCAGGGAGCAGTCTCACCTTGGGGTGATCTGTCTGCAAGGCTCCTGTTGTTCCCAGATGGTGTAGGACAACCACCAAAGATGTCTAGGTGCCACTTCAGGGATCTGAAACATGATACTGTAAAAGCTGATTGTCGAATGTCCCAGCAGATCTTGTCTCAGTCTTGAAGGGAGCTGAGATAGGGTAGGTAAAGTTAGGGCTGATGAGACTCCTATTACTAGTTTTTAGATGAACACTCCTTAAATGATTAGCATGCCTGCGTGCAGAGCTGTGCAGGGACTTGACTCAAGTTTAAGGTAATAAAGGAAACACAGAATGAAGGCAGAGATGCCGAGCGTTATCCTGCTTTGTTAAACATCGGGCATTTGCAGGCCTAAGTAAAGAGTCACTGCTTTCAGCCAAGGCAGCCTCTCGTAGTCCCTGTTATAGATTCTTGAGGCCTTGGTTTCTAGATAAATACAGTCACTATTTTTATGGAGCACCCATTGTTACGTGGTTTAGTCTAAAAATGACACAAAAGAAGCCCAGGGACACGGTAGCATGAATTTTGTGGCTGTATAACTTGGGCAACTTACTTAACCTCCCTGTGCCTGTTTCTTCAATTATAAAATAGGAATCATAATGGGACCTGCCTCATAGGGTCACTATAAAGGTTAAGTGGCTGAGTTTCTGTGAAGTCAGCACGTTTACAGTTCAAGGCAGATAGGTGGTCACCCAATATGTGGAAACTTGCTTTCAAGGAATTAGTAGAGTAAGTGTGAGTTTAGGATACAGGCTTTGTAAAAACTCACAGGAAATTTTGAGGATTTCCTCCACTGCAGACCAAACTCTTTCGGAGGGGGTCTGCCTCCCAGAGGTCACATCAGCCTTGCATGTTGGAGGAGTGCATATTTGAATTCCTGATCCTCTGTCTGCTGATTCTGATGTCCCCATGCAGTTCTAGAGGAAGTTTCAAGCTTTTTTTTAAATTTAATTTTTAAAAATTTTTAAATTTGTTCTAATTAGTTCAAGCTTTGATACTCTCCTCATTGTGGGTAAATTAGCACAGTTATCTGTTAGTTCCATGCTGAGATCAAGTACACGAAACCTATAGTCAATGGAAAAAGGGGTCTGAATACAAGGGATCATTGGGGTAGAGGACCCATTTTGTGTCAGCCTTCCAGACTCTTCTATCCTGACCGCTGGCTGTCATAGAGATGCCTACTGAATCTCCCTACTAGAATCTAGACTTGCAGATTTATTACCTCCATTCTGTGCTCACCTCCAGGGGTTTATTGCTTTCTAACTGAGCAGCAGGAAAGAAGGATTCCAAATATAGAATTTCTACAGCAAATTATAAACCTATCTAATGGGGTGTGCAAGGAATTTCTTAGCAGCATAATATACTAATTATGGCATATCCATGCAATGAAATACTAATCAGCAATAAAAAGGAATCAATGGCCACTCTCAATAATGCTGACAGAGATTTAAAAATATTTTATTGAACAAAAGGATCCAGACAAAAATGAGTATGTGCTGTGTGATTCCATTTATGTGGAAACTTGTTACAGTCATAGTTGTCCCTGTTGGGGGATGGTATAAAGGAAAGGTATAGGAAAAGTCTATGCCCAGATGTGGATGATGTTTACAGGGGTTTAATGGTTAATTTCATTGAGCTATAAACTCAAGATTTGTGCAAGCTTCTGTATATTTATTATATATCAATAAAATACCATTAGCATACTAAAAACTTTCTAATGGGGAAAGTTATGGGAGAGATGAAAAAGAACATTTAAAAATGCTTTAGCAAATGGGAAGCCTTTAACAGAGAGAGCTCCTACATAGAGCGCCTTTGGTTCTTTTCCTTGTTTGGCTTTCTAGTCTCCTGATTTCACAGCTTAATGGTCGAGCATTGGAAGAGAAATTAAAAGTGTTGTGGTTTATGACTGGAAGGCACTGAGGCCTTCAGAAAAGGACAGTCATGGGCCTGTTTGGAGAAAGTGGGGTAAAATGGCACCTATTTGGAATTTTAAATGCAGCCTGTAAAGAGACAACCAAGTTCTGTATTCAAATTACAGACTCTTAAGACACCCTGTTCACCATGCTCATGATGATAGCTATTAAATTATATGATTGATGTAGTTTTAAAATATTACCCTCTCCACAATACTGCAAAAGTTCTGAAGTGGTTCACATCACTGCCCCTCTGAGTTCAGGCAGCACTTGTTGCTCCTGCTCTGAGGACACCTATTTTTCCCTCCCTATTTGGTTGTCATTCCTGTACATGGTGTAATTCTTCTCTGTGCTGATTGGCTCCTTCATAACATGACCAAACACTGAGTCCCTTAGTGTTGTGTATACTGTAGGTGCACAATAAGTACTTCTTGTGTGGTTAACATAAATGTGTAGAATGTCAAATAAGGAATATTATAGAGTGACATATAATAAATTTGAAAATGGAACAGGAAGGGAGAAGAATTTTTAAACATTTGGAAGTGAGTCAAGTTTAGTATTTAATACTTGCAGAAGAGGCAGTGGAAGAAGATGAAAACAGGAGAAATACATCCCAGAACTGTGTTAATGGAGATTAATGGGGATTAAGAGAGACCCAGTATGGGATGAGAGTGTGGCGTCTCCATGAATTTCCTTTTCTTCTCTCGTGTCTAGCTGGGGTGATGCATACCATGCTGAGGTAAGGTCACCAGTCCCACATTTTGGGGCAATTCCTCCCAGAACCTGAGTCATTCAGATCCCAGGTCAGGATGGCCTAGCCTGTATTGCTGGAGCTAGAACAGATGTTGATCATTCCTCAGCTTTAAACGGGGATTTACAGTGCCAGCCATTCATATTAAATTAAGCCTATTTCCTCTATAATGTGAGAGTCCTTTCCTGATCGCTCTTTAATCAAAACAGATTTTTTTTTGCAGCCTATAACAGGATGGTGAAATTTGATCAGTGATCAAATATGGATTCAAAGGGAGATCCCTGAGCCATCCCTGAGGGCTCCCATTGAGCTATGAGCACTGTCTAAAAATAGCACAGGGATGCAGTAGTTTAGAAATGCATCTAACTGCTAGAGATTGCTGCTGAATTCTCGACAGCAGTGACAGGATTTCACCAAGATGCCTGCCGCACTTTGGAGGGTGGATACGGTGTGGGCTTCTTGTAGGTGAGTCATGTCAATGTTCTTTGAAAGACTGTAACTTAACTCTTACAATCTCCCCACACCTTAGGAAGGGGAGTCACTGCTTTCAGCGTGTAGTTCTAGAAACAGCACGTGTGCCTTACCCAAATCTGACGTGTATTGGGGAAACTTAATTCCATGCTATAAATACTAATTAAGACTGATAACTGTGCTGACTTGCTACTGTAATGGATCCAGAGATTCACCAGCGAAGTAAAGTTACCACTTACTTTAGAATTTATTTGAAGAATTAGAAGGGATTTTAGGGATTAGCTATTTCAAAACCTTGATTATCATGATGGTGGGGTGGGAAGGGAGAGAAAAGAAAATCAACATTAATTACATGGTGGTTATCTGTCAGTGTGCTATTTAGTCCTCCCCACAACTCTGTAACTCTATGTAGGAAAAGGTGGGAATGAATCTATCCATCTATCTATCTATATTTAAACTGAGAGCAATGGAGATGTTGTGCTGAGGTCTTTAACAAACTTCAGTTCTCACAAAAATCCCTGTAGACAGATGATATATTCTCATTTTATAGAAGAAGAAAGTGAACCTCAGAGACATTAAATGCCATTGTGGTCCAGTTGGGATTATAGACAGACCAATTCAGTCTGTCTATAATCAAAACTCTCACTCCTTCCTGGTCCCCATATTTCAGAACAGGACATGAAGGTGCCGAGGGATGATGTGTCAACTGAACTTTCTGATCCTCGGCTCCGTTTTCACTGAGAGCCAGTTTCACACTGAATGTGCCTGCAACTAGAGATGAGGAGGAAGGAAGCCATCTAACCAAGAGCATTGGCTTCCTGTTAAATTCTTCCCAGATCACATGCCCTCAACCAGCAAGTTTAATTCCAAGTTCTCTGTGGGAAGGAATTCTCGAGACCAAAAAACATAATTTCCTTTTAAGATGTTCCCAAAGTTTCTGATGAGGATACTTGGAATGTTCCTCTCTTTTCTTAACCCTTTGTTGATTTATGAGATTTGAATCCATTCTTTTTTAGAGTTTTCATTATCAAAAGTCTGTTTCTAATCTCCCCCTCTAGAGTGTCTATCCCTCCCCTCTCCCTGGTGTCTGTCTTGAATCTGACAAGCTGAAATTGGAACAGTTTACTTATTATTTCTTCAGAGCTTCTAAAAAAGAGACAATAATTATTTTCTGAACAGTACTCATTGTGTATTTGTACATAATTGCAGAATTCCCTTTTAGCTTTTATCAATATGAACCATTCCCTTATAGCTGTGTTTTTAGAATGCAGAAATTGTGTATTACAAACTTTAGACATATATATATACACACATATATATATACACACACACACATATATATATACACACACATATATATATGTGTATATATATATATATATATATATATATATTTTTTTTTTTTTTTTAGATTGAGACAGAGCACATAAAGCAGGGAGGGGATATGGAGAATTACCCATTCTATGATTGAGCAAGATAGAGCTCAAACACAACTTGGGTGGTGACTAACACTGAAAGATTTCATGCTGTGTGAGTCTCAGGTGTCCTTCCACTCAGCTTAATGGAGGAAGAAATTAGCCTAGCTGTCAGGGGACCAATAAAATTTATTTGCAGTGGTCAAGCATGTTAAACTGGATTCTTGCCTCTAGTGACAAAGCAATGTGGTCAGTGGATTTAGCAGTGACCTTGGACTTGGCACACCTGGTAACTAATTGTGTAATTAAGGTGAGCCTCTTCACCTCTCTGGGTTCTTCCTTCTCTTGGGTGGAATGAAATGTTGGAATAAGCAATCTCTAAGAACTCACTCAGATCTGATATTCTGTGTCTTTGAAGGAATTTTAGGAGGGACACAACATCGATGCTCTTTCCCCTTATTTTAGACAGGCACACAAGAGATGGGTTACTTCAAGGATTAATGGAAGAAATGTCTGATACTGGAAAACCCACCAAGGGAATCCAACATTGTATATCAAACCAAGAATCAGATAGCCTGAGATTGAGCCCTGGTTCTGCCATTAATTTACTGAATGACCTAATTTAAAAAAATTTTTTTCAAATTTGTTCATATTAGTTATACATGATAGTAGAATGTATTTTGACATATTTTACACATACGGAGTATAACTTCTCATTCTTCTGGTTGTACATGATGTAGAATTACTCTGGTCATGTAATCATATGCGCACATAGCTTAGTAATGTCTGATTCATTGTATGATCTTTCCTAGACCCATTCCCCCTCCCTTCCCTTCATTCCCCTTGTCTAATCCAAAGTACTTCTATTCTTCCCCACCCTTGCTTATTTTGAGTTAACATCTGCATGTCAGAGAAAATATTTGGCCTTTGTTTTTTTGGGATTGGCTTATTTCACTTGGCATGATAATCTCCAGTTCCAGCCATTTACTGGCAAATGCCATAATTTCGTTCTTCCTTATGGCTGAGTAATATTCCATTGTGTATATATACCACATTTTTTTATCCATTTATCTGTTGAAGAATGCCTGGGTTGGTTCCATAGTTTAACTATTATTAATTGAGCTGCTATAAATGTTGATGTGGCTGTATCCCTGTAATATGCTGATTTTAAGTTCTTTGGGTATAAACTGAGGAGTGGAATAACTGGGTCTAATGGTGGCTCCATTCCAAGATTTCTGAGGAAATCTCCATACTGCTTTCCAGAGTTGTTGCACCAATTTGCAGTCCCACCAGCAACTTACAAGTGTACCTTTTCCCCATATCTTCACCAACATTTATTGTTACTTGTATTCTTGATAATTGCCATTTTGATTGGAGTGAGATGAAATCTCAGTATAGTTTTAATTTACATTTCTCTAATTGGTAGAGATCTTGAACATTATATTTGTTGATTGATTGTTTATCTTCTGCTAAGTGTCTGTTCAGTTCCTTTGCCCATTTGTTGATTGGGTTATTTTTTGTTGTTGTTGTTTGTTTGATGTTAAGTTTTTTGAGTTCTTTGTATATCCCAGAGATTAATGCTTTATCTGAGGTGCATGTGGAAAAGGTTTTCTCCCAATCTGTAGGCTCCCTCTTCACATTATTGGTTGTTTCTTTTTCTGAGAAGAAGCTTTTTAGATTGACTCCATCCCATTTATTGTTTCTTGATTTAGCTTCTTGCACTTTAGGGGTCTTGTTAAGGAAGTCAGATCCCATACTGACATGGTGAAGATCTAGGCCTTCTTTTTCTTTTAGTAGGCACAAAGGGTCTCTGGTCTAATGCCTAAGTCTTTGATCCACTTTGGGTTGAGCTTTGCACAGGGTGAGAGATAGGTTTAATTTCATTTTGCTACATATGGATTTCCAGTTTTCCCAGCACCAAAAGAGGATGTCTTTTCTCCAATGTATGTTTTTGGCACCTTTGTCTAGGATGTGATAACTGCATTTATGAGGGTTTGTCTCTGTGTCTTCTATTCTGTACCGTCGGTCTTCATGTCTGTTTTGCTGCCAATACCATGCCATTGGTGTTACTATAGCTCTGTAGTATAATTTATGGTCTGGTATTGTGATACCTCCTGCTTCACTCTTCTTGCTAAGGATTGCTTTGGCTATGGTGGGTCTCTTATTTTTCCAAATGAATTTCATGACAGCTTTTTCTATTTCTATGAAGAATGACATTGGGATTTTAATAGAAATTTCATTAAATCTGTACAGTGCTTTGGCTAGCATGACCATTTTGACAATATTAATTCCGCCTATCCAAGAGCATGGGAGATCTTTCCATCTTCTAAAGTGTTCTTCCATTTCTTTCTTTAATGTTCTGTAGTTTTTCATTGTAGAGGTTTTTTGCCTCTTTTGTTAGATTGATTCCCAAATATTTTATTTTGGGGGGCTCTTGTGAATGGGTTTATTGTGAGGCTGTCATTAGTTTACTGGGTGACTTTAAATGAATAATTCAAACACTTGGGTCTAAGTTTCCTCATTCCTCAAGAGACAATTAAATTCAGTTATCTCCAAACATCTGCAAGCCCCTAAAGTGCAAGAAGTTAAATCAAGAAACAATAAATGGGATGGAGTCAAACTAAAAAGCTTCTTCTCAGAAAAAGAAATAACCAATAATGTGAAGAGAGAGCCTACAGATTGGGAGAAAACCTTTACCACATGCACCTCAGATAAACTGTCTCCTCAAGAGACAATTAAATTCAGTGATCTTCGAACATCTGCTATTGGTGCTTTTTACTTGAGGCACCAATTGAACTAAGGGTAGAAAGAATAGGACATGATATTTGACTTTGGAACTTCAAAATTGCAGAAAAGTAAGTAAACTGTTACAGTGCTTATGTTAAGTGCCATGATAGAAGAATGTCCAGATGCTGCTCAGATGAGGAGTTTAGAATTTGTAGGAGTAAGAAAAAGAACAGGGAAGCCTATAGCAGTGGTCCAAGGCTGTCAGTATAAGAGGATAAGGTAAGGGCATGCAGGCAGAGGCATGAGCAAAGACAGGGAAGAACATGGAGACTGGGGATGATGATTCTGAGGCAAGAACACTGGAAAAAGTGAGGGAGGGGGAGAGGGAGAGGAGCTTCAGTAGAGGCTGCACCCTCCTGTAATACGCATTTATGCCTTCTAAGGAATTTGATTTTTTTTCTGCTTGCGGTGAGGATTATTTGAAAGATTTTAAGAATGTGGTGTGATGAGATCTATGTATTCTGGAGGTGAGAAAGACAGAGGCAAGTAGACAAATTAAGAACTCTTGCAAATGTCAAGGAAGAGGAGGTGAGGGTCTGAGTTAAGGCCTTAGCAGAGGAAACAAAGGAGCAGGCTTCAGGTTGGAAATTGCCTTACAGGTGGAACCAGAATTAGCTACATAATTCACTGGGCCCAGTGCAAATAAAAATTGATGAGATCCTTGTTAAAACAAGAATGCTTTAGAGGCAGCAGAGCTTTGAGCCAGGCACAGGGGCCTTCTGGGTATGGGACCCTGTGTAGCTGCCGGGGTCTCATGTCCTTGAATTTGGCCCTGAGTAGAATAATGTTTTATTTCCTTCCAGGATCATTGTGATCACAGACTTTAAGATTTATAAGCATATATTTTGGGGTGTCCATTTTGCAGGTAATTTCATTCTGCCTGCTCTGCCACTTTGGATTTTTATCTATGCTGTATGTAAATTTTAAACATTGTCATGCCATAAGAAGTCCAAATGCCTCAAAGTCAGGCTCCCAGTTCTTCTCTTTTATGGAGAAAAGGTGTTCCTTAATTTACAAAGCAGTGATGGAGTTTCTTATAGAGAAGGGCAAGAATAGAATAAGAAAGTGGAATAACAGAAAAACAGGACCTGATGATAGGGTGATGTTGAGCTGGGCTTATCTAACCAGGAGAAGGTCGTAGAGAAGGACTTTATTGTAGTATTTTTATTACTTAGCAGTGTTATAGTAATCCTATGTAATGAATTATCCTCAAACTCAGTTATGTACAATAGGCATTTATTTTCATGCTTATGAGTCTTTAGGGGAGCTGTGGTTTAGCTGGCATAAAGTGAGCTTAGATGGATGACTCTACTGTAGTTTGAGGGTTGGCTGGTTTTAGATCCAGGCTGTGAATTGGGTTTAGGTCAGCACCTTATATAATTTTTTTGGGGGGGGGCTCTTATGCTAATGAGGTAGTGTCTAGTGAGGTATGCTTTTCTCATAGCTATCATAGGAATGTGGGAGGCTATTTTAGTCAGCTTTTCATTTTTCTTACCAAATTACTTGACAAAGACAACTTAGAGGAGGAAAAATTTGTTTTGGCTCATGGTTTCAGAGGTTTTAGTCCATGGTTGATCAACACCATTGCTTTGGGCCTAAGGTGAGGCAGACCATCATGGTGGAAGGTCATGGCAGAAGAAGGCTGCTCAACTCATGGAAGACAGGAAGCAGAGTCAGGGGAAACCAATATTGTCTCTGAGAGCACACCAGTGACCTCATTCCTCCAATATGTCCTATTTGCCTTTGATTACCACCAGTTATCCACTCAAATTATTCATTCACCAAAAGGATTAAACCACTAATTATGTTAAATTCCTCACGAGCCAATCATTTCTTAAAAGCCCCATTTCTGGATATTGCTGCATCACCTTCAACACATGAGCTCTTAGGAAACATTCCAGATCCAAACCATGATAGAAGCCAAGCCAACATGGTGGAAGCATGCTGCAGGCCTCTGTTTGGATCATATCTGTTAGCATTCTCTTGACCATGACAAGTTATGCCAAAGGCCAATGCCATTGGGGAAGGAAAGTAAACTTCACCCACAGAGGAATGCGTATGTGGATGAATATTTGAATAAACCAGACTCTTATAGGATTTAAGAGTTTCCATACTTTTATAGAAGCTAGTAAGCCTAGTTGCTGGATTGTTACCCTGAGGATAATACTGAAGGAAGAGGGAATGAAGGACTCTGGTCAGCTACATGATTCTTTCTGGCAGGAAAGATTTCTCAGTTTGTTAGAAGGTAGGTTTTCTGAAGATCTTCACATTAAGCTTGTTTTTCATCTGAGGATAAGCTAATGACCTGCTGAGAAGAAGGGGCAAGGGTGACGATGAGTTATATCATCTTTCCAGGTTCCTTCAAGTCACAGACTCTAGTGATTGAACACTGGCCTCTGGTACCATTCATCAGGATGGATAATTCTCCTGATTTTCAAACTATCTGGGAAGGATCTTCTGGCCTCTGTCAGACCAACTCTCAGGATATTAGAGGTCTCTTGTCTTTAAAGAATCAAATATGAAGAGCCATATCTTATTTTAATTTTAATTGATGGCTTTCCTTTTCCTGATTAGATAATTCAATGCTACTTTTAGGTGCAGTTGAATTTTTTTTTTTCCTGGTGCTGGGAATTGAACCCAGGGCCTTGCATATGCTAGCAAGTATTGTGCAACTCTCTTTTAAAAGTTTTGTTTTGAGATGGGATCTTGCTTAGCTGCCTAGTCTGGCCTGGACTTATCATCCTCCTGCCTCAGCCTCCCAAGTAGCTGAAATTATAAGCATGAGCCATTGTACCTGGTTCAGTTTTTAATTTTTGTTTTGACTTGAAAATTTCAAGTTTTGAAAGAATTTGCTTAAGGTTTGGAGGGTTTTGGGGGTTATTTAATATTTTCCTTTAGGACTTAATACACACAAATTTTTCAGAATTTTCTTTCAATTGAAGAAGCAGCTTGCATCTTTGTGAATCACACTTCTCATTTGCAATTGGGAGCTGTGGGTGATACTGAAATATGGTAGGCTACCCGGTAATGTGGAAAGGATGATGGCATTAAAAAATCACTGTTTTGAAATCATTGGTAATTAATTTAGGAAAAATGTCAGTGCATGTCAAAACTAGGAAAGAAAATTTCATGAGGAACTGTATATTTTCCAAGTCTTAAAGTATCTTCCCCCAAGTTAGTTATTAATTATGAAGGGAAAATTGATAGTTTTAGAATGGATAAAGCTGTTGAGCACCATTCATCTCAAGTAACCAAAGTCAATATTGCCAACATCATGTTTCTCTTGATATGATGCATTGAGAGCACATCATTTCTGTGACAGTTACGTCAAAGGGGACATACCCTAAATGGGTAGATATGTATGAATGAGCTTGCCTGGACACTTTGAAAATGTCAACATCATGAAAGAAAAAGTATGAAGAACTACTCTAAAATAAAGGAAACCAAAGAGACATGATAATGAACTGAAAGGAGTGAATCTGGACTGTATCTCAGACTAGTATTAAAAATATATGGGCTGGGGTTGTGGCTCAGTGGTAAAGTGCTTGCCTAGCATGTGTGAGGAACTGGGTTCAATTCTCAGCACAACATGTAGATAAATAAAAAAAATCCATTGACAACTAAAGCATATTTTTAAAAAATATAGCTAAAAAGGACATTGTTGGGACAACTTGTAAAATTTGAATATGGACTATGGATTAGATAGTAGAATTATACCAATGTTAAATCTCAAATTCACTAATATGTAAGAGGACATTTCTTTTTTTAAGAAATACAGGACCAAGAGGTTTACAATTTATTCTCAAATGAGTTGGAAAAATGATATTTAAAGAGAAAGTCATAAAAAAAGGGCATTTTAAATGGATGGAATTGGAGAATATCATGCTATGTGAAATAAACCAATCCCAAAAAACCCAAGGCTGAATGTTTTCCCTGATAAGTGGATGATGATATATAATTGGATTGGGGGCGTGGGGGGTGAGAGAAGAATGGAGGCACTTAAGATTAGGAAGAGGGAAATGAGAGGGGGAAGGGGCGGAGGTATTAAAAATGGTGGAATGAGACAGATACCATTACCCTACGTACATGTATGATTACATGAATGATGTGAACGTACATCATGCACAACCATAGAAATGAAAAGTTGTACCCCATTTGTGTACAATGAAACAAAATGCAGTCTGTAAAAATAAAAAAAATAAATTTTAAAAAAAGGGGGATGCAATTTTTACAGTTTGCACCATTTTGGATCTAGGTGAAGGTTCCATGGGAAGTGCTGTTATTCTGGAAGTGCTATTAATCTCTCTTTTTTGGAGAGTTAAAATTGTATCAAATGAAAAAGTTATCCAAAAGACAAAAACAAAATAAACAAAGCCAAAAAAAAAAAAACTATCCCAATATGAAAAGTACAAAACACCAATATTATTGATGTGGCCCTGTTGCATTTCATGGTTTACATTACCATGAAACCAAAGCTGTACATATGTATTTACAGGGTTAAATCTCATTAATGAAAACAGAAACAACACCTTTTAGACTTAGCAAAAAAGAGGCAGCATACCTCGACAATACTGACAGTCCTTAGTGGTCTTCTTAATTTTACGTCCTAGCTCCGTTATGCTACTCAATATTTACAATGAGAAGTGGGAGAAATGTATTGATTCCTTTACATTTTATCTGTGGTAGAAAACTAGTTTTTGCCTGAAAAGCATTTGAGTCTCACAGGAAGAATAAAAAAGTAGAGAAGAAAAGCAAGTATCCTTCTTGGCATTTTCTTAATCCCGTATCGAGAGAGTAATAGCATAATCTATTGTGACTGAGGGTGCAGAAATTAGACAGAGGGATGGAGGAGCATTGATTTGGAGATTTGGTAGCAGTGGAAATAGTCAAAACAAAAGAATTAATTCCACTGGAAATTCTTTCTTGGACCAGATCCTGGATGTCTGAGCCATGAAAAAAGACAAGGAAGTTGTGAATTGGATCATTTTAAAAGGACCATTTAAAGACTTGGATTCTCTCACTTCACTCTTGTCTGCAGCTCCCATTTCATCATTTTCTTCAAATCCAGGCAAAACAAGATGCCCTGGTACCATCAGTCCTCATGTTTGTGATTATTTTGCCTGTGTTTTAACGTCAACTTTTTTCCTCCAAAGTTGTGTATTCTCCAAGGACTTCCTTGGTCATCTCAGTTTTCAGCAGATGTTGGCAAAGACGTTGATAGATGTTTCAAAATACTCAAACAATTCATTCTGTGCCTGCTTTTTATTTCCTTTCTTTTGCTAGTGATGCCTAATGTATGGGCTCTATATATTTGTTTTGCCCGTGGTAGAAACATATTAGCTTCCTTTTACTGAAAGCAACTACATAGATGAGTTGTATTTTGAAAATGCAGCTGTTTAACTGGATCTTAGTTTTCGTTTTTCAGTACTGAAACCCCAGTTGTCATCTTTGGGAAAGCAGTAGGTGGAGCTACAGGCTTTTTATCACGGAAGAATTTTTTCAGTAGCTGCCCAATTGCCAGAATAACCTGAACAAGCACCCATTTCCAAAAATAACATAGGCATTTCCAAGTATTCCAGAAATATATGCATGACTGTTTAGTCATTCATAATCACCGCTTTGCAAGAACTAGATTCTGCAGAAAGTATTTCAGAAGCAGAAAAGAGATTCATAGAATTCTCTGTATTTTTAGAAAAGATGAAAAAAAATTGGAATTCAAGAGGGAGCAAGAGGCACTTACTCTGCTCAATCATGTACCACTCTTCTTTTTTTTTTTTTTTTTCCAGGTGGTGAAAGCACCCAGAGGGGTAACCGGGGGTGGAAAAAAAAAATCTTTTCCATTTGCGTCAGAACTGAGGAGCTCTTGATTTCTCCACTTGATGGACTGTTTTTAAGGCTGTGAGCTGTGGTTTCAATTTTCTCTGAATCACAGAGAGGTGGCCTAGGTTAAGTGATTCTGAGGAAGCCAGAAGGCACCTAATAACAGATCACTCTTGAGGGCCATTGCTTTAGTTGGGTACCCTGATGTTCTTGATTGTCTTCCTGAGAGAGAATAAAACATTACTTTTCAGCACTATCCTCTTCATATAAAAAAAATCACAACTTCTAGGAAATGCTCTAATGGTCCTGGATCCATTAGGGTTCTCTGGAGAAACAGAACCAATTGGATTTCTCTCTCTCTCTCTATATATATATCCATAATTAGCACATACATGTTTGTGTGTGTGTGTGTGTGTGTGTGTGTTTGTGTGTGTGTGTGTAGGGAGGAGAGAGAGAGAGAGAGCGCTGATATAAGAAATTGGCTTTCCTAATTGTTGGAGTTGCTGTGTCAGATCCATAGGGCAGGTGCTGACTGGCCACTGGGCAGGATTTCTATGTCGCAGACTTGGGGCAGGATTCCTGCTTTTCTAGGTAGCCTCAGCCTTTGTTTTTAAGGCCTTTGACCAATTGGATGGGACCCACCCACACCATGGAAGACAATCTGCTTTACTTAATGTAAATACTAATCACATCTACAAAATACTTTCAAAGCAACATGGAGACTAATGATTGACCAAATAACCAACACCAAACCCTCGCCAAGTTGATGTATAAGATCAACTCTCAAAGGTTTCATTTTATGAGCTGGTCTCAGAAGCCCCATTAAGAAATGATGAAGACTCTCTTCAAGTATACCATCACTCAGTTGTTGAGTGTTCAGGGAAGATTGCAGATGACTGCAATAGAAGTGCTCACCTACCCACCCTGTCCCTAAACCACTCTGTCCCCCCTGTTAGTCTCAACCTTTTCTGGGGACAATAGATTAGGATACAAAAACAGCAAAGAGACATAGAGGGAGAAATTGTTAGACTTTGGTAGAAAAAGGTTGCAAACACCGGACTTCTCTGCATTCTAGAGAATGCACCTCTTCTGGGTGTTGCTGTTGATGACTTGTAGCTGGACGGTCACACCGTGGTGTCTCATGATTGCAAGGCAGTCTGGGTAGACTTAGCTGTAGCAGGGACAGATGTGGCTATCATAGAGGCCACTTCTGTTAAGCTGTGTTCTTTAGTCCCAGCAAACACCTTTGATTTACCGAAGAGGAAGAATGCTCAGAAAACTTCACTGATTCATTAAACATTGAGCAGTTCCCCTGTGCTGTGCACTGCCATGGGTGGCAGAAATACACATGAGCATGATGAAAATGTATCCATTTCTTTCTTTTTGGCTTTAACAGCCTAATGGGGATTACGGAAGACAAAAACAACAGACAGGTAAAAAAGTGCAAGCTATAGCGGTGATAGGAAGGAAACAAATAAATGGCCCAGATAAAGTTTCCTGACGGGATGGTAGGAACCATATTTTACTATGTCATCAGGAAGCCTTTTCTGGAGTGGTGCACTTAATCTGAGATGTTAGTGAACCCAGTGGACTCAGCCAAAGCCTCCACTGATAAGGGGTAGGACTGGGGTGTCCACCGAAGTTTTTGTTTTTACTCAGATCTGTTAATCCTTATGGGTCACAACTGTGTCCTAGCTTAGGAGTTAAGGGGGAGGAAGAGGTCTAGTATTCTCTCTCAAATTTAAGAGAGAATTATGAGTACACAAGCCAGGGCCTGTGTGCATATGCAAATGATTATAGGTTTCGAATCCTAAGATAGGAGATGCTAGAGCACCCTGAGCAAGCCCAGGTAGAGTCTTTCCACTACACCTGGTGGGTGACTTCTTCCTTCTCCTGTCACTGCACATTCAGGCTCTACCTGCAGTCTTCTTCCTTGGCCTTGTCCCTGGTTGATGTGCAGAACTGCCCTTTGCTGCCCTTGGTGGAAGAGTTGTTAACCTGCTTCTCCCTTGGATGAATGTATGGTTTTTTAGTGAGCCTGCCTCTCTAGGTCTTGTTTTTCTGGCTGTTTCATGGTCTTCCAGGCTCCACACAAGTTTTGTGGATTGTCCTTGAGACAACCCCAGAGGGTGCCATTCACGTTGCAGATGTCATAGATAATCATGGAGGCCATTTATAACAGTGTGGCGAGTGGTCAACGGCCTGTAGAGCAACATGCCTAAGTTTTATTGTGACTACTGCGGTCCATACCTCACCCATGACTCTCCATCTGTGAGAAAGACACATTGCAGTGGTAGGAAACACAACGAGAATGTGAACGACTACTATCAGAAATGGATGGAAGAGCAGGCTCAGAGCCTGATTGACAAAACGACGGCTGCATTTCAACAAGGAAAAACACCTCCTACTCCATTCTCTGCACCTCCTCCTGCAGGTGCTATGATCCCACCTCCCCCTAGTCTACCGGGTCCTCCTCGCTCTGGTATGATGCCAGCACCCCATATGGGAGGCCCTCCCATGATGCCAATGATGGGCCCTCCTCCTCCTGGGATGATGCCAGTGGGACCTGCTCCTAAAATGAGGCCACCCATGGGAGGCCACATGCCAATGATGCCTGGGCCTCCAATGATGAGACCTCCTGCTCGTCCCATGATGGTGCCCACTCGACCAGGAATGACACGACCAGACAGATAAGGATAGAGGGAGCCTCTTTCAGTTTTATATTATTTGTTCTGCTTCACCAGGAGATCATGGTGCTGTGACTGGGTGTTTTCTAACAGTATGACAACAAAGACTTGCTCCCCATTTCTATCAAAGAGAATAGTTTCAGAGGGGAGAAGCTGGAAAGAAAAAGTACGGTTTTCATTTGTATTGTGAAATGTGAAAATAAAATTGTCAGCTCTTTTAGTTAAAAGTGTGTTCCCTTTTTCCTCCCCTTTGTGTATTATAAAGAGATCAAACATTAAAAAAATAAAAAAAAAGCAGTGTGTAGCAGAGTCTAGTAGAAGGAGCTGCTTTCTATATTCTGTGCAAAACAGCCTGACCAGCCAGCAGTAGCCGCACATCTCTCTGTCTTACGTATCCACCTTCTTGTTTCTTCCCAGTTCAGAAAAACACTTTGGACAATGTAGATTTGCGAATTGCTGCCCTAGGTACTGTGAAGGCCCAGGAAGCACATCTTACAGGACATTGTCTATTTTCTTCTTTTTACTGTTGATGACCCTGGCTTTTCATTTGGTGTCCGGCAACCTCCTCAAGTTACATGTCAAATATTGTTCATGTATGGTTCCCCCGACCCAGGGTCACTGCCTATTGCTTTCACAGATTCAGAGTGAACCTCCCTAAATTAAGACTTTCTTCCTTTCAGGATGCCCTTAAGAGTAAAAGGGATGGCGAAGGCAGCGCTCCCGTTTGGTAGCAGAATGAACATTCTTTATTTTAAATATCTGGAGGGTTGTTTCAGATGATAACTGGGTGTCACTAGATTTTTTTTCTATCACTTCCTCCCACTCTGCCCTCTGGAGGTCTGTCAGAGGCTCAGAGCAACATCCCTTCTCTGGAAACTTCTCTGAATTCTGAACTCTTGAGTCTTCCCCAACTAAAAAGGTTCTTGGGTCTCATGCTGCCTGTCTCCAATGGACAGTGAGCAGCTCTGCATGGTGATTTAGTGGCCATTTGTCTTAGCATTCCAGATTTCTTCTATGAATATAATATGAACACATGGCATTAGGAAATTACTCTCTCCTGAAGGAAAGTTTGGCACTTTGAACCCAAAGAGAGATGCCAGGTGGGAGAGTCAACCTGGTGGGGGCAGGGGAGAGGAATTGGCCAGGGGGTGACACATGGGCTTCTCAGTGTACTTCTGTGGAGAGTTGAGTCAGAGACTTTCTAGTTCTTTCTTTTATAGGTCAATGATCTCATTGGAAGGATTTCACTGTACTTTATTTATTTGTTTTAAAAGCTCAGGTTGAAACCTCCAACTGAAGACAGAATTTTTCAGGAGGGAGGGATTATAACAGACTTTTAATTCCTAGGCTGGTGGTTTAGTAGAATTGTAGCTCCTACTACTTACTAACTTTTTGACTTTAGTCAAACTGCTTCACTTTCTTAAACTTTCTCAGTTTTCCTTAATTGTTCTAATTAGTTACACATGACAGTAGAATGCACTTCGACACATCATACATAAATAAGGTTTTTCAGTGTTGTTATCTATAAAATGCAGATAAGCCTAGTTCTTATCTCCTAGGTTATTGTGAGGATTAAATGGCATGATTCACATAAAGCACATAACATATTACCTGACATATAAAAAATATTAGCTGCAAAGTTACATATTTTTGAAAATGATTTGAAGTTTTGAAACTAGTATATCTTATTTTTGTAATCCTAGAAATTAGACTAGAACACAAAGAAGTGAAGTCTAGGTTCTTCAATTCAGACTTGTTGTAAATTTGTTTTTCATACTTTTTGTGTAGAGTCAGCATCATGAATCACTCCTCCTATTGAGGAGAAGATAATTCTGAGCATTGACTTAAAATGTTAGAGGCAGTGAGCTGAAAAAAGAGAGTCAAGTTGGTTGTTTTCTGCAAATTGAATAGATAAATTTTGTGGCTAGTAAATGACACAGAGTAAGATTATTGGGAAAATTTTAAATGAACTTGTGGAATTTTAAAATGGGAAGCTTAAAGTATATTTAGGAAACTGTGAATGATTTCATTTGTTTAGAGCAGAATACTCTTTGGGGGAGATAGTTGGAGATAAGGCTGGAAAGAGAAGTTGAGTTTTAAGAGCTGCTGTTGCTTAGGTGAGAGGTGTGGACTCTTAGTCAGTGGGAGACCAGCAACGGTTTTGGAGAAGGGTGATTCAACCAGAGAATGAAAGTATTTTTTATTACCTGATTTAAAAACTTAAAATAATTTCATTTAATCCCAGCAATTTGGGAGGCTGAGATAGGAGGATTGCAAGTTTGAGACCAGCCTCAGCAACATAGTGAGACTCTGTCTCAAAATAAAAAATAAAAAGAGGCTGGGGACTTGTCTCAGTGGTTAAGCACCCCTGGTTTCAATCCCCAATACAAAAAAAAAAAAAAAAAATCTTTGTGAGAAGTTAGAAACCTAAATTTTCTTTTCTTTCTTTTCTTTTCTTTTTTTTTTTTTTTAGTAGGCATGAGCAATAGATATTACTAGGGCTCACTGACATCTGACCTTTTTGTACTTTGTTGGTGTATGGGAGCCTCTATTCCTAGTTCAGTGGCAACTAAGACTGTGAAATTTGTTCAGTCATTGAATTAGCAACCTAAGAGAATTAGGTTGCTTTCAGCCTCTCTGCAATGCTCCTTTTTCTTTTTTACAGTCTTTTTGATCATGGATACAGTTTAATGTTTTGGTGAATTTGTTCCTAAGTCAAAGAAGCATGGATTTTGAAGTACCATATGGAGGGTGGATGCTCTGGAGAGTCCTTGAGATTTGCAGTGTATTTTGTATGAGTGATAAATCAACTCCTGCTGTGTGAAGCTACTGAGATTTTTTTTTTGTTTTCTTACTACAGCATAACCTGTCTTATCCTGACTGCTCATGGTAACAGCCAATGGTGTGCCTTGTAGGCAATGTGAATTACTCAGGAACCAAGAAATTGTTAACTGGCAAGTGATGGTTGGATAGGCACAGTCTCCATTCTCAAATAGTTTTTCTAGCCTAGGAGAAATAAAATAAACTACATGAGAACATGGAGGAATAAGAGAAATTGCACACAAACAACCCTGACAAGCTAGGGACCTAGCTGTGCTTAGGGGATATGTGCTTATGAGTGCTGATTTAACACAAGAGTGGAGAATTAAGGTAAGGGATTTTTGGAAACATTTGAGTTGTGTTGTCTGGATCACTTTCCTAGAAAAATCTGCTCCAAGTTGGGAGGAAGGGAAGGAACACAAAGAAAATAATTTTGTGTGATAGCATTAAAAAGGTCAAAGATAAAAATTGAATGACTTCCTTTTAGGTAGGATTTTCAATTAGTATAATCACTCTGGAAATCAGTATGGATATTTCCCAAAAGACTAGGAATAGAACCACCATATGACCCAGCAATACCTCTCCTCAGTATTTATCCTAAAGAATTAAAGTTATCATATTATAAATGTGATTCATGCATACCCATGTGTATAGCAGCACAATTCACAGTAGTTGAATTATGGAACCAGTCTAGGTGTCCATCATAGTATGAATGGATAAACGAAGTGTGGTGTATACATATACTCATAAAGAAGAGTGAAATTATGTCATTTGCAGGAAAATGGAGGAACTAGAGACCATTATGTTAAGTGAAATAAGCCAAACTCAGAAGGTCAAGAGTCTATGTGTTCTTTTATATGTAGAAGCTAGAGAGGAAAAAGAAAAAGAAAGGCGGGGTGTGTCATGAAAATCGAAGGGAGATCAGAAGAGTAGAGGAAAGGGACCAGGGGGAGGGAGAAAGGGAGGGAAAGGGGAAATACTAGGGGAAAATATTGGTCAAATTATGTTGTTCTATTGTGTGCATGTAGGAATGTGTAACAACAGATCCCAAATTATGCACAACTATAATGTACCAATTAAAAATATAGAAAAAATAAAAATGTTAAGCCAAAAATCATACGATTGGGAGAGAAAATGAACAATTAAAGATGATTGAGGTTGGGGAATTAAGGTAGAAAAATTATCTAGCGGGGGTAAAAGGAGGAACTAATAGGTGGCAGGATAGCCCAGGCCAAGGGAAATACCAACAAGTCATTAAGAACTGCTGTGAAACAAACCAGTTGTTAAGAAAAGCAGGGCCATTCCTGACCATAAGTTCTGAAGGAAGTCTCTAACATGTGCCTTTGAAATCAGGGAACTATGATTGAGTGACTGCAACTAGTAGGGAAACGAAACAAAACAAAACAAAACAAAAACCCTTAGCAGTCCAGGACAGCCAGGAGGAGCTGGGAGCTATTTCTCCAAAGAACAATGAAACAGAAAAGCTGGGGAAAAGTATATGCTTTATTCTTTGATTGAACAATTGCTATGTTAGGGGCCCTGTATGATTTAATATTTTGACTTTATCAAGAAAAGTATAAGAAAATTTGGGGAAGTTAGCTTCTAGATACTGCATTGGTTACACGCTGGTGGTGATTTGTTTGGGAAAGAGGCCTGAGAGTTTTGTTACTGTTTCACGGGCTGTGTGCTCGAGTGTGTAGGGTAGTTTTTGGTAGTGTTGGAGGAGCTCCATTGCAATGCCTGATATGTTTGCTTAAAAAAACTCCTCTCCAACCTTTAGAAAGATATTCCAGGAGTAGTAAAAGCACTGACCATTAAGGACAGCCACAATGGATAGGTCTCAAAGGATTGCCAGTTAAGTGAGATGGTGAGATAGTTTTACAGTTGGACCAAATGACCAGAGAACTCTTTTACAGCTACTTAAATAGGTTAATATTGATTTTATGATGCTTTCTCTATTATTTTATAAGGGAAAGCAGTGAGAATATGAGGTGTTGGCGTCTGTTACCCACTTTTATGAACTGCTCTGCTTTACTTTTTTTTTTTTTTTCTTAACTATTTCCTGCTTTCCAAGGTAATTGGGAAGACTGTTCATTGGCCAAACACTGGGTCAGAAAACAAGTGTTCTTTCCTCAAAAACTTTTTTCTTTTTACTTAAAAAAATGATGGAAATAAATAATCCAATAGACTTACAACCTTAGCACCGATTGCTAGGTAATGTTGTCTTGAACTTGGATTATTTTATTTATATGTTAATAGAGCCAGGTGTTTTGTTGCAATGCGAAATGGGGTTTCACAAGTATGTCCCAAACATTTTTTTTTTTTTTTTGGTTTTAGTTGTAGGTGGACATAATACCTTTATTTTATTTATTTTTGTGGTGCTGAGGATCCAACCCAGTGCCTCACGCATGCAAGGCAAGCGCTCTACCACTGGGCTACAACCCCAGTCCCCAAAACATTTTTATAAAGCTGTGTTTTCTCTATATTGTATCCAGGACATTCTCAGTTACTTCTCCAACAATGTTGTTTAAACATGTGACCTACAGAAAAAACCATTGTTGTGGCTTCCAGATTAATTCTTTTTTTTTTTTCTATCCAATGTGCCAGGTTAATTTTGCTATAATTCCTCTTTAAGCATATCCTTGGGGGTCATTTTATGACCCAATCTAGCCGTTGGTTTAACCATTCTGATTTGCATGTTTTTCTTAAAAGAGTCTCCTTTTCTTTTTTTAAAAAATACGTTTATTTTATTTTTATGTGGTGCTGAGGATTGAACCCAGGGCCTCACTCATACTAGGTGAGCACCCTACCACTGAGCCACAACCCCAGCCACAAGTGTCTCCTTTTCAAAAAAAAAAAAAAGGGTTCTGTTTCAGTTATGAATCTCCTGAAGTCAGGTGTCAGCCTCCCTGGAAGGATGAACACACCAGCACCATTATGTGGATAGATTTGTGTCGCAAGTGTTCCATTTTCTCTGACCTTCAGGATCTCAGGCCATGGTACCAGTTGAAATAGATTTATACTATCTCCTCTAATACAGTTTCTATGCATTGTCCTAGTTTGGCAGATCCTGGGTGAGCTGAGGGCAGGCCTCTGACACAGAGGTTAAGTGTTCTTGGGTGGGAATTCATGCAATTCTAAAAAAGTGAATGGTCCGTGAATCCAGGGGTCCTGGGTGACTTTGCTGCCTACAATTGGACTTGCCCTTTTTCCTCTTTTCCTTCAGAACTTGTGGAATTCTTAAAAATTAGTCAGCTGTGGTGGGAAATTTTGGCTAAAGAATTTTTATTTTTAGGCTTTTGCTTTCAACATGTCTTTTTTTGAGAAGCAAATAACATTTCATTAAGCAGGAGGACACGGGGGTTTCCCCATGCGTGTGCAATAGCTGTACTTTCAAGTGTAAGGCTGATGCTAGGGGAGCTTTATTTCAGACTGACTGCATGGACAGTGGCCCCTTGGCACCAAACCAGTAGGCCCACTCTCTCTCAGCTCTTGGGAGGCCAAGGCCAGATTATAAAAGGAGGCCCATGTACCTTATGTCAGGCAATTTAGAAGTTAGAGATTAAGTTGAAAACCATCAGTAAGAATCATAATTTAGCCTCCTCTCTTGATACATCTTTACCTGGAAGGCAAGGTTCAAATTTAGAATTCTTAAAAATTAAAGGTAATTAATTTAATTCTCTGTTGGATTAGGCTGTCTAGGGACAGCTGACCTCAGCCCAGGCTTGCAGTCTTTCTCTGCCCACCTTTCTCTCCCTCCTGTACCAGTGGAGGCCTCTCTTGTGTGCAAGCTGGTGTACACACGCCCCATGAATAGCTGTCACTCTGCCTCTGCTTGGGCCTAGAGGGCACATACAGAGGAACATTCTGCCCTTAGCAGGTCCTGGAGGGGTTCTGGGTACTGACCAGAGATGCATGCTCTGGAAGGAGAGTGTATGAGTGTGCCAACATCTTTGTGGGAAAGTCCTACAGAATGCCTTCAACAACGGAAATTCTTTGTCTCATAGTTCTGAAGGCTGGACATCCAAGATCAAAGTGTTAGTAAAATTTATTCCTGAGAGTTGTGAAGAAAAATCTATTCTGTGCTTCTTCTCTAGCTTCTGGTGATTTGTCAGTAACCTTTGGCATTTCTTGTCTGGTAGGCACATCACCCCCATTTCTGCCTTTATCTTTGCATGGCATTTTCCCAGTGTCTGTTTTATAATCTACCCTTCTTATGGGGATGCCAGTCATATTGAATTGTGATCTGCCCTCATCTTAGCTTGACTATATCTGCAAAGATCCTGTTTCCAAATTAGATCACATTCCAAATAACTACTAGGGATTAGGGCTTCAACAGGTGAATTTGGGGAAGACACAAGCCAACCTATAACAGAGGGTAAGTATGGGTTCCCAAGAGTGGACATCTCCTTGTCCTCATGGCTGTCTTATTGCATAGGGCAAGTTATGGCTGGGTAAAGTCCAGAGTGGTACTTTCTAGAGCTTGGGATCAGTGACAGTGACCTCTCTAACAGCAATACAGGACATAGATTCTTTTCACCAGCATCTTTGATGTGGGTTGACCCAATAGTTTAAAGAACAATATAAAGATTATGACCTTTAACTTCTTTGGAGTCTCCCCGGTTGGCCAAATTAATTAAGACTCTTCCGCATTCTACAAAGAGTTTCTCCAGTCTAGTTCATCTCATCAGTTCATTCCCTCTTTAAGCCCAGTTCCCATTACAACTTCTCATGTAGTTCACTTCGTAGATTATGAGTCACTACTTAAACCGAAAAGAGGGCTGGTCTTCAGCACCACGTTGGAGCGTGGCGAATCTTCAACAAAGATGCGTCGGACATCCAGGCCTCTGACTTTTGTTGGTTGCATATTTCATGCATCAGTTTTGATTCTGGATAGTGTATTTCTAGTTCCGAGGGCAGTCAGGCCTTCGATGTTCTCTATGTGGGTTATTTCTGAGCCTGCATTTTAAAAATAATCCATGGCGGGAAGGAGGGGTATTCAATTCTGTGACTAAAAACAATCTCCTGGGAGCCAAAGAAACACACAGATAATGTTTATTCTCCATGCTAAAAATAGGCAGACTGGTATTTTTAGTCATTCCCCAAAATATAATGTCTGGACTCAAATTCAGTGGTGGGTGCCTGGCTTTATGGGATCGAATGAGACTGGCCATGTGGGGAGGAGCTGGGGTCAGATGTTAGGGAAAAAAAAAAGTTTTTAGGAGAGAAGTTGGGCCTTGCTACCAATTTAAGGTTTCCAGCTAATGAGGGTGTAGTTCAATTTCAAACATTTTTAGAGTTTAAAAAAACAAAAACAAAAACAAAAACGAAGCAACCTCAAGGAATTATCGAAAGCATAAAGACCAGCAGTTGTTATATCCAGGGCTGTAAAAATGAGCTACTTCTTCCCCTCAGATGAGGGCAAAACGTGGTCTGGAATCACAGCAAAATTAATTTGTTTGCTTGGGTATAAATTTAAAACGACTCACCTGATTTTTTCTTCTTCTTCTTCTTCTTCTTCTTCTTCTTCTGTAATTTGCCAGAGTTAATTCAGTCCCAAGAGATTGGCTTTTTACCACCTTGCTATAAAATCTGATTTGGTTTCGTACAGTTCTTTCCCCCCTCACTAATGCCCAGACTAAATGTATTCTTTAAGAAAACACCAGGGCTATGGCTCACGTTTTTGCCATGTTTCTTGTGCAGGTTTTCCGGTACTCTAGGGTGTGGGAAAGGAAAGCAGGGTCTTCAGGGTATTTAAATAGTTTAAGAAATCTTTCCAAATCAACATCTTTCTCTCTCTCTCTCTCTCTCTCTCTCTTTCTCCCTTCTATAAAAGTCAAGTTTAAGGGATCATTTCTTTACCAGATCTTGCATGTACTGAGTTACTGTTGGGCTTGAGATCAGTAGTGAGGCTTCAAAAGGAATGGAAAGAAACTTGTTTAGTGAAAAAGTGCTGAGGGTTGAGTGTCGAACTTAAAAATAAAAATAGAATTCGAGTTATTCCTGTGTTGTATGACAAAGCCATTTTCCTTGTCTGACTAGCCTAAGACCAGAAATAAGAGGGCCAGAGGTCTGTGTCCAAGTCACAGGACTGCACGTGGGATTCAGACTAACCCATCTCCCAGCAGAGACTTCTGGAAGATGTTTAATGTGACCATCAGGATGAGCAATGTTGGTTTTCCTGTGTTTAGGAGAGGCATGTGTCATTCAACGCTCTGTGTGAGCGTGTTGGGGTGCAGGACACAGTGTCTTACCAAGATGTTGTCATTGTGTGTGTTAGGCTGAGTGACACGTCTCTGTATGCTCTTTCACGCTGCTTGGAAGTTCACTTGTGACCATGAGTGGGTTCAGTATCAGACTATATTTCTTATATTCAAATGAAGTCCTTGGTTTCATAATCATTCCATTACTCCAAATGTTAAAATTTGGTAATGTGGGAGAGGGGATCTAAGCTCAAAAACCACACAACTGAGAAAAAAAAAAAGATATGTCAAGAAGATGATGTCCTTTAACTCCATCCCAAATTAATGCCCTTGTCTGTAGTGGACTGTTTTAGATTTTTTTTGATGGGCATCATGGACATTTTGAGGAGCAGTGGTACTTAATTTCCAGACTAATTTTTTCAAATGAGTACATTTTTAGTTCATTTATTATTATGTTTAAAAGTTTCTTCCACATTTTTTATTGGTGCATTATAGTCATACATAATACAATATACAATATAGTCATACATTGCCACACATTCATACATGCATGCACAATATAACAATATAATTTGTGTCAGATTAGTAAATTTTATATTATGACCATTCTGAAATTAATGACCATAATTTTGGAGTCATTTTCTTCTCCTAAAACTCAAAGTGCAATTTCTTTCCTTTGTGACTTCAATAAATTAAGTAACCCACTCTATTGTCAGAATGGGAACCTGGAAGCCAAGTCACACCTGGCAAAGTTGGGAACCTGCAGACTGTGGCCACCTCTCAAATTTCCCTGGGTCTTGACAAGATGCTATCTATTTTTTTTTTTGGAACCAGGGATTGAACTCAGGGACACTCGGCCACTGAGCCACATCCCCAGCCCTATTTTGTATTTTATTTAGAGACAGGGTCTCACTGAGTTGCTTAGGGCCTCGCTAAGTTGCTGAGGCTGGCTTTGAACTCGAGATCCTCCTGTCTCAGCCTCCCGAGTCGCTGGGATTACAGGCGTGCGCCACCGCGCCCAGCTAAAATGCTATCTATCCAGTGATTTTTCTATCACTTGTAATTAAAATATGAAGAGCTTTCCTTCCTTCCTTCCTTCCTTCCTTCCTTCCTTCCTTCCTTCCTTCCTTCCTTCCTTCCTTCCTTCCTTCTTTCTTTCTTTCTTCTTTCTTTCTTTCTTCCTTCTTTCTTCCTTTCGTTCATTCTCTCTTTCTGTTTTTCTGCTTGATATTCTCCACGCAAGCTTTTGGGAGGAGCTTGAGGATTTTTCTGGCCTCCTGGAGCTCATCTGGCTAGCTCTTATGGACAGGCCTGGACACAGTCCTGTGTGTGTGCACTCAGCAGGGCAGCAAACGGCAGGGTCCTGCTGTGACTTCACGGTCCCACCTTTCTTCTCGGGCATCCAGGCTGGGATATATATACCATTACCACATCATTCACGGCTTGCTGTCAGCAAGCCAAGAATCACATCACCTTATCCTGCACTCACATTAGCACGAATAATTTAAATCAACATTTCTGTTGGGCAGTGTTGGGGATACCGTTGTTTGGGAAGTCGGGTGCATCCATTGGGCTGGCTGACAGTGGTAGGTTTTTCTTGCTCTTGGTGGGCTCAAGTGCTTGTCTAAATACAGCCCCTTAACACTGGCTGGTTGTCTTGGCCTAGCAGGCAGTGATTTTGGCTCACTGCATCACAGTCTCTGGTGTCAACAAAGTCTTGTCTTCACAGTTTCCCTGGTGTTAGCCCAAGGGATGGATGTCCTGTCTGTGAGTGGGTTTGTTAGGAAAGTTTTCCTCCCTGATGGGGGAGAAGCAAAATGGAAACAAACCACAGATTTCTCTAAAAATGCCCAGGACATGTTCAAATTTCACTTTGAGGTTATGTGCTCTTCTTCCTCTTTCAGTCTCTTGAGGCTCTGCATTGGCACATCATGGCATATCACAGACGTCAGCGATCTTTAACTTGGACGGTGTGCCAGAAGGTGATCCAAATCTAAATACTTTTCTAGTCTCCTCGGTGCCTTTCAGTAAGAGAAACAGCAATACCTGTACAGCTAGTGGATGACCCTGGCCCTTGGTTTTGGACTTCCCCATTTGTCTTATTTGATGTAATGGAATGTTGGTTGATGTGAGGCCCAGTGATGCCCTTGGGCTGCTGGCCTATTTTTTGTAGTTCTGTCAAAACTATGCAAAGATTTCTATCTGTTGGTTCCCCATAGTTTGTTTTCAGGAAGATGAGAAAGGTGCGGGAGTCCGGAAACTAACTCCAGCCTAAAGCCAAGTCGAAATCATCTGAACTCAACCCAATTTGCAGATGCATCAGCAAGAAATAAATGCTTATTGTTGCATTCCTCAGATTTGGGATCTATTATGCAGCCATAGTGATTCTTTATAATACTACTGCTGTGCTATCAACTTTATTTATTTATTTATTTATTTGGTACTGGGGATTGAACCCAGAAGTGCTTTACCACAGAGCTACATCCCAGCCATTTTTATTTTTTATTTTGAGACAGGGTCTCACTAAGTTGCTGAGCCTGGCTTTGAATGGGCAATCCTTCTGCTTCAGCCTCCCAAGACTCTGGGATTTCAGGCATGTTCCACCATGCCCAGTAAGTCAATGATGTTCTATTATTCACTCTTTATTCATTAACTGGAATTCTTCTATAGTTACTATTTGGTTATTTATGCTAGAGTTATATAGCAAGGGCAGGATAAATGCTTTATTTTTTTCCTTCATTTATCTTGCCCTTTATTGAGCATTCTCTAATGCTGGCACATTAGCCTATTAGGAATTTTAAAATTTTATTTATTTAGACACTTATGTTTTGATCTGTTACAATTATTGTCCTTAGTGGTACTCAATTTTTCCATCTTTGATTAGTGAACACCTGTTTAAGTTGGCTCCTGAGTGCTTCTGACTTGGCTTTAATAGATTTTAATTGTGCTTTCTTATTTTCTAAAATATAAGATGGGGCAATTCTGTCCATATATATATACACACACACATTTATGTATATACCTGTATACACATAAGTTCATATATATCTTGTATGTGTGCAATTGCCTACTCTAGTATCTGCTAGGTCTGTTACCTTATCAATATTTGTTAAAAAAAAAAAGATCTTTTTTCCCAGCTCTCTTTAATTTTTTCTTCTCTGCTGCCAGAATGATCTTTCTGAAACACACAAATTAAACTTCAAGTAAAATGACTAAGCAATTCTACAAGATGTTCCTACCTGAGAATTATCCAAAACATTGCAAGAAAAGCAGTGATAGAAATTAACATTGTTCCATGTTCACCAAAACTAAGCAATGTTGTGATGGCAACCCTGAGTTTTGATTACCAGTCCAATACAAGGAAACCTAGATGACGCTAGAAGAGGACGCCAATAGCCGATAGAGCCAACAGAGCTCTCTGGGTCAAGAGTAGGTACACGTTTTTCTGAGGAAGAAAAAAAAAAAAAATGAGAACAAGAAGGAGGAATTGAGGAAGGATCACTGAGATGCATCATGTTTATCCTCTCCAAATTCCTCATCAAGAGAACAATCTGGTGCTAAAAGAAGAAAGGAAACAGCAATGCTTGGCAGCTTGGACCAGAGGCAACTGAGCAGGGATAAACAAACACGAATCAGCCAACGAAGATTCCTGCCAGTTCCTGCCAAACTCCCACCTGGGTGATGGGCTGGCTGCAGAATGAGATGCCTGCAGGACGAGACTCTGAGGGGAGATGCCTCCCTGGGGACAAAGGGCATATTGATTTTCTGAGACAACAGATCTGAAATGAAACTTTGGGCTGCACCAGTGCACACTTCCATGGCTTCTCTTCGTTGTATTTGAACAAACTAAAGGCCAGGGAGGTGCAAATCCACTCAGAGAAGAGTCACCCACAGAACATGCTCCATATTGTGTAGAAAACATGGACTCTGCATGTCAACAAAAAAGGAAATATTAAATAAAGAGCTTGGGCAATTGCTTGTTCAACTGTCCCTTCCTCTAGAATGCCTTCCCTACTCCTGCTTTCCCAGCTAGATGATTCTTTCCATTTCCATGGGTCCATGCCTATCTTTTCCTATTACACTGTTCCAATTTTTAGTTTTCTTAATCACTGTCTCACTAGGTTCCAAGATTCTGGAAGGCTGCTGCTTGATTTTTTATTTGTATATCCTCAATAATGTGGTTTTTGGAGCACAGATAAACGTTTGGATATAAGAATTAAAAATGCAATTGGTATTTGCTTACACAGCATAGAAGTAATAAAAAACAAGATGTGAGATCTTTGATTCCTTGATTAGATTATCATTCCAAAAGTGAGTTGGAGAATTAGTGCGATTCTCTAGGTCAAGGCTGTCCAATAAAGATATGAGTTGCATAGGCAGTTTGCAATTTTCCACAAGCCATGTTAAAAAAGTAAAAAGAAGTAGATAAAATTAGTTTCAATAGTATATTTTATTTAACTGAGTATGCCCCAAAGATTATAATTTCAATATATAGTAGATATTATGATGATGAATATTTTATATATTTTTCATACTAAAATTTAGTTTCTCAGTTGTGCTAGCATATTTCAAGCCTTAATAACCACACGTTTTGGAAAGTGCCTTTCTAAGTAACGCAGATCCCAGATAACAGGGTGTGTGGACAAAGATGGGGCCTTGCTTCAGAATCAACCATTTTCCTTCCTTTCTAGTATCACTATTTTCAGGAATCACACAAATCACATTTGTGTATTAACCTGCAGACAATAGTTCTGTCATAAGAAAAAGCTTTTTATTTTTCCTCTCAGAAAAAAAGTGGGAAAATTCTTGATTGTTCCTATGGGGCTGAATTTAGTCACTTTGCATGCCACAAATGATGTATTTGATTTTTTTAGCTGTCCTGTGGGGACCTGGTGTTTTTTCAGCTTGCAGCTGCACTATTGTTAGGTCAACAATTAGCCCAGTCTTTTGAGTTGCATAACAAATATACTAGCTCCCAGGAAATGAATGGTGCCAAGACAAATGTGTGCCAATTTAGGTGGGATCACTTTCATACATCCTTCTCTGTATTTGTGGCAAGACAGGGTTGTGGAATAATGTGGCATCATACCATATTTTTCCAAGAGAATTTTTAAGAGAGAATAAATGGGTTAAATGTTTTTCTCTTTCATATCAATATTTACTGAGAAAAGGTCCAAACTGGAAATCTGGAAAGGTCTAGAATTGAACCCTGTATAACTGAACTTAAACATTAGTCAGAATTCTGTCTCTCTGTATAGTTCCAGATGCCCACAAGTAGTAAAAGGCAAGGAAGTTACAGATATTTAAAAATAAAGAGGCCAGTATATGAAAAGTCCTAAGATAACATACTCAGCGGTGAGAAGGGGAAAGTGTTTCCTCTAAGATCAGGAGCAAGATAAGGATGCTCACTTTTGACACTTATGTTCTGTGTAGTATTGGAAGTCCTGGGCCACACTAATTGGTCAAGAGGAGGACATGAAATGCACCCACATTGAATTAAAAAAAAGAAGTAAAATTATCTTTTTGTGGATGACGTGATCTTATATGTATATGTTATAGGAAACTTAAGGTTTCCATGATACATACAAAGAAAACTATTAGAACAGGTAAGTTCATCAAAGTTGCGGATACAAAATCAGCATATAAAAGTAACTTTCACTTTGATAACAAGAAACAATTAATAATCCAAAAGGAAATTAAATAAATCATCCCATTTATAATGATATTAAAAGGAATAAAACACTTAAGAATAATCTTAAACAAGGAGGGGAAAGATTAGCACCCTGAAAACCACACAGCAGTGCTGAAATAGATTAAAGAAGACACAAATAAACAGAAAGACATTCCATGGTCATGGATTGATTGGAAGATTTAAAATTGTTAAAATGCCCATATTACCCAAGGTGACCTACAGATTCGATGTATCCTCTATCAAAATCTCGAGGGCATGTTTAAACAGAAATAGAAAAAATAATCCTGAAATCCATATGGAACCATGAAACACCCCCAATACCCAAAACAATCCTGAGAAGGAACATGAAGTATGTGTATCATATTTTCTGATCTCAAAACATATTGCAAAGTAATAGTAATCAAAATAGTATGGTAATGGTGTAAAGATACACATAAAAATCACTGGACTAGAATAGAGACCTCAGAAGTAAACTCATGCATATATGGTCAGATGTCTTTGACAAGAGTGCCAAGACTATGTGTGGCAAAAGGAAGTGCCTGCAACAAATGTTGTTGGGCAACTGGATATCCACATGTAGAAGAATGAAGCTGAACACTTATTGTTGTAGTCAGCTTCTCCACTGCTGTGACTAAAGGACATGACCACTGCAATTGTAGAAGAGGAAAGGTTTTTTAGGGACTCATGATTTCAGAGGTCTTAGTCCATAGATGGCTGTCTCCATTCCTTGGGGCTCACAATGAGGCTGAACATCATGGCAGGTGGTGGAGGGAAGCAGCTCATGTCATGATCAGGATGCTGAGAGACTCCACTGAATACATCAAACTAAAGAGCTTCCATACAGCAAAGGAAAACAACTAACCAAAAAGAACCTAAGCAATGTAAGAAAGTATTTGCAGCCATGTATCTGATAAAGGGTTAATATTAGAAATATAAGAAACTCTTATAAATCACTAGTTAAAAACAGAGAAAGCAAAACAAAACAAAACAAAACAACAAAACCAAAATTAAATAATCTGATTAAAAAATGGGCAAGAGATTTGAATGGACATTTCTCTGAGGAAGATATACCTAACAGGTATGATGCCAATATTAATAATTTTCAGGGAAATGCATGGTTAAAAGCACAATGAGGTATCAACTCATACCTCTTAGAATGGCTGTTTTGAAAAAAACAACAACAGAAAATAACAAATATTGGCAAGTATGTGGAGAAGGTTTAGAATCTTTGTTTACTGTTGGTGGGAATGTAAAATGGTATAATAACTACAAAAAATGGTATGGAAGGTCCACAGAAAAATAAAAATGAAACTATTGTATAATCCAGCAATCTCACTTTGGGTATCCATTCAAAAAACTGAAATTAGGATCTGAAAGAAATATCTGCACTCCCATGTTCATATTAACACTGTTAATATGAAATATTACAAAATAATCTATATTCTTACCCATGGATGACTAAAGATAAAGTCGCATCTACATGTAGAAGATTATTTAACCCTAAAAAATAACCAAGTCCTGTTGTATATTATAATATCCATGAACACTGAGGACATTATACGAAGTGAAATAAGCTAATCACCAAAGGACACATATCTCATGATTACACTTAAATGAGGTCTCTGAAATAATCAGTCGTTACAATAGAGAGTAGAATGGTGGTTTGTCGGGGATCAGGGGAGAGGAAATGAAAAATTTCTATTCAACAAGTACAAAGTTTCAGTCATGCAAGATGGAAATGTTCTAGGAATCTGCTGTAAAACAATTGGCTCATAGTCAGCGATATTGTGCTGGACTTTTTGCTATGAGGATAGATCTCTACGTGCTACATTGTTATAATCCACAATACTGTGCCATACATCTAAAACTTTAAGAGGTGGATCCTATTTGTCTTTTGCCACAGTGAAAAACAAACAACAGGGCAGGGGCTGTAGCTCAATGGTAGGGTGCTTGCCTACCATGTGTGAGGCCCTGGGTTTGATCCCCAGCACCACAACAAAACAAAACAAAACTTCAACAATGACAAAAACCAACCAGCCAAGTAACCACACAAAAAACCCTGGAGGAGGCACGTACTTGAGACAGTGCAAAGTCATTTCAATCTGTGTTTAAAGCGGAGAATTTAATTTTTAATTTTGATGGTCTTGGCCAAAGTGTATAATACATCTCTAGGAAGCACTTCAAAAGTCAAGGTATTAAAAATTTTATTTGTAGTAGGTCGGTACTGCGAGCAAACATGATTTTCTCACCTGGCAAATGGTTACACCAGTAGATGAAAGTTTGAGTACAGTATTATTTGTTGTTTAGAATGAAAGCTCACGTAATACATTGGTTTTTTTATTGTTTTGTTTGTTTTTTATTTTTATAGACTGCATTTTGCTTCATTGTACACAAATATGGTGCAACTTTTCGTTTCTATGGTTGTACACAAAGTAGATTCACGCCATTTGTGTATTCATACATGTACACAGGGCAATGATGTCTGTCTCATGCCACCATCTTTCTTTTGACACTGATGAAGGTCTTGATGAAATGAAGTAGTCAGATTGCTTACCTAAAACAGCTACAAAACACAGCAATGTATCATCTTTCGTAATGGTGCTGAATCTGGTGCTGTCAGGGCATTGGATATTCAGATGTAAGAGTTAAAAACATTTTAATATGTTTTATTGAAGCATAATACTGTACATCAGTACCTAAATAATAAGGGGACCACTTTTATGAATTTTCAAACTGAACATACTGATGACTAAATAGCTTCCAGACCAAGAAACAAAATACAGTTGGCATCCCACCTGTATCCCTTGTGCCCTTTGATGGTCACTACCTCCCCTAAGGTAGGCACTAACCTTGTGCACTAACCCCATGCATGACTTTGTCTATTTATGTGTTTCCTGTGAATGGAATCATCCAGTGTGAATCATCTGAGTCTGGCTTATCTTATGCAGCATTATCTTTGTAAGATTCATCGATGAGGATGAAGGTTATGGATTCTTCATCCTCATTGATATTTAGGATTTCACTCTGTGATTCTGTCACAAGTTGTTCCTCCATTTTACTCTCAGTGGTCCTTTACATAGTTACAACCTTTTCTTTATTAGCAAATGCTGTGGACATTCTGGTACACGTATTTTGGTGAACATATTAACATATTTTTTTATTAGGCAATGTTATGGTTTGGATCTAAAAATGTCCCCCAAAGAGCTCGTGTTAGTCAATGCAGGAGTGTTCCAAGATGCAATGGGTAGATTAGGAGAGCTGTAACCTCATCAGTGTGTTGATCTGTTTGATAAATTAATGATTTGAATAGACTACTGGGGGTTGACTCTAGGTAGGTGGGATGTGACTGAAGGAAGTAGGTCACTGGGGGAGTGGCCTTGACTGTCTGTGTACATGACCCCTTCCTCTCTCCCTGCTTTCAGGCTGCCATGAGCTGAACAGCTTTCCTCTGCCATATCTTCCCACCATGATGTTCTGCTTCAGTTCAGGCCCAGAGCAAAGGAGTAGGCCGACCATGGACTGAACCTCTGAAACCGTGAGTCTGAAATAAACTTTTCCTCTTCTAATTTGTTCTTGTCAGGTATTTTGGTCACAGTGACAAAAAGCTGACTAACACAGGCCTATGTGTAGGAGTGGCATTGCTGAATCACAGGGTGAGCCTGTAACAAGCTTTGCCAGACATAGCTAAACCGTTTTCCAACTCTGCCAATTTCCCCTGCCATCAGTCATCATGTGAGTCCCGTTTGCTCCAAATCTTCACCAACACTTGGGATTTTCTATTTTTACCTTTTAATTGTTCGAGTGAATGTACCAGCAGAAAATTATGGTGTTGTAATGGGAGACTGTTCTTACGAGGGCTTTTGATTAATGTGAGACTTACTCAACTTGCTTTAAGCTGTGGGAGCTTTGCTATAACCAGAGATGCACAATACCAAGGAGAAGCTCAGCGTCCACACCAGCACAGTGCAGGATCTAGCAGAACCAGAGTGCGAAAGGGCAGAATTACATCAGGGACAGGCATGTGACTCTGCTGTAAGACCATCACTCAGTCCCTCTGTTCACCTTCCCTTTTGTTTCTTTGCCTTTACTCACACAATTTGCTTTTAGTTCTAGTTGAACTCTGAGAAGGCGACTCTGGCTCAGCAAATCTCCTCCTTTCAGATCACAGCACCGGTTGTATTCTATGGACTGATGACCTTGGGTTCAGGGGCCACTCCTCTCCCAAGAACATTCTAGTTCTGCTTCCTAACGGGGCTACTGAGGGTGTGGTGGACTCAGGTAAAGGAGACAGTGAACAAAAATGTTTTTTAAGACAACTCAAAGGAAATATATGTTTATATGAGTGGAGTTTGAAGATGTTGCTAGTGACGTTGATGACAGGAACAACAACAAAAATTACATATGCACATGTATATATGCATACATGATATATATATATATATACATATTGAGAGATGAACTCATTGTGTATACTTCAATTGGAATTAAAGAAACTCAGTTAATAAAAAAGTTTGATTTGCAAATTAGTAGATTAATAAACAGTAGGATGCTAATAGTCACTGAACACTTGACGTACAGACCATTGACAAAATATTTTGAATAACAGACTCTATAGGGAAAAATAGTAACAGTGTTGGTGAGGAAAGGTTGGAGTTTGACTCTGTTGGAAAAGGGGGAGTGAACCGTGGCATTAAGCAGCAGGGTCTGTGGATATTCTGATATATATGGAATCCTTTACTGGATACCTTGGTTTTGACAGGATACTCTAAAGACACAAGAAGATTGGAACATACAGAACCTAATCCTCAGGATTTAAACCTCAAAATTCAAATTATGTTTCTTTAAACTCATTTTTCTCAATGAGTCAATAACAAGTAGTCAAACAGATTGTATTTCTTTATCTATTTTCTCTTCTATCTAGAATGATCAAGATTTTGAGCTGTAGAGGAACTTATTGATGGAAGAGTCCAATCCACAGTACAATGTGACAAAATATTGGGATATTTGGGAGTCAGAAACTTGGGGCTTTGGGTGCTCATCTTGCATGTTCCACTCTGATGGACTATTATGCATCTGTCCCGAGATGTTCTTGAATGGGTCTAGGACCACACTCTGTTCCCCAGTCTTTCACCTCTCCTTTCTTCTTCTGCAGGATGTTGGGTGAGAGCACCCTTCTGTTATCTCCCTCTTCTTGCCCCGGGCCATGCCCAAGGTCTAACTGGTTATTTTCACTTGCATTTTGAGACCAGTGTTCTGCTTATCGTTGCTACATAACGTACCACTCAAACCCAGCGTTATAGGACAACATTCATTTATGATGATGATCTGGCATAGTTATGAGGTTGCTTGGATTGGCAGGACAGCTTTCTTTCACTCAGAATATATCCTGAGGTAACTGTCAGTCAGCAGCTAGAGCTGGGTCTTTGTTCTTCACTGGTCTGGAGTTTGATGCTGATTTTTGTGTAGGGCCTTTGCTGGGGCTGCTGTATGGAATGTGTACTCAGACTCTGTCCATGTGGTGTGACCCTTGAGTAAGCACAGCAAGAGAGTTCAGAAGGGAGTTTCTTGAGGGGGAGTGCCAGGCAGAAGCTATACTACCTTTTATGACCTTGCCTTGGCAAGCACAGGGCATGAGCCTTACAATGGCACCCAATTTCCAAGGGAGGGCTCACATCCTTTATCTTCTATAGGCAAGAGATAACACAGGCCTTCAGTACTCAAAGTATGGTTGGTCTTCCCACACCATTCTGGTTTTGTGGGTTGGGTGAAGTGGAGGGATTTGTGAGGAGAAAATATCACTGATTTCTCACTCTAAAACATCTCAAAGAGAAGTTAGTTTCTCCATTAAGTTATCCTGCCACTTTAAGTGAAATAAATCTACCTCTTGGTGGAGTGTGTACTTAAAGGTGACTGTTCCATTGATCTATTTCTGTAAAGCAAACCACACCAAAACTTAGTGGCTTCAGATAACATCAGTTTTATCATATCTTATGGTGTCAAGGGTCAGATATTTGGATGGGCGCAGCAGAGCAATTTTTTTGAGGGGTGGGTACTGGGGATTGAATTCAGGGGCACTCGACCACTGAGCCACATTGCCTACCCTATTTTTTCTTTCATTTAGAGACAGGGTCTCACTGAGTTGCTTAGTGTCTAGCTTTTGCTGAGGCTGGCTTTGAACTTGTGATCCTTCTGCCTCAGCCTCCCGAGCTGCTGGGATTACAGGTGTGAGCCACGCGCCCAGCAGTAGAGCAATTTTTTTTTCCCCACATGGTATTGACTTCAATCACTAAGTGGTCTGGGTTTGCCTAGAGGGTCCAAGGTGGCTTCACCAGCATGTCTGGGAATGGGCTTAGTTGGGTACTTTTCTCGTCCCTCATGTTCTCCGGGCCTCTCCCCTCTCCATGGGGTCTCTCCACAGGGTCTCTCCAGCAGACTTAGTGGAGACGTAGCAGCTGATCACTTCCATGGTCTACTGGCTAAAGGAATCACTGAATGTCCCCAGATTTAAGGGGAAGAGAAATTCTCCCTCTTGATGGGGGAAGGCTAAAATCACATTTCAGAAGGCATGTGGAATGGGAGACATTGTTGAAGACATTTTTGGAAAATAAAACCATACATTTTAGGTCGTAAAGTAGAAAAGAAGAAAACTCTGACTTTAATACTAGATCAGTGGTTCCAGACTGAGTATGATTGTTGACTAAAAGTGATTAGGTGATTTGCTAAGTCAGAGAAGTTAAGGCTGCTTAGTTCCTTCTTTTGAGCCTGATAGTACTATGCATCATTGATTTATTTATTGACAGCATTGGCAATTTATTTTTTTCTGAAAAACATTTTATTTTAGGGTTCCTAAGTACAGAATTTGACTCTGATTTACATAAAATTTTGCTCATTTTGTTTAATTTTTAAAAGGAAAGCTCCATCCATGTATCCATCTGTCCATCTGTCCATCTATCCCTCCTTCCTTTCCTTCCTCTCTCTTCCATTTTACTTCCATTGATGGTATTTGTTTAGTGTCTATTATTTATATACCAGACACTGTTTTCAGCATTGATCAGTACAAAGTCCGTGGGCTTATGGAGTTCATTTTCCATATTTCTAGATTGGAAAGCCACCGAGAACAAGGCAGAGAGCTAGTTATAACTAATGAGAATTGGGAATTAAAATAAAATGTCTGTAAGACTCTAATGGTATGAGCAGAAATACTTCCCTCTTAACCAGTACATAAACACATTGAGGGAAGTCCATTTCTTTTTGTACGTGTGGGGAAAATAAAATATATTGGGGAATGTTACAGAAAACTTTTCTGGAAACCTGGAGTGACTTTAAATTTGCCAGAAGACCCCAGATGAAATTAACTCTTGTGTTCACTGGGTAAGAAGAAAAACCTCAGACCAGCAAGTTTTTAGAAGCTATTCTCGTCAGTCTAAGTTCCCATCGTCCTTTTTATTCACGTCCCTGCGAGGAGGCTACAGAATGGGAGGGGCTTCTGATTTTATCTACAAAGCCGTGCACCTGAGAAAGGGAGCATCCCAGGCTATAAACAATTCCAAATCCTGCTTTTCTTCACTTAATATCATGAAAACAAGCATTTCCCTATGTATATCTTTGAAATGATGAGTTTTAATGCCTAAGATTCATTATATGAATATACCAACTCCAATCTGGATATTCACATAGTTTCTTTTGTTTTTAATACTGCTTAATAAACACTGTGTGCATTAATGTTTGTGTGTGTCTATGATTGGTTTTTCCCCCCTTAGGATAAACTCCTAAAAGGGGAATTTTTTGGTCAATGATACAAACATTTTTTAAGGCAAACAACTTTTATCTTTTCCAGGAAGATAAAAAAGAGGGATTTGAATATAAACTAAACTTCCCCAAAATGGCATCTGAGGATTGTGTAGGTGAGAGTGTTGTCTTGTTACCAGGATGAGTATTTATCATTGTTGTTTTATATAATTTCTTAATGAGGGGAAACCTCAATGACAGCATTCTTGAAGCTGTTTGAGAACAAAGTCCTCAGTCAAACCAGGGTGCTGTGCTTTTCTCTTTCTTTCTTTCTTTCTCTTTCTTTCTTTCTTTCTTCTTTCTTTCTTTCTTTCTTTCTTTCTTTCTTTCTTTCTTTCTTTCTTTCTTTTTCTTTCTTTTTTCTTTTCTTTCTTTCTTTCTTTCTTTCTTTCTTTCTTTCTTTCTTTCTTTCTTTCTTCCTTTCTTTCTTTCTTTCTTTCTTCTTTCTTTCTTTCTATAATTTTCCTTTCAGTTCCCAAGTCAGAGCAAGACAAGCAGACACGTAACTTGGAGGGCGAATCCATCACTTACAGCTGCTCCTGATAACAGGGAGCAGTTCCAAGTGCTTTCCTGCTGGCAGCTCCCTCCTTGCCAGCTATCATTCCTTTCTCTGTATCATCTCGCCTTTCTCATTTTGTCCCAAGTGCAGAGGCGAGAGGGCATCTGGTCTCCAGCTTGAGACTTGTTCACCTTATCATTCCACATTGCATCCCACCAAGAAAGGGGCTTTTCTGTTTCTTTCCTCCCATCCTTTCACCCTCCCCAACCTTTTAGCAGTTTATAACAAGTTCCTCTCTTGTATACAGAAAAAGCAGGCTCTCAACAGGATCTGAGTGTGCTGTTTGGAACTGTTTATGACTTATTTTGGACTCTCCAGGCAGGGCCATAAATACACAGTTAATCTGCCTGATAGCAAGAACAGTCACCTTGGCCCCAAGAGATTAACCACATGTGGAAACACAGAGACCCCCTCCTTCTTGCACCAGCCATGCAGTGCAGCTGCCTGGAAGCCGGGCCCTCTGTGGACTGGATGTGTGTGTGCACGGTGGGGGTGGGGATGCCCCAGCTGCCCCCCTGGGCCATTTCCTTCCCCTGCATAGTCTTTCAAACACCCATTGCCACCTGTCCTTGATCTTTATTTGCCCTTAGAAAAGATCTATCAGTTGTTACTTTAGCCATGGTATTGCCTTTTTTAGCATAAATTTGTAATTTACTGGCTGCCACGGTGCCTTCAAAGCCTTGTCATCTCTGATTTGTCATTTAGAGCTGCACTGTCCACTAAGGTGTCCACTAGCCACATGCAGCTATTTAATCTTAAATGAAATATGAAAGAACTGAAATGAAAAATTAGCTTTCTCCATCACTATGACCACATGTCAAGTACTCAATAGCCACAGGTGACTTGTGCCTACTGAATTAGCTAATGCAGATAGGGAACATTTCCATCCTTAAAGAAGTTGTTTTTTGAGGGGGGGGTCAGAGTTGATTTGTGACATTAGCACTGGAGGGGGAGAGATATTCCTATTTTCCAATATGGCCTCCCCACTTTATAATTTGGATTTTTTGACAACTGGAGAATGGAGAAAAAATAAGAGTAGCTGACATTTTTTTTGAGATTTTACCCAGTGCCAGGCAATGTGCTGAGAATCTTCTGTGCCCTATCTCACTGAAACCACAAAATAAACCTACAAAGTGGAGTTTATTCTTTTTCTTATTTAACAGATGAGAATAAGTAGAGTAAGTCTCCTGAGATCATACAGCTGGATTTTAAGCCTCTTCTGCCGCATCCCAGCTATCCTGCACTCCCTCACTATGAGCCCCTCACATCAGGGCTTCCCCTCCTAGGCCTCAGGGGGTTTTAAGGATTTCTCAAACTCTGAAGGGGTCCTGGGGTGAGGGTCTGAGGCTGGGAGACTTCTCTGGCCTGGAGTCAGCCCCTCAGTTTGTGCGCTCCAGATTCAGTTGTACCTGGAGGATGGCATTCTAGAAACTTGTAATTTTAGTTTTGGGGTTCTTTGGATGAAAGCTGGGAGCTCATGGTGCATTACCTGGAAGGGGGTTGCAGAGGGTCCCTAAGTTTTATCCGCTTAAGACAAAAAACTGACTTGCATATCAAAGGTCCTCAGAAGGAGTGATTCCAGCTACCTTGAATGCCCCTGTGTGTAAGGGACATGCTTGGGGTGGTGGTCACGTGGAGGGGCACTGGAGCAGTGACAGGATGGAAGAATAAAGAGGCCCCAGGGTGGTCCTCTAGAGGACTCTGTATTATGTACCAAGGAGGTTGTCCTATATGCAGTTGCTCCTCAGTTTTATTAAGGAATGACTGACAAAATTATATAGTTTTATGGTATAGTGTGTGATATTTCAGTACACACACATTGTGAAATGATTGTCAAACTAATTCACATGCTCATTGATTTTTTGTGTGTTGTAGTGAAAGCGTTTACCGTCTCTTGCTCTTAGCAATTTTCAAGAATGCAGTACATGATTATTAACTATACTCACCATGCAGTGCACTTGATCTCCAGAACTTATGTCCTGTCCACCTGAAATTTTGTATCCTTTGGCAGTGTCTCTCAACCTCTCCTCCCTGTGCCCCACCTCCTACCCCAATCCCTGGTCAGCCAACATTCTATTCTCTCCTTCTGATGTAGGTCCAAAGAGGCTGGACATCAAGGAATTTTCAGGAAGCAGGTTTACTGACTGCAAGGTCCAGAGAGGCTATGGCTCAAATCCTTCTCTGGATCAAAAGTCTAGAAATTCTTTGAACTTTGTACTTCCTGGGAGGAGGGGCTCGAAGATTTACATTTTTTTGTAGGAGTCTGCATAAAAGTAATTTTTTCCTCTGAGTTCTCAGAAGGTGCTTTTTGTCTCATTTTTTAGAACAGTCAGAGGTTTTACACGTTTTACCCACAAAAGCAGAGTAACATCATCATCAAGTCCACAGCCAAATTTCAAGATAGAGCAACAGGAAATAGGAAGTTCTAACCACACTGAGCTCTTTTGCAGATATCTTTGTGATATTCTGTTAACAAGAACAATTATGCTGATGGTCTTCTGGGTGGGGATCTCTGGCCTGCTTCACTTCTATGAGTTCAATTTTTTAAGATTCCACATGTAAGTCTTGTTCTTTCTTGTGCTTGGCTACTTTTATTTAGCACAATATCCGTTCTAGGTTCATCCATGTAAGAAATGACACAATTTCATTCTTCAATCATAGTATTTTTTTTTTTTTTGGTGCTGGGGATCGAACCCAGGGCACAATTTCATTCTTTTTAAAGGCCAAATGGCATTTCATTTTGTGTATGTGCCATATTTTCTCTTATTCAACCATCGATGGACTCTTAGAAAGATTCCACATCTTGGATATTGTGAACAGTGCTGCAGTGAACATGGGAGTGTCTCCTAAACATTCTGATTTCATTTCCTTTGACATATTCTCAGAAGTGGGATTGCTGGATCATATGGTCATTCTGTTTTTAATTTTTTAGGAAACTTCACACTATTTTCCATAATGACTGTACCAATTTACATCCCCACCAACAAGGTACAAATAACTAATGCCTCTCTTGCACACAGCTCCACCTCCTGTGTCTTTCCTTCCAGACATTCGTGGGCACTAAAGTTTTCTCTTCAGTCTGGATGTGAGCCAGCACCTCAGTACTTTGTGAGTTGAGTGTCAGGACAAGGTGTGACTTGATTCTCCCAGAAATCTCCCTTGTACTAGAGATAGCCTCCTGGGTCAGGGAACTCTTAAGTACCAAAGTTCAGTTCCCACCGCTCCCCATCACAGTGGGAGTTTCAGAAGGTGCAAGATCCACATTTCCTGGTGGTGACAGATCAGAGGAGGGCCAGACGCGACAACAGGGCTGCTGCTGGAGGGGCTGAGAGGTGACTGATTGGTTAAGCCTGCACAGCAGCCTTTTCAAGCAGAGAAGTCTGCGGTGGAACACAGAACCCCCCCATCTGAGCGTTTAACGTCTTAATTGTCGAGGAAGAACTCCTTGTAGATCTTCTGTTACTGTGTTCTTGAGCAATTCCTTAGTCAAATTGTGGGCCCTGGAGAGTAAGGATTGTGTCTTGGGTTTTTGTATTTATGAGGAGTTAGATTCTAGCTTTCCTCTATGGCCATGGTTAAAAAAAAATTGTTAGGAGAGACCATTAGAAGTGTTGACCATATTTTGTTCAATAAAAAGGAGAACTTATCAACCAGTTTATATTGTTTTTTTGAAAACAAAAATCATTTTCACAAAACCTGCCTGCTTTTTCATATGGATTGTATCTCACTTTTAATGGAGGCAAAGAAAAAAGAAAAAGAAAAAAACAACAACCCCAAACCCCAGGATATTATCCACACTATGCAAACTGCTGATTACCTCTGGGAGTTGGGAGATGGCACAATCAAGAAACAATCTGAGAAACTGAAGTAAATATGGACTGTCTTGGAGGATGTGGGTCAGAACATAGATTGGAGCAAGACCCCAACACCACGGCATTGAAAGGTCACTCTTACAGGCATCTCTCAGATATGGATAATAATCAGAAATAAAGGGTAGCTGCTGGTGCTGGAGTTCATCAGCTCCAAGCATTTTCCATCCTTACATATATCCTTCAAGATTCCAGGTCCCAAGGGGAGGGGAATCTTCTTGTCCTGGCTTGGATCGCATGACCATCCTGAGTTCCATGAAAGCAGGACCCTTTGGTGGGAACCAGCTATTACCAAAGAAAGGGGATGGGGTGCTGGAAGGGCAGAAACCACAGGTGACCGCTACAGACCACGGGCACTTTTATTTTCCTTTCTTTTAATTGTTATTATTATTTTTGGCAGCAATGGGAATCAAACCCAGGGTCCCAAGCACACTAGGCAAATACTCTACCTATTTTCCATATTTTTTCATTGGTGCATTATAGTTGTACATAATGCTGGGATTTATTGTGACATATGAGCACACGATATAACAATATAAATTCGGCAAATCTGGTTTTCTGATTTTTTTGCAGTGAACATCTAAAATATTTTAATATATTTCTTCTACACTACATAATATACATTATAATAACAAACCTTTAAAAAATACAACAGGGCATTGACCCTCTGGGAGGGAGATGATACACTGGAAGAGAATCAGAGATTAACAGTTGGGAAGATAAAATGACAGGAAAATAACACAAAATAAGTTCTTGGGAGGAACATGGGGTATGAATGGGGGGATGAGAAGACGCAGGTGTATTTGAGTGATCCTTCCACCAACCATATTAGGGAGCAGAGCCTGGATGAGGGGGGAGGTATTCTGCAGGGCTCCAGGGATGAGGTGGAAACTCCAGAGTGTTTCTGAAGATGGTTGATGCCCAGAGATAGGAGAGGCTGCCTCTGGAGTTCACATATGACCTTACCCAGGGTATCCATGGAGAAGTTCAGTGACTCCTGCTGCAGTTGGTTTCTTTGGATGAGAGGATTCTGACATCCGTTCAACCCTAACTCCTAGGATTCTGCCAGTTTCCACAGTGCATGCATCTGTGGGGGAAGCAGATTGTCTAATTTGTTTGGAAAGTCAGTTAAACTCAATACCTGGATGACTGGGAGGAGGTATAAAAAGAATATAGTTGTAATATTTCTACACATTCAAAAATATGTCCTTGAGTTAGTATTAAAGATTCTTATGTCTCAGGACACGCTTCTCTTTGTCCCATCTCTGATCTTTAGTTTCTCCTTTTTGTTTCTTAGCCTTTAGCTACAGCAATGAGGAGATGGAGTAGAGACAAATTGAACATCTTTTAAAATGATAGTATTGAGAACATCAAAGTTTGTCAAATATAACCAGATATAAAAAAAAGAGTTAAACTTAGAGAATGACTCCTTTGGTGATTTGACATTCAGGAAATTAGCTTGTGATGAAATGAACTTCAATGAAGTGATTTAGAGCCATTTTGGGTTATTTTTCTGCAGACATGGGAACTTGAACAGAAGTTTCTCAATTCTTTCAAATCTAAGTTGATATACATCAACTTCTTTGAGACATATCCACCTTTAGAGTCATCTTTGAGTATTTTAATCCTGGGATAGGTGAATGACTTTTGGGGGGAACAGCAGGCTTTGGGATGTCCTCAATTAGATGTTCTAGATGGTTCTGAGGGGTCCTTCATTGTTCCAATTTAGGACTGTCTTAGAAGAACTTTTGGATGGCAACTGCATCCCTTCAGTTCAGAAGGATTTCTGAATCAGTCAGCGTTGTTTTTGAATGATTCTTGGGAGCTGATATATGGACACTGTGCTGAGCTTCTCAGATCCATCTTCACGGATGACCCTACTCCCCAGAAGCTGAAAGTGCTGCCTCAAGACAGCTGTTAGTAGCAGGTTCTGTGGTAAGTGCCCTGACTGACGAAAATTGCCTTGTCCAAGGCCATACTCCCTTCCCAGGTGGCCCATATTTGAAGACCGTTCCCTTGCTCCACCTTGGCAGCTCCAGTCTTAGCGAAGTTGCCCTTCGGTCCCACTGGACCATCCAAGTTCCTCTGAAATTCTTCATGCTGTATTGTTCAACTCACTCAGACTGTATTCTATTAATTTATTATACTTTATGTGCACTTGATTTTTAAGTATTTTCATCTTAAGGCTAGAAACTATATCCAATATTTATCTATATGAATTCAAGTGGTTTGCACATAGTAGGTCCTCAATAAATGTAGGTCAACCATTCTGCTATGAGTACTAATGATGATTGCTAATGTTTTTTCAGACTTTACTGTATTCTAGTTTCTGATCAAAGAGCATTGTGTAAGGCTTTCCCTTGATCAGAGTAATCTATAGAACATATGGTATTATGACCATGATTTCAGAGATAAGAAACCTGAGGTTTAGAGAAGTACAATAACATGATCAGGGTCATAGATGATAATTGGTGATTTGAAGTAGTCATTATCTTATGTTACTGTACACTTTCTTAAAAAAAGAACTCTTTATTGTTTAATTTTCAATTTTACTTTTCTTATGTGATTAAACCATTTTACAGATAAGGAAATAAAGGTTTATACCATCTAAGTCTGAGTAAAGTCACATAAGGTTTAGTGAAAGTCACAGAAGTTGGCTGAGGGAGGTCTAAAGTCAGGACTGGTATACCTTGAATCTGGTGGCCTTTCCAACAACCATGGGGACTCTGAAAGGTGGGCATGAACTCGCCTGGCAGCTGGATGGACTTGAGATGCCCTGAGGATACTTATGGCTCCAGAAATGATAAAAGGCTGCCAAAGTCCTGAATTGCTTTGTAGTTTCAGGGAAAGTCACCAATGGTGCTGCTCTACATTGTCCAGTACAAAGTGGAGATGGCAAAAAAGATACACAGAAGAAACATCCAATGATTCTGAGAACACCAACATGTAGTCATGACCAAACTCAAAAAACTCTTTCATTAGAATAACTAGATATGCATTTAGTAATAATTTTTATATTCTAACTCTGTAATGTTGGACAAGGACCACAAATTTGTCACCAAAACCTCACGTTTTTTACAAACCCAAAAGACCATAATTCAAGGGGAAAAAAATGCCCATACCATGCTTAGAATTTCACATCAATAATCCTCTAAAGATTTACAGAAATTGTGTCCTATTTCTTAGGAATTCTTCTACAGGCTACATCACTACCCTGTAAGTGTGTTTACTGCTTAAAAATAAACAACGTAGACAGGAAACCAATGTGGGATAAACATGATCCTTATGTTTTACTCCCACATTTCAGAAGGGTCAAGGTCTTAATGACTTCATGCTGCATACCATCAGTAGTTTAGCTTGGCTATCTCTTCCTATGCTTCTTTTTTATTTTCTTTAATTGACAAATTACGGTTGTATATATTTGTGGGGTATGAAGTGGTGTTTCGATTTTTGAGGCAGAAGGGAAATTGCATGACTAGAACATGGGTGTTATTAGCTAGACTTTCCATTGTGATCAGTGACCAGCTGGCCTGTCTCGATAAACAAGGTGCGCCTTTGTTAGCAAGAGCGTGGACAATACAGATGAGCTTATCTTCATATTCAGGAAGTGTACACAACTCAAGGCCAAAGCCAGATTTCAGCAGCTGCTTGGCTCCTCTTTGAGTTCTGGTCAACCAAGAGTAGCCGGGGCTTTCCTCCATTTCTTAATAGTCCATCCTCCTTCCTCTCTTCCTTCTTCTCTTGCTGTCCCAGTTCTTTAGGTGCAGTAGACAAAGTAGTTCAAAGGCCATTCTTGTCCTTGAGGGGCTTGATTGTAATGAACATTTCATTCCTTAGGGTCTCACCAGGAAAATTCATGAGAATCAGAGAGAGAGAGAGACTTTAGTGAGTTAGGTAATAAAGATAGCAAGAAATCGTGGACAGAGGCGATGGATGAGCTGAGAAGCCAAACAGGGACCACTGAAACCACCAGAGATTAGCAACAACAGGCAGCTCTTCCCATCCTTGTCAGGAGAGAGAGAGTGAGGGAGTAAAGTTGGAGGAATCAACACATCCAAGCTGGAACTATGGTGGGTCTGCTCAGTGAAAGTAGAAATCACAATGGGATTAGCGGTGTTGGAGATACTGTCCAAAGTAAAAATGATAGAACCTGGCTTCTCCACCCCTCCTGTCTTTCCATCCCTGCCACTGCCTACAACTAGACAAATCAGTTAAGAATTCTGTGGATACTGTGTACATGCTGGGATGGTTTTGGGCCATTTGATCTTCAGCTTCTATCCTCAGGTCTCCTTTCTCTGTTCTGAATTTCAGAGTACCTGGGAATTACAGCCTATGGGGGCCAGCCCCTGAGATTCATAACAGAGCAGAGGAAACCCAGAGACTGTATGGGTGAGTAAAGGGAGTCAGGGCCATCTTGGCAGCAGGTACCCAATATCCACAATAGAATCCGTGCCCAGTGTTCTTTCTCCAATTCTTCAACTTTCCACTTCCTGCTTTGCCTTAAAGCCCAGATCAGGGTTCCTCCTAGAAAGATTTCTCTTGACTCTGCTAGTCTGAGTTCCACCTTCCGTGCTCCTATGACATCCTGAAGCTTCTGTTAAAACATGAATTATATTCAGCTGAAATTGACAATGTGCTGCTTTGTTTTTCTCCCTCAGCCAAACATCTCAATGGTATTTCTTATCCTTCCTTCTATCCCCAGTCCTCTGTACTCCTCTATAATAGGAGGCTCTGAACGAAGAGATGCCTGACACTTATTAACTGAGAAGATGTGTAAGACATCAACAGCTGTCTTCACAGGCTGGTTACTTGCATTATGAAATACAAAAATCGCACATGAAAGAAAAAGTGGTCGGATTCACTTTTTTTTTCTTTGAGAGTATACTGTTTTATTTTTAGAGCCAAACCTAAACTCCATAGGTGGGGAGCTGGATATCCTTTATCATTGCTTTTGGATGCTAAATGTGTGTCTTTGGCAGATAGAAACTGTTGACAGATTGCTGGAAGGGCAACCAGAGATGTCAGAAGTGTGAAATAAATGGTCTCAGGAGCTGAAAATTGATCTTCTGAATGCTCCCTTCTCTTACACTGATGGTTATCTGTCAGAATAATATGTCGATTTGTTCTTTGGTCTCTTTTCCCTTCATTCCATCATAAATTGAGTGTTGATAATATAGACAGGAAATAAGAAAATAGTTTTAATTTAATCATTGTACTGCAAGAGTGCATGATCTTCATGTTTGGAGAGAAAGGACTTTATCTCATTGGTCCTTTTTAAATTTGCAACAACTATTCCCTTCTCTACTGAGTTTGATTTGATGACTTTTTTTTTTTTTGGTAAGTCAGATGACACTCTTTCTGGCTCAAGTATCTTGTCTCCTCTTTTCCTCCTGAGGGCCTGGAGACTGGGTTGACATAATGTGTCATAAACATATCTTTCAAACCTTGGAGGATTTGTCTATTCATGAAGCAAGGAGTAGTTTTCTTCATGAACTTTGTTGAATTAAGTAAAACATTTCAGTATATATAGTGCATACTCAGGTATAAAAATGTTGAGGCAAGACATGTTTTCTATCTTGCTTCTGTATATAATGAAACAGATGGCTAAACACAGCTCATTGTATTTCAGATTTCAAGTACATCTTTTACACACGCAAGTGTTCCCATCACCTTGCTTTCCTCTCCAAAATCAGCTGTTGTTATTTGTTTCTTGTGTATCTTTGTAGAATTCATACATATACAAACACAGTATATTCTCTCTCCCAACCCCCAGCAGAGATGGTACAAATGAAGCATATTGTACATGCTGTTTGCATTTTTTAAACATAACACCACACAATCCACAAATCCATGCCTAGCAGGAGGACTCTTCTTGCACCTTAGATTTCCTAAATAGATCTATTTATGATGCTTAAAAAGTTACATTTCTGCAATAGATTTTTCTGCACATCAAACTTTCTAACAGACTCAACACTTCTTACACACTAGTTAATAATCTAACTTTCTAATCTGCTTGTGCGGGGGAGGGGTTGGTGAAAGCATAAGAAACCTTGAATTTTGGGAGAGATAGATTGCTAGGACAAGGAAGAGAGGTGCTAAGAGGAAACTTTCCCTGCTTCTGCAGTCTGTGGAGTACCTTTCCAAAGTGTAAACAACTCAGAGGGGGTGAAGTCATGAAAGGCAGAGGGCCAAGGGGAGCAAGACTTGAATCAATATTGCAACACCAATGTGATTGTCAAAGACAAACATATTCTAACCCTGGGAGATAAGGATTGTTTTGTAAATGCTGGAAAAATATATTAATCCAGATGATTTCAAGGAATTTATTCAAAGGATCTCAGATGTATTCAACAATATAACTGAAAGGATGCTGGTTCTTCACAGCATTGCAATGAAGTGGTAAAGAAGTCTAAATGACATCAATGTCCAACAACATAGTCCAATAAATCACAGTATGTCTGAACAATGAAGGATCTTGTCAGGCAATTTTTGATGAGAAAAGGATTGCAATGTAATATTAATTAGAAAAATAAGTATGTAGAATATTTTCCAATTTTGCAGAAATATATCACTATTGACATATTTATGAGAATGTACGTTTAGAAAAAGCATATATTTATATGCAACCAATCTGATAGAATTGTGTATAATTTTAATTTTCCTTATTGCTTGCCTGTATTTTCTAAATTTTCTTCAGTAAGTGTGTTTATTTTGCAAAAGTAGTTTTGAAAAATGTAAGATGTGACATGTGTGAAGCAATTTATACTGTCAGTTTCAACTTCTACTTCTTCTGTTTTGCCTCATGTCCTTCTTAAAATGATTGATGGAAGTTTAATGTGAAATTCATATGGTAAGATAATAGGCATTGTAACCCCTGATGAAATAATACTCAGGGAGATCCAATCGTCTTTTCTGAACTTCTTTCCTGAGAATTCAGTTCAGCATCATCTTTTTTCCCTTCCTCAACTTAGAAGAGAGTTTTTACCCTAATATTTTGTGTAGAAGCATCTGTAATGAAACAAAAAAATCACATCATGTTCACTGATTTTTGGAAATCATAAATGTGACCAGTCAGCTGCCTTTATTCCCATTTTACTCTTCTAATCCTGGATTCTTTTCTTAGAGTTTGGATGATACTCCTTATTTTCTTTCTTTTTAAAGATGTGGATGTTTTCGAAAGAGGCTTTGTCACTCCAAAGCATGTCTGTGATGAGCCTTGGCAGGGACACTAAGTTCATGTTTGACTCTGCAGATCCACATAGTAAGGAGGTGGCTATCCTTGCCTTTGTTGATATCAGGTATCTGAGAACTTACGGGATAGCTGAGACGGTCCTGCAAACATGGCCCTCGAAATTAAGTCCTCCCACAGTATCTGTTAAGGAAGCAGGAAGAAAATTATTTCCTCCTACCACATAGAAAAAATAAATACGAACTAACAAAACTTTGAGTTCAGTAAAGACCATAAATAAAATAGAGGAAAAAATCATGTCAAAATAAATGTGTGAATAAGTTTCATGAAAAGTGAACTGCTGTCCTATGCAATGAATGTTTTGGGTATGTGGCCAGTTATTTATTGCCATTATAATGCTGCAAAAAATCCTAAAACTTCAGTGCCATAGGACAATAAATGTTTGTTTTCTTCTTGAATATGGAACAGCTAGGTGATTAGCTTTGGTGATTTTATGTGAGGTTGCCTTGCATCTGTAGTTAAGCTAGAAGTTTGTTCTGCTCTTCGTGGACTCATTCTCCAGCAGGTTCATCTGGCCTTGTTCTCATAGTGGAAGCAGAGGTCCAAGAGATAGGGAGGTTTTCAAGGTCTCTTGAGGTCTAGGGTTGGCACTGAGTCAATGTCATTTCCAACACATTTTGTTGGCTGAAGCAAATCACAGGGAAAGTTCAGGAGGAAATAGACTCCACATCTTGATGGGAGTTGGTGCAAAGACATATTGCAATGGGCATAGATCAGGGAGGGATAGAAAAATGGTGCTGTTTTTGCAATCAATAAGCAAAATACCATACTGATTGCAAAAACAGCCCATTTTATATTTTGAAAAATAAAAGGTTACTTCTTGTTGATAATGGTGATAAATAGGGGCTCCTCTTTTTGTAATATATTCATCACTTAATAAGGTTTTCATATTCTCTCAGTTGATGTCTCACAAAGATGAAAAGGTATTCATGGTATCTATTTATAGTTCTTACAAAGGTTAAAAGGACTGAGCCACAGCTTTGAATTTACAAGCTGTTTTTCCTTTAGACTAAGAGGAAATAACACTTTAATTTTCCAACAAGAACTTTATGCTTTGGTTATGAATAGAACGGTATTTACAGCTGAAACACTTTTAGTTCTCTCTGTATTTGAGTAAAATTAAGAGAATGTTTGTAATCATAGGATTAAAGCATATGGAACTATCTGAGAGTGCGCGTTTTAATTTCATTACTGACGACACTGGCACTCGGAGAGAGAAATGATCCTATCCATGAATTTATTTTTTAAAACGCAACATCCAAATGCAGAAAATAAAGGTGACAAAACCCAAAATTATGGTGAGGGATTTAAGATAAAATATACCTGTAGGGATGTAAATTTTATTCTTTTCTTTTTATACATTTCCCCTCCCTGTACCATGTTCAGGATGATTTCCTCAGATCTGTTTTCTGATTCACTAAGATTATTCTCAGCTCTATCTAGACTACTGTATAAGCCATTTCATAATCTAAAAATTTATTTTTCAATTCTAGAATTATTTGGCTTTTTTTCTCCCTATAATATCCTGGGTATATCATAGTAGATGGTTTTAAATAGCATGTGTGATTCTTTCTGAATTGTGGTTCGGGAATTACGTTCCTGAATTGGCCTTATTCACTTTCTGATGAGTACTTCTCTCAGGGTAAGTGACCCAATACAGAATTGGGCTTAGGGGAAGTCAGAAACCTACTGGGCCATATCTTTGAATTTACAAGTTGATTTTCCTTTTGGTGTTCTAACTGCCTTGGTGGCAGCTCCTGTTGTGATTAGCTAGGAAAATGGACCACAACTTAAGGAGGACTCTTGGCAGTTCTTACAAGCTTTTAAAGTTTTGTTTTTGGAAGATATGCATTCTATTTATTATTGTGTAGTTTTTTCTATTAAGCTAGACATAGGGAATTTACTGCCTAGTCCCATAAACCTTAAAAGCTTATGAGATCAATCTCTATTCCAAATAATTCCACCATGCCTTGGTTTATAAACTCCTCCTTCATATAAAAGTGGACCAATAAGCAACGACTTTTCTGACAACCATTTAGAGCCTACAAAATACAGGATCAGGACAGAATGAAAGATGAAATTCATGGCAACGAGGATGTCTGTCTTGGAGAGGGCAGAAAGTACATTTTTTACTTTGTGACTTCCAATCCTTCTCATATATCTCTAAATATGTTAAAAATACTTCTTGAAAAGCTACTTTCAGATCTAGCTGCATGACCTCTAGCTCTTCATGAGGAATTCTTCATTTGTTCCAGTGGCTGACTGTCTCTAATGGTGGCGGATTTCCATTGTGCATGGCAGTGGGTTTCCCTTGTATGTCTTGTTATTTCTGCATGAACTCAGTTTTGATGGTGCATATTTTACTCAAAAGTCCCTTGAATGCCTCGAGCTATGCAGTCATTTCCTAGGGATGTTATACAATAGGTTCTACTGGGGCTTTGTTGGGTTACTGGTTCCAAATGAGTTTTTATACTATGTCTTCGCTTGGCTTTTATGTGCCATTTAAGTTTGCAATCTATATGCAAGATGGTCTAGGACTTTGAAACTCTCCCTGGGTAACCTTTTTCCTACTAGAGCTTGGGGTATGTGTCTCACTTTTGTGTCATAACTCTAGGCAGTGGTAGAGTTCTCTTAGACACTGCTCAAGGATGGAGTGTCTTCCCAGGCTGCTGGTTTTTGACCCAAACTCTAAGTTGTCGTTCTCATCTGAGCATCCTTGAAGGTTGCATGGTGTCAACTCTTGGTCAGTTCTGTGACTTTGGACATGAGTTTCCTCTTTATTTATAGCAACTGAATTTTTCTCCTTATTTTCATGATCAGCTATGTGAGTTTATTTTTCTAAAACATATTTTACACATTTGAGGAAAGATGGGGTTTCTAGTATCAAATTAAATATATTGATGGCATACTTATAAAGGTTGTGCTTAGTCACAAATACAATAAACAGGCAAAATCATAAGAACTGTCAAGATAAATGCAACCAGAAAAGGGCTAGGGAATTGGGGTTTATTTTAGAGGGAAGTCATGGAAAACCTCTCTGAGCAGGTAATATTTGAACAGAATCCTGACTTAATAAAGGAAGTGAGCCACACATGTGTAGGGTATCAAGTGCACAGATCTGGGGTTGAGTGGAGCTTATCGTGCTTAGGGAGTTGTGAGATATTTCAGTGTTACTACAGCAGCTTGGGCAAGGCAGAAAGTGAGGAGATGAGGATATAGAAATGGGAGATCGTGTGGAACTTCTAAGCCACGATGGGTTGGAAATTTGAATTTTATGCTCATGTGAGGGGAAGTCCTTTGGAGGGCTTTTGAGAGAAGTGGCACATGATTCTACTTAGATTTGCAGGGAGCATTCTTATTGCTGTTTGATAAAGGGACTATAGGGTCATGAATTGGAGACACAGAGATTCATTATGAAATTTTCTTTCCTCCAGGCAAATGGTGTTGGTAGCTGGAAATGGGGTGGTGGCACTGGAAATGTTAAGCGTCCAGATTCAGGATGCATTGTAAAGGGAAATTAATAGGACATGCAGGGCATCCAGGAAAGGGTAATCAAAGGGAACCCTTTGATTTTTTTCCTGAACAACTGGGTTTTTGGTAGTGTCATTTGATGTACTTGGAAGGGTAAAGAATTTAGAGTTCAGTTTGTGACATGGTATATTTGAGATAAATACTAGACATTCAAGTAGAAATTTCCAGAAGGTAGTTTAATAGAATAATCTGGCACACAGGAGAGAGGTTGGGGCTATAGAGCTATGCTTAGAAGCCATCAGCATACAGTGTTACAATCCATGGGCTGCATGAGAGCACTCAGGGAGTGGATGTTAAATGCAAGCTATTCCTAATATGGTACATAGAATCCTAAAAGATCTTTAGATAGAACTCAAGAGGTCTGTAAATGTAGATTTTTTTTTTTTTTAAATTGCATACTTGTAGACCGGAGCGGTGGCACACGCCTGTAATCCCAGCACTTGGGAGGCTGAGGCAGGAGGATTGCAAGTTCAAAGCCAGCCTCAGCAACTTAGCGAGGCCCTAAGCAACTCAGTGAGACCCTGTCTCTAAATAAAATACAAAATAGGGCTGGGGATGTGGCTCAGTGGTGGAGTGCCTCTGGGAAGAGATCTTTTTTTAAAAAATTTATTTAATTTTGATTCATTGAACACAAATGGAGTACAGCTATTGTTTCTCTGGTTGTACACAAAGTAGAGTCACACCATCTGTGCATTCACACATGTACACAGGGCAAGGATGTCTGTCTCATTCTGTTATTATTCTTACTCCCCCACCCTGACCCCACCCCTCCCTTCCCTCTATGCTATCTATCCTTCCTCCATTCTTGCCACCCTTCCACCCCACATTAGGTATCATCATTCACTTATCAGAGAGATCATTTGGCCTTTGGATTTTTGGGATTGGCTAATCTCACTTAGCATGACAGTCAAAACAAAAGATCTTTTATGTCATAGTATCGTTGCAGATATCTTGAAATATTGTTTCCTGGGAAACTTAATCATCACTACCTTGAGATGACATTAATTGTTGAACCCACCTCTTGGCCATGGAATTGAACGCATTAAAAAATATGCCAACCTCGATGCCCTTCAACAGATGAATGGAAAAAGAAACTGTGGTATATATACACAATGGAATAGTATTTAGCCATAAAGAAGAATAATATCATGGCATTTACAGATAAATGGATGGAACTGGAGACTATCATGCTAAGTGAAATAAGCCAAGCCCAAAAAACCAAAGGCTGATTGTTTCCCCTGATAAGTGGATGATGATATATAATGGGGGAAAGGAAGAATGGAGAAACTTTGGATTACATAGAGGGAAATGGGGGGGTGGGGGTATGAAAGATGGTGGAATGAGAGACATCATTGCTCTACACAAATGGTATGAATCTACTTTGTGCACAACCATAGAAACAAAAAGTTGTACCCCAATTGTGTATGTGAATCTCAATGCAATCTGTAAAAATAAATAAATAATTAAAAAAAGTATGCCACGATTAAAAAACCATATAAGAAGCATTTCGACAATTATATATCAAAGCCATTTGTTTTCTTTGTAATTTGTTATAATTGATTTTATACCTTTAAAAATATTGTTTTAAGAAAGAGCCCAGAAACTTCTCCAGGCTGTTAAAGGGATCCATAGCACCAAAGAATTAAAGAGTGTGTGGTGTAGATAGAGAAGAATGGGAGCGGGGAGACCTCCAAAATTAGTGGTTAATAGTGGAGACAAGCCGGAAAGGTACTTGAAGGTCATGGAAGTGATTGAGTTCACATGGAACCAACTGATCATATTTTCTGTCATTAGACAGAATGAGCACTTGAGTAGACATTAACTGTAGTTATAGAGAGAAAAATCTTAAATTTAAATTTTTGTATGCCAGAGGCTGCTGCTTGGGAATACTGGAACGTAATATACTAGGAGCTAAAGAGAAATATTTCAAGGAGAGAGAGATTAGCCATGGCAAATGCTGCTGAGAATGGACCCTTGAATTTGGCTAAATGGGAAGAAAATTCTCCTTAGCCGAATAAGAGCAATTTCAGTAGTTTTTCTGAATACAAAAGTCTGATTTCATCAGAGGAGAAAATGGAGATGAGGAATAGAGAAATTAAGTAAAGGTCTTTCTTTCTGTTTTTTAAAGGCCTCTTTTTGGGAATTTTGCTGTAAAGGGGAGCAGAGAAATTTGAAAGAGTTGGGAGGGGATGTGGTCAAGAGAAGACTTCTTCACTTTGTTTTTCTATTCTTTTATTTTTCTTCTTAAAAAAAAGATTGGTGATATTACATTATACTGAAGGGGAATGGCCCAAGAAACTGATGATGTAGCTGGGAGAATGGATTACTGAAGAAGAGATCCAGGCTGTAACCCAAGAGGGCTGGGTTTTAGGTTGGAGCAAGAGTAGTTTATCCATCATAACAGGAAATCAGTGCCATGACTTAGGTTTGCATATTTGGTGGTTTTCTGGTTGTATCTACCCTTTCAGTGAAAGGAAAGCAGAGTTTCATCAACTGAGAGTGGGAGTGCGAAGGGGATCTGAAATCTGCTCAGAGTGAGCTGAGATGATGGGAGGGTGATTGGTGATTGATCAGAGGAAGAATGGGCACTGTGAAAGAATGGGGGAAATTGCAAGCAACAACCTAGGAAGTAAGCAATGTAATGGCAAACTATAAAAAGGAGGAAGCTCAAGTTAATAAAGATGAAATCTGATATTAGAGTGAATACAAAAAGAGAGTAGAAAGGATAAGCAAAATGAAAAATAGATTCTTCTACATGCACTTGCAAAAAAAAAAAAAATCCACCATTGCCAGAGGTAATTAAGGAAAAAGAAAAAAATTCAATAATAGGGATGAGAAACCAAATGTACTCATGGACATAAAAAAGAGGAAAAGAATGATAAAAATGTATCATATATAGTTCTATGGTAATAATTTTTAAAAATCTAGTGGAAAAATCTAGTGGAAACAAAATATCAACTAAAATTGACCACGAAGAAAGTAGGAAACCTTGAATAGATTAATCAATATGCAAATATGTGCAAGATAGAGATATAGCATTTTAATGCTATATCATAATATAGCATTGCTAGGAAGTAAGCAATGAAATGGCAAACTATAAAAAGGAAGTGGTTTAAGTGATTTTATAGCAAATTCTTTTTACACTTTAAAGAAGAGTCAATTTCTAAATAGCCTAAATTATCCCAATTATCAAACAAAAGGGAAAATTCATAGATTCATTTTATGAAGTTAGCATCACCTTAATACCAGAACTTGATAAAGATTGTTTGAAAAAAAGAAAACTATGGGAAATTTAAACTTGAATAAACGTGAAAAATCTCTTACTTTTTTCCCCTCTGTGCCAGGGTTTCTCCGGGAATATACATCAAGTTCCTTGACTTTTAAAATTATAACTATTAATACCTATTAATCATACAAATTAGTGGGTTTCATTGTGACATTTCTATACATGTATATAATGGTATGCAATGTGATTTTATAGCCATTTTCACATAATAAAAACTCTTCTTGTCATTTGTGATTCTCAAGGATATTCTTCAATTTTTGTTTGGAAGATCTGTCCAATAGTGAGAGAGGTGTGTTATCGTCACCTAGTATTATTGTGTTGTGGTCTATTTGGTTCCTGGAATTGAGAAGGATTTGTTTGACATACATGGATGTGCCATTGTTTGGGGAATAAATATTTATGATATGTCTTGCTGATTTATCTTTCCCTTAAGCAGTATGAATCTCAGGGATATTCTTATTTCTATAATTAAAATTTCCAGACTTGCATAATAATTGGAACTCTAAACTCAGAGTTAACACTCCATCCCCTTCTCGACTTGGGGCCTGCTCCTGGACATTCACGTGGAGGGTGGTGTTGTGGGGAGCATGGTGGGTTTCTACTTATTTTTCTGCTTTCTGATTCTCTCCCCTCAGTCACGTCCACTCTGCTGTCATATGGCATCTTAGGCAGGTTCTTGCTCCCTAGATTTTTCAGGTGTGAATCAAACATCTGTTTATTGTGTGCCTCAAGGTTCAAGGGATACACGTGGAAAGACACAGGAGTGTAATTTTCTTATAATTATAAACTCTAATAGAACTCTTGCAAGAATAACAACAGAGGTAATTGCTAGAGTTTTGGTGTTATTTACATCATAATCTCCATTAGTGTAAGAACTTTGGTTGCCTTATCTTTGAGTGAAAGATATAAAGGAAACTTTCTACCCTTGAAGGATCATTTGTATTATATTATTATAATCATCAGAGAGCATCTATTGAATGTGCCCTATGTTCAGAACAGAAAGCACATTTACTCTAAGGTTAACTATATGAATATAATCCCTGAGAAACTATTTTGTGTTATGCAATTAGCAGAAAGAGTAGATATTTGTGCATAGCATGCTTGGATTATTCAGTAGGTAACAGAGGAAGGACTAAAGGAGGAAATTGATAAATGGGGAAGGCAGCTGAGGAAGCCATTAAGCATGTAAGGTTTTTGTTTTTAATGGTGTGATTTTAGAATACAAGTGTATTCTGTCTCTCCTCCAAAGTACTTTAACCTTTGTGCAGGTAGTGCTTGTTTTCGTATGGGCCTTACGGATAGGCAAAATTAATGCAATGTGAAGCAGTACTGGAGGTTGCCAGTAGATGGAACCACAGATTTTGGAAATTCAGACTAAGTTTTCCTTCTTAGTAAAAGATAAGGTAACAGCTTTAAGAAAACACCACTATTTTTTTTTTTTAAATAACACTTTTCTGGACACATGTCAACCATACTAGGGAATAGTGGCAGCAATACATTTTTAAGTGCAAGATTCATTCTTCGAGGCTACTTTTTAAAGGGTAAGTCTTGGAAAAACATTTTTTAAAATTTCATGTTTAATAATGTAAGGCAAAGGCTAAGATTTAGAAAATAACCCTCTCCAGAGACATCAAATGATCATGAATGCTATAGGTAAAGAGGAGGAGGGTGGTATTGAGGAATTTGTTTATTTATTTATACTTATTTATTTATTTATTTTGCAGTTAATGATTTATATTTCTTGCTTATATTCAATTCCATAAATATAACTTGCTTTGAACATCATCGTTGTTACACAAGGAAGAGCTTAATTAAACTGGCATTTTACATTTTGGTACAGAATATTTTTTGGTACAGAATATTTTTTGGTACAGAATTAAATTCATGTGCTCATCAAATTTAAGGATTAGGCTTAAAATACAAATTTATAGTTCAGAAAGAAAATTCCAATATTTCAATGAAAGCATTCCGTCATGCTCAAAAGAAAAAGAACCAAATGGGCAAGCTAAAAATAATAATGAAAACAACTCTGCTTGTGGCTGCAAGATTAGCTTTTTTGTTTCTGCAAGATAATGATCATGTGTTACCCTGCATTAGTTTTGTTAAGTAAAGTTTTACTGATCTACAGGTTTGTTTGTGTTTCACTTCAGTTTTAAATAGTGGTACAAGAGGTTATGAATTAAAGAGTTTAGATGCAGTGGACTATTTGTATTATTTAAATGATATTGTGATACCAATTTTATAAGGATTGACTACCTATGAGAATTTTCCCTTTTATGGAGGAGTGAATCCATTTCCATTATCCTGTATTATTATTTTTTTCATTTTTTTAATTTGTTCTAATCATACATGGCAGTAGAATGCATTTTGACACATCATACATAAATGGAGTATAACTTCTCATTCTTCTGGTTGTACATGATGTGGAAATACACCAGTTGTGTAGTCATATGTGCACATAGGGTAATAATGTCCTATTCATTCTACGACTCCCCCCCCCCCAACCCCTTCCCCTCCCTTCATTTCTATCTGCCTAATCCCAAAAACCTCTATTCTTTCCTAGCACCCCCATCCCTTGCCTTGTTGTGAATTAGCATCCACATATCAGAGAAAACATTTGGCCTTTGGTTTTCTGGGATTGGCTTATTTTGCTTAGCATGATATTCTCCAGCTCCATCCATTTACCTGCAAATGCCATAATTTCATTCTTCTTTAAGGCTGAGTAATATTCCATTGTGTATATATTACCACATTTTCTTCATCCTTTCATCTGTTGCAGGACCCTTAAGTTAGTTCCATAGTTTAGCTATTGTGAGGTGAGCTGCTATAAACATTGATGTGGCTGTGTCACTGTAGTACGCTGATTTTAAGTCCTTTGGGTATAAATCAAGAAATGGGATAGCTGGATCAAATGGTGGTTCCATTCGAATTATCTGAGGATTCTCCATACTGCTTTCCATAATGGTTGCACCAATTTGCAGTCCAACCAGCAATGTATGAGTGCAGGAGGCATGACAATCCCAGACCTTAAACTATACTACAGAGCCATAGTAACAAAAATGGCATGGTACTGGCACCAAAACAGACATGAAGACCAATGGTACAGAATAGAAGACACAGAGACAAACCCTCATAAATGCAGTTATCACATCCTAGACAAAGGAGCTAAAAACATTCACGGGCATAAAGATAGCCTATTCAACAAATGGTACTGAGAAAATTGGAAATCCACATGTAACAAAATACAATTAAACTCCTATCCCTCACCCTGCATGAAACTCAACTCAAAAGTGAATCAAAGACAGGCACTAGAATGGAGAACCTGCCCCTAATAGAAGAAAAAGTAGGCCCAAATCTTCACCATGTTGGATTAGGATCTGATCTGACTTCCTTAACAAGACTTCTAAAGTGCAAGAAGTAAAATCTAGAATCAATAAGTGTGATAGATTCAAACTAAAAAGTTTCTTCTCAGCAATGGAAACAATAACTTGAAGAGAGAGCCTACAGAATGGGAGAAAATCTTTACCATGTGCACCTCAGATAGAGCATTAATCTCCAGGATATATAAAGAACTCAAAAAACTTTACACCAAAAAATAAAATAATCCAATCAATAAATGGGCAAAGGAACTGTTACCAGTAGGTTACTGTGCCTAATTTACAAATGAAACTTTATTGTAGGTCTGTATGAATTGGAAAATCAGCATATGTAGGTTTTGGTTCTATTCATGATTTCAGATCTGCTGGGGGTCTTGGAACAAATCCTCTGTGGATAAGGGTTGGGGGACTCTGTATTCTCAGGTGGGGCTCTGAGAATGGAGTGGCAAGCTGACTTCCCATCAAGGGTCCTGATGCTGCTCAATCCTGAGACCTCCTCTCCAGGGACCATGGCCATTCCCACCCCTGTCCCTACTGTTGATGCTGCCACCATTCCATTACCACCACCAGGTCCCAGCCTGGCTACCCCCTTGGGGCTCTCCAGCACTGCAGACCACCCTTGGCATGGTAGTGAGCACCATCAGGCCAGACCAGCTGTTGGAGGGGCTGTGCCTGCCTGATCTCTGGGCTTGCCTCTGTGTGTGTGTATGTGTGTGTGTGTGTGTGTACCGCTGCCTGCAGTATTTCCTGTGCTCACTCACCTACCCCACTGTACCATCAGTCTTCATTTACAAACATGAGTTTAAAGGAAAAATCATTATCAGCCTCATATCAACAACAGCAAATCATTACACCAAGTCAGAGACCTATCTGAATATCGTCTGCTTGGGGACTGCACATGTCACACGTCCACACACTCAGCCCTGACAGGGAGGCTGCAGTGGTATTCCATTTACCATCTTGAACTGATCTCTTGAGGACAGCCAGCACTACTTTACAAAACCACTCTTTTGTGGCATGTGGTTCATTTGCATCTGAATTGTCTGATCCTAGTCTGTATTTTGCAACTGGACCCCGGCCAGGTTCAATAGCTTTAAAGAGAGGAAATAATCTTAGTATGGTGTTATGGTGTTATGTCGATCCTATGGCTAGAGTCCAAACAGATTTTTAAATCTCTTTTCGAAATTCAAAAGTCACCTGTGCAACTTGAAATGTACAGTTTATGTTATTCAGCAAATGCTAATGAATGGGCATGAACAAAGCTCATCACCCGTGTCTAAACATCTGGTCCTTAGAAATGTAAACCCTCTTTTGACTTCCCAATTATGCCTCATGGATCAGTTTCTGGTATAATCTTGGGCACTCCTTAGTGACTTTTTTCCTTTCATTTTCTGCATCTCTCTCTATATCTTGTGTTTGGGCATGGGGAGGGCATAACTAATTTGAATATCTGAATGTAACAACAGGCTCATAAAAATGATTGAAATGTAAAGGTTAGAGATTCAGGTTTAGATGCTCATCTGAAAACACATGCAACCTGTCTCGTACTGTTGCACTTGACTGTGGAAGAGAAATGTTATCATAGTTCCATTATTTCCAGATAGGAAACGACACTGGGGACAGCTTGTCAAAGTATTTTCTTAGCATTTGCACCATTTTTGGTGATAGAAGAATAAGGGTAGGCAATCCCATTTGTCTTCTGAACTCTTAACATGACATGCTACCACGTGGAATTGCATGTACTAGTTATAAAATGTATGTCACATAAAACCATATTGTAACTGGAGGACTAGATATCAATGAGCTAACAAATTACCCAGATGTTCTTAATGCATTCTCATAGGGCTTTATTTGATTGTCTAATTATACCTTTTGTTTGATTGGAGATAGTTCTGTATAAAAATATTTGGTAAGCCTGACTTTCTGCCAGACCAAAGAGATTCGAACTTAGTTGAGAAATATAAGCAACTTTCATTTACTAAGTGTCTGTGATTAAGGCAGAATCCCCTGCTTAAATCATAGCTTTGGGAAAGGAGTATAAACAGAAGCAGAATGCACGTGTGTGCCCACTTTTCTCTGATCTGGACACTAGCCAAACTTCAATTTAGCATCATCAAATATACAGAGCACATTGCTATTAAAAAATCCACTCAAAACAGCTTCTATTGGGTTAAGATTTTTCGTCTTTAAAAAAAAAAGTGTCTGGGGATCCAAGATGGCGGACTAGAGGAAGGCTGCATTCCTACTTGCTCCGTGGATTCCTACTTGCTCGGGATTCAAACAGCAGGAATATGACTCTCAACGAGATTTAATATTCAAAGCACATATAAGGGGTCCCCAGGTGCCGCTCCAGAACCAACTCAGCCGGGCTGGGCTCGGCCCGCCGCGAGCAGTGACGATCCGGGAGCCGGACAGCTACGATCCCGGAGCGCCTGAACCTGCAGCTGCTTCGGAGCCACCGACCTGGATCTGCGCCAGCCAAAAGTGAGTGCGGGTCCCCAGTAGCGCTTTGGAGTCACTGGCCGCGGCTCCAGCACCAGCCAGCGGCCTCCCAGGCAGAGACCGAGCATCTCAGGCTACCTGGGCATTCAGAGGCGTCCGGGAAACTCTGAGATCGCGGACTCTGGTGGGGAGATGGAACTACCCCACGCCATTTTGGCGGCTTAACTGGCGGAGAAGGCTCATTACCAGCTTCCTGGGGCCTTCGGCTGCGTCAGGGGAGCTTCAACTGGGAAACTCTGGGAACTCAGTCTCAGTCTCTGGCGGGAAGTGGGAACTATTCTGTGCCACTCCCCCCAGCTTACTGGCAGAGAGCGCCCATCTTGGGCTTCCCAGGCCCTCAAGCCGCACCTGGAGAGGTTGGCCCGAAGCCATGGGAATCGCTGACTCTGGCAGGGGAGGTGGAACTGCTCTGAGTTTGGCGGATTCACTGGCAGTGGGGGTCCATTTCCAGCTTCCTGGGGACGCCAGCTGCGTCAGGGGGAGCTCCAGCCGGGAAACTCTGAGAACGCAGTCTCTGGCAGGGAGTGGAAACTACTCTGCTCCACTCCCCCAGCTTCCCTGGGGCCGCCAGCAGTGTCAGCAGTGTCTGAAGTGATCTGGCAGGGAGCTTTGGGCCTTTGGCAATAGCTTACAGTGTCCCCAGGAGAGAGCAACCACCTGCCACTGCCTGAACCCCCAGCGAGGAGTTCAGGTCAGCCTGGGCTCTCAAGCCCAGTGTCTCCATCACTGAGCACAGTTCTGTGACACCACCCCAACTTGAACTAGTGCCCAGGCCCACACCCAGGCCCGGAGTCTACCACCTTGCTGTATCTAATTGTCTATCAACACTAGGCTGCCTCTGCCCAGAAGCATTAATCATTCCCAACCTGGAGGTAGTGGGACAGCACCTTTCTTGGGTCACCGCTTGATCAAACACCCCTCAAACAACAGAGGGGAAGATACACGAACACCATGAGAAAACACGGGAAGAAAGTGTCCCAATTAAACCTAGATGACATATCAAGAGAACCCAAAGACAGCATGGTAGAAGGAATGACAGAAATGGAGTTCAGAATGTTCATAATTAAAGTGATCCGAGAAGAGAATGATGTGACGAGAGAGCAGATTCAGGCTATGAATAATCAGTTAATAGAGCAATTGCAGGAAGCAAAAAATTACTTCAATAAAGAGATAGAAATTCTGAGGAAAAAACAAACAGAAATCCTTGAAGGAAACAAGGAAATGAAGGAAACAATAAACCAAGTTAAAAACTCAATAGAAAGCATAATTAACAGAATAGATCACTTGGAAGACAGAACCTCAGACAATGAAGACAAAATATTTAATCTTGAAAACAAAGTTGAACAAACAGAGAAGATGGTTAGGAATCATGAACGAACCCTCCAAGAAATATGGGACATCATGAAAAGACCAAATTTAAGAGTAATCGGGATTGAGGAAGGCGCAGAGATACAAACCAAGGGTATGAATAATCTATTCAAGGAAATATTATCAGAAAATTTCCCTAATATGATGAATGAGATGGAAAATCAATTACAAGAAGCTTACCGGACACCAAATGCACAGAATTACAACAGATCCACACCAAGGCACATTATAATGAAAATGCCTAACATACAAAACAAAGATAGAATTTTAAAGGCGGCGAGAGAAAAGAATCAGATTACCTACAGGGGGAAACCGATACGTATATCAGCAGATTTATCAGCCCAGACCCTAAAAGCAAGAAGGGCCTGGAACAACATATTTCAAGCTCTGAAAGAAAATGGATGCCAACCAAGAATCTTATATCCAGCAAAACTTACCTTCAGATTTGATGATGAAATAAAATCCTTCCATGATAAACAAAAGATTAAAGAATTCACAAAGAGAAAGCCTGCCCTACAGAACATTCTCAACAAAATATTCGAAGAGGAAGAAACGAAAAATAACAATCTCAGTCATCATGGGGAGGAACTACCCTAAAGAAAGAGTCCATCAAAGGAGAAACAAAGTTAAGCTAAAAACCCTAAAAAAGCTAAAATGACAGGAAATACAAGTCATATCTCAATAATAACCCTGAATGTAAATGGCCTAAACTCATCAATCAAAAGACATAGACTGGCAGACTGGATTAAAAAGAAAGACCCAACAATATGCTGCCTTCAAGAGACTCATCTCATAGAAAAACATGCCCACAGACTAAAGGTGAAAGGTTGGGAAAAAGCATACCATGCACACGGACTGAATAAAAAAGCTGGGGTTTCCATCCTCATTTCAGACAAAGCAGACTTCAAACCAAAGATAGTCAGAAGGGATAAAGAAGGACATTTCATATTGCTTAAAGGTAGCATAAATCAACAGGACATAACAATCATAAATATTTATGCACCAAACAATGGCGCATCCATGTATGTCAATCAGATCCTTCTCAATTTCAGGAATCAAATAGACCAAAACACAATAATACTCGGAGACTTTAACACTCCTCTCTCACCGTTGGACAGATCTTCCAAACAAAAATTGAATAAAGAAACTATAGGACTCAATGACACAATCGCTAATCTGGACTTAACGGACATATATAGAATATTCCATCCATCAAAAAGCGAATACAC
>JAJEJO010049733.1:316951-368918 GCA_020662805.1 Glaucomys volans
TGGAATGAAACTAGATATCAACGAGAAAGTTAGAAACAGAAACTACTCCAAGACCTGGAGATTAAATAATATGCTATTGAATGATACATGGATAACAGAAGACATTAGGGGAGAAATTAAAAGATTCTTAGAGGTCAACGAGAATAAAGATACAACATATCGAAATCTCTGGGACACCATGAAAGCAGTGCTAAGAGGAAAGTTCATTGCAGAGAGTGCATTTAATAAAAGAATGAAAAGTCAACAAATCAATGACCTCACATTACAGCTCAAAGCCCTAGAAAAAGAGGAACAGATCATCACCAAAAGTAGTAGAAGACAGGAAATAATCAAAATCAGAGCTGAAATCAACGAAATTGAAACAAAAAAAACAATTCAAAAAATTGACGAAACAAAAAGTTGGTTCTTTGAAAAAATAAACAAAATTGATAAACCCTTAGCCACGCTAACAAAGAGAAGGAGAGAGAAACTCCAAATTACTAAAATTCGCGATGGAAATGGAAATATTACAACAGACACAATTGAAATACAAAACATAATAAGAAGCTACTTTGAAAATTTATACTCCAACAAAATAGAAAACCTGGAAGACATCAACAGGTTCCTAGAGGCATATGAGCCACCCAAACTGAATCTGGAGGACATACACAACTTAAATAGATCAATTTCAAGCAATGAAATAGAGGAAGTCATCAAAAGCCTACCAACAAAGAAAAGTCCGGGACCAGATGGATTCACAGCCGAGTTCTACAAGACCTTCAAAGAAGAGCTCATTCCAATACTCCTCAAAGTATTTCATGAAATAGAGGAGGAGGGAACCCTTCCAAACTCATTCTATGAAGCTCATATCACCCTGATACCAAAACCAGAGAAGGACACATCAAGGAAAGAAAATTTCAGACCCATATCTCTAATGAACATAGATGCAAAAATTCTTAACAAAATTTTAGCGAATCGCATACAAAAGCATATTAAAAAGATAGTGCACCATGATCAAGTGGGTTTCATCCCAGGGATGCAAGGTTGGTTCAACATCCGGAAATCAATCAATGTAATTCACCACATCAACAGACTTAAGGTCAAGAACCACATGATTATTTCAATAGATGCAGAGAAAGCATTTGATAAAATACAGCACCCCTTCATGCTCAAAACACTAGAAAAAATAGGGATAGTGGGGACATTCCTTAACATTGTAAAGGCCATTTATGCCAAGCCCACAGCTAACATCATTCTAAATGGAGAAAAATTGAAAGCATTCCCCCTGAGAACTGGAACAAGGCAGGGATGCCCTCTTTCGCCACTACTATTCAACATTGTTCTTGAAACTCTAGCCAGAGCAATTAGACAGACCAAAGAAATTAGAGGAATACGAATAGGAAAAGAAGAGATCAAACTATCCCTATTTGCTGATGACATGATTCTCTATCTAGAAGATCCTAAGAATTCCACCAGAAAACTTCTGGAACTCATTAATGAATTTAGCAAAGTAGCAGGATATAAAATTAATGCTCATAAATCTAATGCATTTTTATTTGTAAGTGATGCATCCTCTGAGAGAGAAATTAGGAAAACTACCCCATTCACACTAACCTCAAAAAAAATAAAATACTTGGGAATCAATCTAACAAAAGATGTGAAAGACCTCTACACTGAGAACTACAGAACGCTAAAGAAAGAAGTTAAAGAGCATCTGAGAAGATGAAAAGATCTCCCATGTTCTTGGATAGGCAGAATTAATATTGTCAAAATGGCCATACTTCCAAAAATGCTATACAAATTCAATGCAATTCCAATTAAAATCCCAATGATGGACCTTATAGAAATAGAGCAAGCAATCATGAAATTCATTTGGAGGAATAAGAGACCCAGAATTGCTAAAGCTATCCTTAGCAAGAAGAGCGAAGCAGGGGGTTTCACAATACCAGACCTCCAACTATACTACAGAGCAATAGTGATAAAAACAGCATGGTATTGGTACCAAAATAGGCAGGTAGATCAATGGTACAGAATAGAGGACACAGAGACAAACCCAAATAAGTACAGGTATCTCATACTTGACAAAGGAGGCAAAAACATGCAATGGAGAAACGACAGCCTCTTCAACAAATGGTGCTGGGAAAACTGGAAATCCATATGCAGCAAAATGAAACTAAACCCATATCTCTCACCCTGTACAAAACTCAACTCAAAGTGGATCAAGGACCTAGAAATCAGACCAGAGACTCTGCACCTAATAGAAGAGAAAATAGGTCCAAATCTTCATCATGTTGGCCTAGGACCAGATTTCCTTAACATGACTCCCAAAGCGCAAGAAATAAAAGCACGAATCAATGATTGGGATAGAGTGAAACTAAAAAGCTTCCTCTCAGCAAAGGAAACAATCAGCAATGTGAAGAGAGAGCCTTCAGAGTGGGAGAAAATCTTTGCCACACACACTTCGGACAGAGCACTAATCTCCAGAATCTACCAAGTACTCAAAAATCTTTACACCAAGAACACCAATAACCCAATCAATAAATGGGCCAAGGAAATGAACAGACACTTTACAGAGGAAGATCTACAAGCAATCAACAGATTTATGAAAAAATGTTCAACATCACTCGTTATAAGAGAAATGCAAATCAAAACCACCTTAAGATTTCATCTTACCCCAATTAGAATGTCTTTTATCAAGAACACAGGCAACAACAGGTGTTGGCGAGGATGTGGGGAAAAGGGTACACTCATACATTGCTGGTGGGAGTGCAAGTTGGTGCAGCCACTCTGGAAAGCAGTGTGGAGATTCCTTAGAAAACTTGGAATGGATCCACCATTTGACCCTGCTATCCCACTCCTTGGCTTATACCCAAAGGACTTAAAATCAGATTGCCTCAGTGATGCAGCCACATCAATGTTCATAGCTGCTCAATTCACAATAGCTAGATTATGGAATCAACCTAGATGCCCTTCAGTAGATGAATGGATAAAGAAACTGTGGTATATATACACAATGGAATATTACTCAGCCATAAAGAAGAATAAAATTATGGTATTTGTAGGTAAATGGATGATGTTGGAAACTCTTATGCTAAGTGAGATCAGCCAATCCCAAAAATCCAAAAGCCGAATGGTCTCTCTGATATATGAATGATGATGCATAATGTGGGGGGGAAAGATGGCAAGAATGGAGGAAAGATAGCTAGCATAGAGGGAAGGGAGGGGTGGGGGTGGGGTGGGGTAAAATTAATAACAATGTGTGACAGATACCATTGCCCTGTGTACATGCATGAATGCACAGATGGTGTGACTCTACTTTGTGTACAACCAGTGAAACAATAGCTGTACTCCATTTGTGTTCAATGAATCAATAAGTAAATAAAAGAAAAAAAAAAGTGTCTGATTTGGTTGCTATTATTGGTGAGCACTTGAGAAAACAGTGAAATTTAGCATGGTATGAAGTGAAGAGGCCAAACCTGCTGTGTTGAGACTCTGACGAGGAAGATCTGCTTTTCTATTGGATTCATCTTTTTGTACTGCTTGTTGAAGTGAGGTTTTTGGATATAAAGGTCTCTTTTTGATGTATATTTACTCACATTGCTAATAATTTTAAAATTATTTTCCTTTAAACATTGCTTTTATAAGAGGAAAAAAAAAAGGTGATGAAACATCTATTGGTCTTTGAAACCTGACGGCGTGGAGGCATTAGCCTTTCATCTTTGGGGACTTCGGTTTAAACCTGGCTCAGTTTGATTGGAAACAAGTCTGATCTTGTAACCTGCACTTCCAAGCTTCCAGGCTGAGCCGTGATTACAACAAACTCAACCCCTTCCAACCTATCTTAGCCTTACCTTCTCCTACCTGAAGAACAGGAACAAACACTCCATGGTGCAACGAAGAAGGATTTTATTGGGAATCATTACATTGTAGCCTTGATTAGAAGAAAAATAATCACAGTTACAGCTTTTTGTTTTTTTATAAGCCATGGCAAATGCAATCAGAGTGGATTATGGTGCTTTTCACAACATTGTCTGTGGGTCTGGTGACCTTAGAGGACACTCTTTACTCCTGGATGGGACATTTCCCTACCCCTCTGGTCCTCCACCACAGGAAGTTTTTCCTTTATTGCTTATCAACTCCCAATCTAGTAAGTCACTGATTTTTCAAGGCCTTTGAGTTTCGTATTGAAGATACCAGTCTGAGTTAGAATCCAGCCAGAGCATTTACACTTTCATAGGATTCATAGACTAAAGCTGAAAAATGAAGCTTAAGAGTCGGAAGTTTTGGTAGACAGAGGAGTGAGCTCCACAGTGCTCAGGAAAAGCTTTGAGCTTTCCTGAATTCACACTGGAACTTTGTATTTTGGGGTGAGTCTGTGAGAATACTGGGGGTAGCAAAGCATCATTTTCATAAGCTCAACTTCTTTTGCTATTTTTCCTCAAAGGGAACAGAGCATCCTGGGGGGCTTGGGGCAGTGTGTGGCTGCTTCCTGGCTGAAGTAACTTGCAGAGTAATTGCTGACTTGGTCTTATGCTCAAGTCTCTTTCCTCTCTTGCAGTGGCCTTGTCTTACCCTCAGCGAGGTCCCTGCATTGCCTCAGCACTTGGTGGGCGGTGTGTGTGTGTGGGGTCTTCAACTCTTCTGTATTTTCCCATTTTTTTCCATATCATTATGACAACTCTCCAACTCTCCCTCAGTGTCTCTGTAGCTGACAGGCATCTGACTTCTGGGGGAAATGTCTTGGGTGCTTCTTAGGTGGAGTTCTGAGTTGCTTCCTTAAATGAATCAGGTATGAACTTTGTGAAAAGAATTCGGTGATAGTCTCAGTTCTATTATATATTGATAGTTAAAAAAAATTCAAAATGCAAAATTTATCCATGAACCCACTTTTATTCCTTCACTGTGTAATTAGAAGCCAAAATTATTTTTTTGTGTTGTAAAAATGCTCCGATTTTAATGTTGGAGGCTCTTTATTTATTTTTTAATTTTTCAGTGCGCTTCTTCAAGCTGTTCAACAGCTCCAAGCTGTAGAACTGACTGTTTAGCATGTCAGTTACAAGTGATAGTAGAATTCATTTTGATAGAATTATACAAGCATGGAATATATCCTATTCTAATTAGGACCCCATTCTTGTGGATGTGAGGGATCATTAAATGCACTGATTCGGGTCTTGTGGGTGTTGTCTCAGGTAGAAGTCCATGGTCTCTGTCAGTTTACTTGTGTCGATATCAGATGCAAGAAACTAGTGAGGTCAGAGACCTCTAAGAGGAGTTGCATGGGCCTTTGAAAGTCCTGATATCCCATCTGTTCAGAGATCATCAGGCTCAAATTGTTGACTCTTCATTACTGAAAATCCATGAAGCTAAGAATGACAATTTATTAATCCATAGTAATACACGGAGAGAAGTAGAGCTGTCACATGGAACAGGATGGTGGAGATCTGTGATCGATGATTTTTTTCCTTATCATCAAGTTATGTGGTTCTTCACTTTGTTCACCAATTGAAACCACTGCTGTGCAGGCCAGGAACATTCCTGTTCAGAGGTCAGTTCCCTGTCTTCCACTGTAATTGACTGACATGGAAATTGGAAGGATGAATGTGGAGCAGATCATTGGACCGAGGGGAATCAAATGAAAAAGCATTATCAACAGTTAGCCAAGGTCATCGATGCCTCCAGCACACAACACAGTGGCCTTGTTAAGGGGCCAGTCTGTTGGCTTCATGCTGCATCAAGTTCCACTGGGTGTAGGAACACATCAACTTCAAAGTCTAGGCCTTCCTCTCTTGGACTGTGCTTTGCTGGGCATTGGCAATCAGCTGTCCTGTCTAGTCAGTGCCCACTTTGATTGATGTGCTGATTCTTTGAATGGGTGCTGTATTCCATATGATGACAGTCTAGTCTTTTGGCCCAAAAACCAATCTGGTGACTTGACACAACTATGCACTGAATCACAGTATGTTGTTTTTATATTTAACTCTGAAGAGGAACTACTATTTTTATGTTCTTTGAATCACCTTAGCCCCCAAGTATTAACAGAACACACTTGTTAGCAAAAATAAGGAAGACTGACAGTCATCAGTAGACATTTTTTAGGTTAATTTCCCAGTTTGATGGAATACATTAGGTATGATTTTTGCTGTAGTTATTTTATATTGAGTACTTTGACTCTTCTAAATAAAATACCCTTTTATTAATTTCTTTGATGAATTAAACTAAAGCATTTCCTGGTGGCTTTTCCTGCTCACCAAAAGATACAGTGTGGTGACCTTTTAAGTATCACCTTAAGCAGAAAAAAAAAAATCTAAAATTGCTTGCTCATGTGACTTGACAAGTTCATTTGAAAAAGGTTTTTAGGAGCTGTTACTGATGTACAATTCTATTAAATATATGATGATCAGTTATGATCTTCTCCCAGATGTATTTTTATAGCATTTTCATTTTGGTCCTTTTTTTTTTTTAAAAAAAAAAATTGTCTTTTTCACAGTCGCAATGTAGTTTTTATTACATTTACAAACTACATTTTATTACACTTACAAACTGCATTTCACAAGGTAGTTTTTATTACATTGCAATAATTAGGAGCAGTACAGTTCATGGCAAAAATATTACAAATTTCAGATTACGTCATAGCATATATGCCTATAAGGGGTAATATTTAGAAATTAAATTTAATTAAGAGTGGTCATTTTTAAAAGCCATGTCGGATATGACCAATATTGCTAGGTGAGCACTACCAAATGGTGGAAAACAATTGAATCACATTGCATATATCCTGCAGAAAAAAGCACAATATACAAAATGTGTACCATCTACAATAGTTAAAACATATTCCAGGCAAATGTGTTACATCAAGAAATAGTGTTAGTAAGAAACTAGCACTCAAAGGAAAAGTGCCAAAGTATTTTCAAGATGAAAACACAAGACAGTGGAACTGGAAACTTTGGGATAAAACATTATGTAACCCCATTAGCTCTACTGGGGGTGGGGGTGGACCCCCTGAAATTGGGTCCTCAGCTTTTTTGGTACCTCACCAAATTATGCTCACCAGAGAAGGATCTAAGGATACTTGAGACCAGATTTTGGTTTCTGTATTCCATTGCATATGAAATTGCTGACTTGGTTTTTAGAATCCTTTACATATTTCAATAATATCGATAATATGTTGTTATGTGAAAAAAGTAGCTTTTTAAAAACAGTATGTAATGATATGACTCCAATTTTGTAATGGATCTGTGTGTATGTGTATGCATATATATCTCATTGAGAACAGAAAGAAAGGATATTAAACAAAACATGAATCATTCATTTTATTTCAGGGTGATAGGAAATCAGAGTGAATATTTTAGTTTTTTCCCTCTGGTTTTTCCCTGGTTTTGTATATGAAGTGCTTACTGTAAGATGGCAATAAGTTAAAAATACTTGGAGGGATTTGTTCTTCATCCTAAAATGGCAAGGTATTTAGCAATTACTTCACCATATGCTGGTCTCATTCTTTTCTTTTTAAAATTAGGGCTCTTGATTTTTTTCCAGTTACTTTTCATTCTGCACAACTGATTAACAACCTAAAATCATTGAGTCCAAAGCCACTTTTCTACTCTCGTCTTTGAGCTGGCCACCAACATTTGCTTTGTGATTGTGAACACGGAAGACAAATCTGTTTCCATAATTTCCCCCATTTCACTAATCCAATGACATCATGTATTAAAATCCCTTATTCTTTGAAGGAAGAATTTTGAATTACTACTAACTAGAATAATTCATTGGCTGGAGAAATTGTTGCAGGACAGCCTCCCTTTTAGATGATAGCTAGCTTGTTAGATAAAGTCATCATTACATTTAACTTGGTCTTTAATTATAAGCAGATGGATGAATTATTTTAATCGCTGCTATATATCTTAACAGTAGTTCATACATTGACACAAAGTGAGGAACATCAAACAGAAATTAAATGCTAGGGAGGAAAGGAGCCAGCCTTCAAGGGAAGCAATTGATCACAACCTGTCATCTTTAAAGGCCAGAAGAATGCAAAATAAACACTTGGGATTAGTGTACTAAATATGGTTCGTCAGTCTCCAGCTCTTCCCTCTGATAATTCATCTATCTCATTGATTTTAATGCTTTATCATGTATCTCTGCAGCTCTGTAATTAGCCTTTCAGGTATTCTCCTTTTCTTCCTGCCTTTGAAATTGTGTGTGGCACGATCCTGCAGGAGACGATATCATTACCATCCAGCACAAAAGAAGCAAGTTTTGAAATGATTCCATTTTATAGCTCACACGCTGGAATTCTAGCTAAAACTTTGGAGGGTGTGTTAGGCTCGGTTTAAAGATAGGGGCTTAGCTAATTTACCTTATTCTTTTAAATAAAGAGTTTTGTTTGGCTCATAGGCAAGAGTTTGATTTTATAAGAGGAATCTGGATTTAGACTTGTTCAATGTTTAAAAAAAAATAAAAAGTGCTAAAATTAACTTCTGAATTAAAGTCATTAAATATTAGCATTTTCTTTGTTTTAGACCAAAATTCATCTTTCCACGACTAAAACCAGTATCATTACATGTGTTTTCTCCTACAACAAGGAATGGTTGCATAGTAAATTATGTTCGAGATTTATATCCCGCTGTAAATTCGCTCCAGAACAGGAATGTTCCCAAGCACTATTGCAGGATATAGACTTGCTAATTTATTCATTGGTCTCAGGATAGTAACAATGGTGAATTATTTTCATTATTCAGTACTAAGGATCGAAAACCTGAATCAACGCATACAGTATGAATAAATACATAGTTTTCACCTTGACATTGTAAATTTGAGATGGTTTCAAGGTTTCCACTTTTTTGAGCATGAACATAATGTTAAAATATTGAACTATCATATGCTACCTTACAGACCCAAGAGTATGGAGCTTTCTATTTTGAGCTTCACTCTCAATCATATATTGTCATTCACATCATAGAATATCTATGGGAAAGTTTTAATTCTGTCAGACTTCCTGTTGTCTCTAGGCTTCTTTCCCTGGCTGGGTGTTGGAGAGTTCCTGTGAGTTCAAACTTTCCTAGAAACTCACTGAAGAACAATATCATTTGGTGTTCCCAGTTTGTGTCAAATCTATGTTCTTTTCTTTATTTATTTTTTAAATTTATTTATTTAATTTTGATTCATTGAACTCAAATGGAGTACAGCTATTGTTTCTCTGGTTGTACACAAAGTAGAGTCACACCATCTGTGCATTCATACTTGTACACAGGGCAATGATGTCTGTCTCATTCTGTTATTATTCTTACCCCCCAAATCTATGTTCTAAAGTTGAATGGATTTTTGTTTAAAAGATTCAGTGATGCTTTAGTTTATTTATGCAGTTGTTTCCTTTTACTACTGAGGATCTACGATCTACTACTTGGGGAGAAATTATTCCACATGTTGCTATGAACAATGGTATGTGTGTTACAGAGCAATAGATTTTGAGGATTTTGCACACAAATGTTGAGAAGGGCTTATCAGCAGAGGCTGGTAAGCCAGATTTGTTTGCAGATGATGCCAAAGGAAGAGATCTCAACTGGTCGCCGTAGCACTTACCTGTAATCCCAGCGGCTCTGGAGGCTGAGGCAGGAGGATTGTGAGTTCAGAGTAAGCCTCAGCAACAGCAAGGCAGTAAGCAATGCAGCGAGACCCTGTCTCTAAATAAAATCCAAAAAGAGGCTGGGGATGTGGCTTGATGGTTAAGGGCTCCTGAGTTCAATTCCTGGTCCCAAAAAAAAAAAAAAAAAAAAAAAAGCAAAGAGAAGGATCTCACGTTCAGAATCTTATGTGACCTGTCCACCAAATTAATTTCTCTGAGTTTGTATAGAAATTAAAAATACTACTAGAAATTCAGTTCTATTATTTGCTTCTGGGTGGGTGACAGAAAATCTATTAATCTCTTGCAACCTACATTTCCTCAATTACAGAATGAACATGAAATAAAGTGTATGGGACACGGGAGGACTCAATCAGCCTTCCTCTCTCCTTCCCTCCTCTTTTTCCTTCCTTCTTTTGTTGCATGCCTAAATGTATTTTGAGGAACAGAAAACCAGCCTTTGATCATGGCACTCACAGTGTTTGGAGTTCTCCTGCTGAACGTGAATAATTTTACAGAACATCAACATCAGACAAGGTCATTCTGCGGTGCTAATGGGGCACACTGAATCAAGAACACCCCATTATCATGCCGAAGCACAGAAACAACACTGTTATACACACACACACACACACACACACACACACACACGCCCTCTATTCTGGCTAATGCAAAGGACTACTGCCTCTTTACCCATCACCCAGTGAAGCCTTGCTTCACTCCTCCCTCCTTCTAGATAAGATTTATTTTGTTGCCCCACTTTCTGACAGTACACAACCTTGGACCAAAGTCCCACTTCCTTGAACCCTCTCTAAAATAACCTTTCAGAAGCCCCAATCTGCAAGTCCTTTTGAGTACTGGGATGCTCTTTGGTTTATGGTGGTGTGGTTCTTGGTACTATTTGACTGTTGGACTTTGGTGGTATTTAGGAATCACCGTGAAGTCTTCATTTGGGTATGACTGAGGTCAAGGGGTCAGTTCCCCCACCTAATAGGAAGAAGTTATGGAGCTCTAGAAAGCTGTCTTAGCTTTAAATTTGGTGCTGCCGTTTTCTAGCTTTACTTCTTTGGTCTAAACACTTACCTGTCTAGGCCCTATTTTCTTAATGACAAGGGTGGGTTAGAAGAGTCTTACAACTCTTGTAACCCTAACATTCTAGGGATGATTTTGTAGAAATTGTAAGTAGAACAAATGCTTATGCGACTGCCAAGGTGAAAAATGTCACGTAACTTTAGATGAGTTCCTTATTGCTTTAAAACTTCTGTGGAATTGTTGTTAGGGAAACAGTGTTTGTTCAGGTTAGGAACAGGCCGACTGAGCGCCAACTGCTTGTAAGGGAGGAAGATGCCTCGGGAGCTGTCCCGCCTTTATCATTACTGATCGATGTTGTCAGTTGTGTGTGGGGGGCATTCTGTTTATGCCTGGTCTTCTCTACTAGATATTTACTTTCTAGTCAGCTGGAACAATTATTCATTGCTTAGTGCTGTCCATATAGTTGTTATTAAATAGATTCTCCTTCTTATCATGCCTGTGTTTGTCATCAGCTGAATCAAAGCAACAATGACCTCAGCCACCTAAGGGCTCCTGGAACACTGGCCCAGTGGGAGCCATTTATGACCTGGAAAATGAAGAGCGCACTCTTGACCTGAGTACCAATCCATTTTGCTTTCCTACCCAGGCTCCTGATGCTGTTCAATCATCAAATGAACAGCAGCAACTATCGAGTATTAAGAGCTTACACATGTTCCTGGTGGCCTATCAGCCTTATCTGATGTAAATATCACATAACCCTTGTGAAGCAAGTTCCATTATTTCCATTTTACAGATAAGAGTATGGGGGTTTAATGAGGTTAATCTGTCTTAAGTCACAAAGCTAGAGAGTGATGATGGTGTATGTTTGGTTTCCAAATCTTGCCCTTTGTCCATGCCACCATTTGTATGATCTTTATTTTTATATGATTTTGTAAAATGGTAGAAATACCAACAATTGTTAGCTTGACATACAGTTGTATGGAAAGGCAACACTGCGTCACTGAACCACATTCCCAGCACCAGACTTCCATGTTTTAAGGACATTCAGGTCCTTTACCGTATGGGCCAGGATTTTATTTTATTTTTCCCCCATGAAAAGCTCTATGGAATCATAGTCTTCCACTTTTTCTGCTTCTGGATCTTTGCTTAGCTTCTAGGGAACTGTACACTTTACTGGGCTTCAGAATTACACATAGTTACTGGTTCCCCAACTTAAAATATGTGTGACCTTGGGCACATTACTTATCCCTTCTGATATATAAATTATTTATCTATAAATGATAGGGCTATTATAGAGATTCAATAAGACTTTATTTGTAATAGATTTGGCATAGCATCTGATGCATATGATGCATAATCTGGCATTATATGTTCAAAGTAATTGGTCAATTTGCTGAAAACTTCCTGGTAAACATGAGCTATGTTGTTCAGAAGCTCGTTTGGATTTTTTTGCATTATAAATTACCTCTTAAATACTCAATCTTCTTTAAAAGTACCCTTCCAAATCTCAATTTGAGAATAATTGGTGAAAGAAAGAAGGGGGGTCAGTGGATGGTATTTTAGGTAGAGTATTCCCGGCATGGCTCAAGAAACTTCCAATCTCTGAACAGGGCGTGAACTAGAGCAAGCTTCTCCCCTGCAGGGACTAGAGTTAGAGTCCTAATGGGAAAGGGGGAGGGTTCTCTCTTCTACAGAAACATGAGGATGGAGAATCAGCTTCCTCATGCCTTGTGTGTGGTGATTCCTTTCCATGTGTCCTTCTTTCTGGGTTTCTCTTAAATACCATTTAAATCAAGACCCATCAAGTCAAGAACTATGGCGCTTTTTGTTACAGTTCCTCTTACCCTGATTGGGGTGGAGGAGGAGATTGTTTTTGTGGACCATGACCATGTCCTTGGTTTAGGTGATCTGCCCCTCAGCCTGGATTCATCAGTGCCACATCATGGCACTGCCCACCCTTGACTCCATACCCCTAGTCCAGTTCATCCTAAAATGTGATTCTTTGCACTGAATTTTTTCCTTGCTTCCCCCCGCCCCCCCCCCGCATACCTTGATGAGTCAGTTGATGGTTGTAGATACAAATCAGACTTGCTAACTGGAAAGCTTCCAGGGATATATCAGCAAAGATGATTTACAAAGGGGTATGCCGTGAAGTGTTATCATAGGATAATGGTTATTTTATCTTGTAGCAGCTTGACTTCTCCTCCCCTGGGTAACCTTTCTTTCCTCTTCTTTCTAAAATCTAAGTATCCCCATAATTATGAAGGGTGGGTTTCTTTGTTAATGGGAGGGCCAGAATGGGGATAAGGATAGACAAAGTACAGGCCCTGTGGTTCCAGGTCTCATGGGAGATGGGCTAGTAAACAGACTGATCTTATACTGTGGCCGATCATGATGAAGTTTGGTGCAAGTATTGAGGGCGGTGCCAAAGGGTTAGCCACTGCTCCTGAGAGATGCCCTCCCGAGCTGAGCTTTGGAGAGGGACAGGTGATTAGTCCCCATTCCTCTTTACCACTGTGAGACATGTTCTTTTCCCTTCCTTGCCCAACTTTGGGTCCCAGGAAGGCTTTCCCCTGTCATAGAGGATACTGTGATGTAGCACATAGGCCTCACATTGAGGAAGGAAGGACTCAGTCCCTTGGCTATTGGAAGAGAACCCTCAGGTCTGGCCAGTTCTTTTTGGGGATTGTATCTTTTTGAAAACGGCCTCATCGAAGGTCATGCCTCCTTCAGGGGGCAGTTCATTTCTAACAACCAATCATTGTGGGGCTATAAAGCCCAGCTCCCTTGCTCTAAATCAAGGGAAGTTTGAAGGGTCATATCAGCTCTAGGGTTTACATGGACTCATTCGAGGCTTCTATTGGGAGTTGGCCTCAGCTCATGCTGTCTGCCCAGCTCTCTGGATATCCCTTTCCTTCCACAGAGGGTTATCCCAAGAGCATTCCCCTATAAATGTTTTGCACATTACCCTCCATCTCCTGTGAAACCACCTTGGTACATTCGTGGGCTACAGGGCCCAGACTTCTTCACTGGCTGGATTCTTGATGGGTTCAGCCAATGACTTGTGATCAGAGGTGGGAGGAAAGAGAGTGGCTTCCTTCATGCACCCTCCATATCCACAGTCCTCTATTAGTCAGTCTCTGGGGCTCAACATCTTTGGTTTCCTTAATCCTACTTCCTCAACCCAAATAAATCCCTTGGCTTAACCTTCAGTTGCTGCAGTGGTGTACTGGCAAATGTTTAATTGGCTCCTGGGAAAAAAGTGTCCAAAGCCCTGGTTCATAGCTTTCGTCAATTTTTGTGGGGTAAATATTCTCACTGCAGCCCAACATGATACTATTGAACACAGACTTGAAAAAGATGCTTAATAGTTCCATTACACAGGTGAAGTAGATATAAATGATCTCCAGATTGTATGTAATAGTAAAATAATGAGAAGGGGATGGGTTTTGAATATTTATTTCCTTTATTTTTAATATAAGTTAAGTCATTATGACTTGATTTTTAATGACTGTCTAACAACCAGTTTGCAGAATTCCTGAGAATTGATCATCAACTCTTGCTGGTTGTAGAATGCTAGTGAGTTAAAATATCTGAGTGAATTTTGTTTGATGCTGGGAATTGTCTGGTGCAGGTAAAGGGCAGCTAACCAGGCAAGTTATAGATGAGGCTGAGAGTGGAGAAAGGGGAAGGGTGGGTCTAAAGTATGAGGCAAGAAAAACCAGCACATGTGTGTGGGTCAAGGTGTGTCCACTTATCAAATTCTCAGCATCCCAAACAGTGGTAATTATTAATGACACATACCTTCTTCTTCTTTGACAGTTCTGCTTCTATATGGCTTTTGGCTGTTTAGGTATGCCATAAACTTTAGAAAGGAAAAGAACTCTGGTGATAAAATCTCAGAGAAGGGATTTAATTTTTCAAATGAGCATTGCCAAATTTCAGGATGTCTGAGATCAAGGGCTTAAGTTTGAGTTCTTCGGCTTTAAAGTCTGGGTGTAGCTGGAGAAGAAGGATTGATTGAGTTTGGGAAGAAGAGGATGGAATTCTGTTAGTTGGAAAGAGGTGAAAAAACACTTTGAACAGATAGGAACGAGTTTGCAGATGAAGTTTTTTTCTTTTTGTTTTAAAGCAAGTTCTCTTCTAATTTTTTATTTCTTTACTGATTCTGAAAATATGGAAAGACTCATAAGTATTTTGACAAATCTGTTAGAATCACACTGAAAAGTGCAGAAGTGGGGAGGCAACTGATTCTGAAAATGCCCTGCCTGTGTCTTCAGGGAGGGTTGAGATGGCATTTATGTCACACTCAGATTATGGGCTGTGCCTTGGGAGATGTGTTATAATAGAGCATCCATAGCTATTCTAGATGATGACGAAGTGCCTCTTGCCTTCATGTTCCATGTCTGACCTTGGCTACGACAATATTCCAAGAGAAAAGGACACCTGTCCCATGCTGAAAAAGTTTCCTGGACATTTTACAACCCATGAAATTTGTGCCCTACATAGTTGAGAAGGAAATGTGTTTTCCTTCCCTGATTAGGGAAGCCATTACTTCAGAACTTATAATGAACATAGAGCATCAGTGCTTGCCCTAGACATCGTAGGTGCAAAACTCTTGTACCAAGTGGATCAGTGGGAAACTCCTTCTTAGGACATAACCAGAAGCACTTCATTAATTAGTAAGTCACTGCCTAATAATAATGGATGTGTGTGAGGGGAACATTCAAAAGTGTCATGTAAAAGCAGACATACTCTTTCTATGATCCCCTCTGAACCAAACCTGAAAGTTATTTTATTCCTTAGAGCCTACCCAATTTGAAAACGTATATTCTTTGACACAGTTCAAAACAAAATTCCTTTTAGGAACGGATTCATCATATGCATCTGTCTATAGGGCACGTTTGCATTTTGAAATCCTTGTATCTCAAGAAGGAAACAGAGAGTGACAGTAAATAGAATTCCATTTGCTTTTTCTGGTACACTGTTTTTTTAAAAATTTTTTATAGACTGTGTTTTGATTCATTGTACACAAATAAGGTACAGCTTTTCATTTCTATGGTTGTGCATGATGTAGATTCATACCATTCATGTAATCATACATGTACATAGGGTAATGATGTCTGTCTCATTCCACCATCTTTCATACCCCACCCCCTCCTTCCTCTCATTTCCCTCTACATAATCTAAAGTTCCTCCATTCTGCTCTCACCCCTACTCCCTAACCTGATTATATATCATCATCCACTTATCAGGGAAAATATTTGGCCTTTGGTTTTTGGGATTGGCTTATTTCACTTAGCATGATATTCTCCAATTCCATCCATTTATCTGCAAATGCCATAATATTATTCTTCTAAAGAACCCAATCAATAAATGGGCCAAGGAACTGGACAGACACTTTACAGAAGAAGATGTACAGGTGATCAATAAATGCATGAAAAAGTGTTCAACATTTCTAGTAATTAGAGAAATGCAAATTAAAAAAACTCTAAGATTTCATCTTACTCCAATTAGAATGGTTTTTATCAATAACACAAACAATAATAGTTGCTGGCGAGGCTGTGGGGGAAAAAGGCACTCTTTTACATTGCTGGTGAGTTGCAAATTGGTACAGCCTGGAAAGCAGTGTGGAGATTACTCAGAAAACCTGGAATGGACCCACCTTTGACCCAGTTATCCCACTCCTTGGTTTATATCCAGAGGACTTAAATTTCGCATACTACAGTGACACAGCCACATTAATGTTTATAGCAGCTCAATTCACAATAGTTAGGTTGTGGAACCAACCTAGATGCCCTTCAACAGATGAATGGTTAAAGAAACTGTGGTATATATTCACAATGGTACACTGTTTTTATAGACAAGCCATTTGGTTACATTTTGTATTGTATGTTGTACTTATAATATGTAGGGTATTCTTTTACCTTCCCTCCTCCATTTCCACTCTGGTATCTCAATCATACAAGAGCAGCCACTACTATCGTTTGTGTGGAGCTTGACAGTTTGTAAAGTCTTACACTTGCATTATTTTAGTTAATTTAGTTATTTTAGTTATTTTAATTTAGTTAATTTTAATTTAAATTTAGTTAATTTTTTTTAGTTAATTTTAATTTAGTTAATTTAGTTATTTTATTATTATTATTTTAGTTAATTCTCACCATAGCCTGGTGAAGTGGTACTGTTAATCTTCATATTTTATGTGGAGGGACCTATGTCAAGCACCTTTCCCAAGGTTAAACAGCTTGAGTGTACTATGGCTGGGATTCAGTCCATATCCTTTGCATTCCCACTTACGTATCCTGCCAGATGCAGAGGTCTGCCCTGTCTTTGACCACGCCATACTGTGATCAGATCTGCTCCTTGCCTCCATCTTCATTTTCATCGTGAATATCTTGTGCCCAATAAGGACACTCAGGGTGCTGAAAGGAGGGAAAAACCTCTCTACCTAAATGAGAAGCCATTTCTGATCTCCATCTCTGTCTCTCTCTCTCAACTACAGTAGGAAGAAAATGAGGTTCTGCAAAAGTGTTTCCGTAACTCAATCTGACAACCCTGTGTCTATTGTTTGCAAACAGTTTTACAGGTAAGAGTGCATCTTGGTTTTAGCAATATTGCTGGCACATGTCTCTGTGGCTACTGCTTAGTCCTGGGGACTAGGAAGGCACTACATTTTTCAGAGTAATGGGAAAAATAAAAAAGTTGAGCTGATAAATTATCCACTGAGAAAAAACTTAGAAGCAGGAGGTCAAGGGGAGAATGTCAAGTAGGAGGAAGTAGATTTACATTTTTTGAGCACTGAATCTAGCAGACACTATGCTAAGTGCTTAATTATTTCATTTAACCATTGAAACTATTTTATGAAATAAAAACTAATGATATCTCCATTTCACAGGTAGAAAAACTGATAATGGAGAAATTGATGGGCTTGTCCAAATCTGTGTGTCATAAGCAAGCAGGGAGTGGCAAAATGCAGATTTGCCAGCATCTTTTCATGGCAATACTGCTGCCCTCTGACCCTCTGGTTATTATCCAGTTCTGAATAATAGTACATAGAAATACAATCTGAATCCTTAGCAGGATTTCCAGGGTGCTTAACAATGGACTTAACCTAAAACTTCTCTTGCTTTTCGACATTTCCCAATTCCTTCAACACTTGGCTCTAGTCATAGAGCATGCTGTGTAGTTTACAGAATCCTGTGTGGGACCCCTTCTTCTGAGTCTGCAATTTTTGGAATTTTTAGTCTTTTATTCCATTCTCTTGGATGCTCTTGAGATAATCAGCCCCCTCTTCTGAAGACTGCCATGTCCTACCAATTGTGAATTTGGAGCCCGGAGTATCCCAGACCATCCACATGTCCTCCAGAAGAGCACACTCTAGAATTTTTGCTTGTGTCTATCCTCTGCTGCAAGATAACCTTAATGAAAGCAAGAACAATCTGACGTGTTTGCTGTTGTCTAAGGTTATTATCATCGTGACCCAGAGGGTGTTTAAGAAATCCTTGCTGCACAGTGAACAAGAATACTTTGGCCTCCCTGTCCATGCTGTTTCCTCTGCCCCCACCCTCTTCTTTTTTCTGGTCAATTCTTGTTTGTGCTCTGTGTCTCCATGGACCTTCCTTCTGAAGCCCCAGCTGGGTGAGGTGCTCTTTGCTCAAGCTTGTCATTCATCATGCCCTGTTGCTACTGCTTCTCATTAACTCTGGACTGAAAACTCCTTGAGGACAGAGTTTATGTCTCAATTATGCAGTGATCCCATTAGCTGGTGCAGTGCCTAGCATGGTGAAATAACAATTGGTAGAATGAATAGATACATTATTTTGGATGCCATTAATTAAGGGACCATGACACTAACAATGCTCACTCATCTAACAAATATTAATTACTTGTCAACTCTGTGCCAGGCAATGCAGGTGATAAAGGTACCATAGTGAACAAAACAGACGTGTTCCCTGCTCTCACAGTTCTTAGAACTCAGTGGTAGAGGTGGCAGGTGGTGGAAGAAGGCAGGTCTAGTCGAAGGTAATGTGGAGAAGCCTACTTACAGCAGTCAGCAACCTTTATGAGATGTATTGAAGTCTCATCCCTTTTCCTCCCTGGGTTAGTGTTGAGGACAGCAGAGGTGTATATATTTTGTGTTCTAAAACTTCTGCAGATTTCACAGTTTTAAGTGTGTCTTTTTGATTGTGATGTAGTCTTCCCTAAATAGTAGCTAACTCGCCCCCCCCCGACCCCCGTTACCTACTCCAAAGTGCATTGGGCAGCTCATGCAGAGGTTTTGCCTTTTTTAGTTCTTAATTTCAAAGCAGGTTCCTTCTACCAAGGCCTGAGGCAGGGGGATGGATCCCATGACCTCCGAAAGTTTGAAGCCTTTCTCAATTATACAAATTAAATGGAAATTTTGTCCTGGTTAAGGAACCCAGCAGAAAGCTCATGATGAAAAGCATGAGCAGACCTATTTTGGAAGTTCTCACTGAAAAGATGAGAGTAGTGCAGATTTTTATTGTAGAAGAAGGCATCAATGTTTGGCAAAAATCCGAAGCAGATAGTGAAGTCCCACAAATATAGGGAAAGGTGGACTCGTGCTGTTCACAGGAGGGAGGTCACAGGCATCATTGAAAGAGGCACGCGGAAGTCTACAGCTTGTGTTGGCACGTAAAGTCAGGTGATGATATGATCCACAAAAGTGAATGCAGGTTGAGAAGAAAAATAAGGACTGAACCCAGGAGTTCCCTGACTCTAAGAGGTAAGAGAAATAAGGAGGAACCAGCAGAGGAGATGGGAGGAGCAGCAGCAAAGGAGGAAGCAAAAGATCAGAGTGTCTTGATGACCAGGTGAAAATGGCATGGAGTGATGCTGAAAGGTCCACAAAGAAAAGAATGGAAAGTTGACAGTTGGATTCTAGAAATTGTTGCTGTTGGTAACTTTTCTTGTCACTTGTGACCTTGACAAGAGCAGTTTTTATGGACCAGTGAGGACAAAATCCTAACCCCTGTTATGTTGAAGAAAAATGAGGAGGAGAGGATCTGGAGACTTCAAATACAGACAGATCTTTAAACAAAAATTTCTGTATGAAAACTGGTGGAATGAGACAGACATCATCACCCTATGTCCATGTACGATTGCATGAGTAGTATGAATCTGCATCATGCACAACCATAGAAACGAAAAGGTGTATGCCATTTGTGTACAATGAATTAAAATGCAGTCTGTAAAAATAAAATAAAAAAATTCTGCAAAGAGAAACAAAGAAGTACTTGGTGGGGAAAAGTAAGAGGCAAGAGAAGGGTTTTCCTTAGGATGGAAAAAATGATAGCATAATTATATGATGATTGAAATGATGTAAACTGATGAGTCAGGACAGAGGCGGGAAACTTGTTTATAGCAATGGGCTGGTATTTGGTGTTTCAGGTGAAGCACTGTCCTCAGATAGGAGCTTGGATAATTAAGTGATGTGCAGAAAGAAACAGAGTGAAGTAGGTGGTAGGTAGATGGGATGGTGGTGGGCTATGGAAATTCTCTTCTAATTGTGTGTTGAAACAGACCAGTTATCACAACAAAGCTTTTCACTCTTCCTCGCCAACCCCAGGCATCCCACCTTATGACACTTCTAAGCTTCCTGTCCTTTGTCGTCTATTCCCACGAAGGACTCCCTGCCTCCTGTCGTCCCCAGCTCTCTTCATCCTCTCCTTCATCTGAAACGGTACCATTAGTCTTCCAGGTTTCCTGACTGCGTCTCTCATTTATTCTTTGCCTTGTGTCTGGCCACCTCTCCTCTGTGTGCGGTCCTCATTACAGACGTGGATGCCCTCTCCTGCCATGAAAATCTCCCTCTCCACAATTACTGTGGTTGTTTATCTTGGCAGCTACAATGTTGTCAAAGGCGATCCCTTCAGAGTCCTGCCCCCTCAATTCCTTGACCTCTTTTACGCAATGCATTTCTTTTTTCTTCATCCCACCCCAGCCACCCCATCGTGGTCATTACCCAGGTCTTGTCATCAATAGCAACCATGGCCTCTCTGAATGCTGTTTCACAGCTTCCATACTCTGAGAATCAGCTTCTTACTCCCCATCTCCTCTTCCTTCAGGGCCTCCATTCATCTGTCGTGTTCTACCATCTACTGGCCCCTTCAGTCTCTTAATTCTGTCTGTCTAATTTAGATCCGATGATATGGATTCATAATCACACCCATGAAAACATCCTTGATACTCTTGTTCTCTCTCCTCTGTCATACTCCTCTGCAAAACCCCACCCTAGTTAAGCCCAAGAATCCATTCCTTCCCTCCTTACACTCAAGCAGCTGAACATAAGTGATGAAAATCAAAACGTACTGCCTTGTTGGACTCACTTCAGCTTCTGACCACAGATCTCAAACGTGCTGCAACTCTTTCAGACAATTCTCCTACAGTTTATCCTAAGTAAATTGGATTTCCAACTCTCAGAGATGACTGTATCTTCTCTTCAATATCCCTTCCTCTCTGCAGCTTAGCTTTTGCTCTAGCTACATAGTTTAAGAGAAATTAGATACATTCAGATGAGTATGACATCTTCCAAAAATGAAATTTATAAATCTATTTCATTCTCTACTTGTATACTCTGATGGAAAGATATTCTTACTCTTATATTAAACCAATCTCTGGTTCCATTCTTTTGATTCCCAAGCAGTTTGTACCTAAAATTACTCTTTCACTATGAACTTGTCCCATTCCAGTATTGATAGTCCATTGGATTATTTCAAGATTTTTCTTTCTTTTTTTCTTCATCAGGAGCAATGACACTATGAACTTTATACATATATATATGTATGTATGTATAAAGTTCATAGTGTTCATAGTGACACTATGAACTTTATACATACATACATATATATATGTATAAAGTTCATAGTGTTTATATATAAAGTTCATATATATATGCATTTATGCAAATGGTTTTCAGTGCAAATAGCTAGGAATGAACTGTGGTTGGTAGCAGAATTTGCTTGTGCGAAACTGAATCCATTTTATTTGGTTCTCCTATAGATACTGACTATTATTTCAGATTCCTTTGGATAGTGGATGAGGCCTTTGGATTCTGGCAGATGGAATCTAGAACAGAGTGATGTGGGCCACTTCTAGGGCTGGCCCATGAAGATGTCCATACAGCAAACTTCCTTCTCTTCCCCCACATGACTGTGGATTAGTGCAGGGCACCCACTCTTGTCCTCATGCTGATTGTGCCATGGCGTCCTGAAGAGAAAATAAACTTCTATTATGCTAAACTTCTGAGAGTTGGAGCACTTTATTATGAAGTTAACTTATCTTGACAATATACTGTATCTTAGAGAATAAAATGTGTACTATTAAAGGTCAGGGCAAGCTGTTTTGCAAAGACATTCTATTTTTTTAATATAAAAAATTTCCCATGTTGCCGGGTGTGGTGGTGCACACCTGTAATCCCAGCACTTGGGAGGCTGAGGCAGGAGGATCAGGAGTTCAAAGCCAGCCTCAGTAACTTAGGGAGGCCCTAAGCAACTCAGTGAGACCCTGTCTCTAAATAAAAAATACAAAATAGGGCTGGGGGTGTGGCTCAGTGATGGAGTGCCCCTGGGTTCAATCCCTAGTACCAAATTTTATTTTATTTGGTATTATATTTTATTAACAGGTATATATTTTATTAGCAAGAATAAAAACCTATATAGGTTTTTCTTAATTTATGCCAGCTCTATCTTTTTCTATCCTTTTAATCTGAGTCTTTCTGTGCCCTTACATTTTAGGTATTTCTTTGGGGAAATCTTGCACCTTAGAGGAGTTGCTAGTATCCAGGTAACCACATCCAGACTCAGAGTGACTCAGAAAGTTATACCGCTGTCCCTTGTTGTCTACAGGGAATTTGTTCAAGGATCCCCCATGGATGCCCACATCTGTTGAAGCCCAAGTCCCTTGCATAGAATGTCATAGTATTTACGCATAAATTATTGTACATCTTTCTGTATGCTTTAGATCATCTCTAGGTTACTTAGAAAACCTAATGCAATATAAATGCTCTGTAAATAGCTGTTACACTGTATTGTTTAGGGAACAATGAAAAAATAAGTCTGTACATGCTCAGTTCAGATGCACTTCTTCCAAACATTCTCCAGCCATAGTTTGTTGAATACGTGAATAGTTTGCTGTAGATACAAAGGGCCAGCTGCATTCATAGCTTTATCCTAGGGGAAAAACACATGTGTCAAGTTGCTCCTTTATCTTTGTGCAGGCCTGAAGTAACTTACCACCCTCTCTTCAGACTAATATTCTAAGAACCTTCCTCAGGGTTCAGTTTGTTTACAATGTGGTCCTCAAGGCCTGGGGCGTACCTGATGCTATAGCTCACTCAGTGTGTGCAGGGGAGGGAGAGGGAAGTCTGACTGAGCCAACTCCTTTAATAGCATGCCTTAAATTGATGGTTCCATTGAATACTGCAGGGTCTCTTTAATGAGTTTTTCCTATGTATGATTTGAGCTGTGGTTTTCCTATCTTATGTTTCTTTTTATATCTAATTTCCTTTCCTCTGTTTTAGCAATTCTTCAAAAACATCTCTCTTGCTATTTACTGCCTTGTGATGGCTAATTTTTGTACTAACTTGGAGGTGTTCTTGGATGAGATCAATGGTTAAGTTGGTGCACTTTGAGTAGGTAGATTGCTTTCTCTAAAGTAGGTGGCTTTATCTAATCAGTTGAATGCCTGAATAGAGCAGAAAGATTGGCTTTCTTGGGCAAGAAGAAGAAACTCTCCAGCAGGCTGCTTTTCAACTGGAACTGCGGTGGCTTTCCTGAATCTCCAACCACTGGCCCACTCTGCAGATTTTGGACTCCTACCTCCATGATCATGTGATCTGGTTCTTTATAATGGATCTCTTTCTTTCTGTCATGTCTCTCTCTATTAAAAAAAAAAAGTAGTCCCTCCTTACCTGTGGGGGATGCATTCTAAGACCTCCAGTGGAAGCCTGAAGCCCCTGATGATGCTGAATGCTATAGACACTGCTTTTCCAAACACACATGTATCTATGATCAAGTTTAATGTACAAGCTAGGCACAGTGAGAGATGAACAAGAACTAATGATAAAAAAGAACTAATGATAAAATAGAACAACGATAACAATATGCTATAAATGTGCCCCTCAAATATCTTATTGTACTGTTCTGTCCATGGTTCACCATGGGAACTGAAGCAATGGGAAGTAGAATCTTAGATAAGGGGAGACTGCCACCCCCCACCCCACTACTGGTTCTGTTCATGTAAACAACCCTGGAAAATGCACTGTTATACCATTTTTGGTTCATTTCTGCTGTTACTGACTAACCTTCTTTAAATTCTCCTTTTTGTCACTCTAAGAGGGAAGGTGGATAAGTACCCTCAGTTCAACATCGATCCACTCCATCAGACCTTTTTTGTGGCCTTTATTACCAGTATCAATGAGGTTTTATTACACCCATGTCTTGGTCTCTATTAATACTACTTTGCACATTTCTCATCTAATTCATTTTGCTTCTGATTTTATATCAAATTCTCAGGTGATCACTCCATATTCTTCTAAGAGGGATCTCAGAACTGTGCTCACTTGGCTTCAAATTTTATGATTATTGAAAAGCATGGAAGAAAGTTCCAGGGTCAACTTTGTAATTTATAGTTTTAAAAATCTGATCAATTCACTCAAGTTCCCTAAGCTCTACTTATTGAGTAGCCTTACTATTTCAATACTATAATTCCTATAACATGAATTTTGAAGTTAAATAGTCGTGAATTCGAGTGTTACATGTGCCATTTTTGAGGAAGTTGCTTCATCACTTTGAACTGCAATTTTCTACCTTTAAAGTGGACTAGCTGATAGTTGTTTCACAGGGTTGACAAAAGAATCAAATGAAATAGTTTATTAAGTACATAGTAGTGCATAGGATGTAACGGTCTACATAAGCTGCATCTATTATTGCTTTTACTTTTACCAGCATTATTATTTATTCATTTCTTAATTCAATAAATGATTATCAAAAGCCTACTATGTATCTGCACTGTCTGTATCTCCTGTCTGACACATAGTAGGCACTTAAGAAACACCAATGATCAAAGCAGAAAATAATATGCTCTTGTGAAATTTAAGGTACTTTGAAAGCTATGGTGTCAGTAACAAGCCTAAAACTTGTGCCCCACGTGGGATGCATTCATTCTGCACACTGGCTGGTTGGCTTTTCAGGTCTGGGCTGGTTTGTCTGAGGATTTGTGGACTGTGTCTAATCTAGATAACTCAGGCCCTCTCTATGTGTCTCAGCCTCTGGTGGGTCAGCCCAGGAATATTCTCATGACAATGATAGAAGGATAAGAGTGAATGGAAACATTCAGGTGCTTTTTCAAGGCTTTGCAGCAAGTCTGGCAATATCTCCTTGGCCACATCAAGATAATACACACTTTATATTCACAAAGGACACAGATAAAGAGAGAGGGGTGAATTGGAACCATTAATGCAATCATTCCATCCCACCAATAAAATACAATTTAGTGTAATGACATTTGTAAGTGTGGATGCATACATAGGAGGACACTTCCCACTTCTATAAAGTCATAATTACATAGAATGTGACATTTGTTTCTACATGCATGGCTATTCTGCTATAAAACAAAATTTACAAGATATGTACGAGTCCAATATTATTCAATCTCCAGCAGTATGGCTAAGGGTCTAAAAACTATTGGTTTATCAAAAACTTCTTGATTCAGAGGACCTAGAAAACAAGACGATGGTGTTTGCAGGCCACACAGGTATTTGATCCACAATCCCTGGGTTTGCAAGAACACACTGTGAAGATCAAAGGCCTATGTTAGCTCAGGCAGCAGTAGGTTGAGCAGGCAAGTGGGAGTGAGGTGTGTGCTGTTTCCAGAGGTCAGGGCCAAATGTTGGGTCAGGAAGTTCAAGACAGGCAAGAGAAGTTAATAGGTGGCCCGAATGCCAGGAGTCCGTGACATCACCTTGATGCTGAAGCAACTCTTTGGCCCAGATGGTAGCGTGGGATGTTTAGAACCTAAACATGGGGTCAAGAAAACACGTGCCTGGAGAGAGGGACCATGTGAAGACTGCAGAGAATAGACACAGACAACATCTTTTAGTGGGACCCCTTCATCTCTTTTGCTTACGCATGTCACTCTTGTCCTGTCCCTTCATGTGCACACATGGCTTCTTGACTGCCCACAAATGATCCACTCTCCTAGGAGTTTTGTTGATGAACCTCCCTACCATTGCTTTCCAGAATGGAAGTTTTAATGGTGCACCTCTTCACAGGTGTGCTTCCAGTGACTTCATTTGACCTTTTGATGAGTAGTTAGGAACAATTATGATTCACGTCTCTACTCCCTTTCTCTCAATATCCAGCACAGTGGAATAAGGACCTACTCCCTGTATTGCCTCTCCAAACTCAGAAGTTTTCTTAACAACAATATTACGTACTTCATAGACAATATTAAAACAAGTATTTTGTCACCAAAATGCTATATGTATTTCTTTTTTTAATTAAAAAAATTTTAGTTTAGATGGACGGAATACCTTATTTTATTTATTTATTTTTATGTGGTGCTGAGGATCGAACCCAGTGCCTCACATGTGCCAGGCAAGCACTCTTCCCAGCTCATACATCTCATTCTTTCTGCTTCCCCACCTCCAATAATGAAATGGTCTTCATCTTCATCAACATGGTTTCTTTGCTCAGCATTTGATCAGACGATGACCAAACCAAGATGGAAGCTCCATGTGAGAGGAGTCATTACACTGTGTCCATGCCAGGCTAGGTCTGCTGTCGCCCAGAAGAGGGGACGGTTTGGGTCCTCCCTTAGAATTTCCAAGGCTAAGTTGGAAAATTAATCAAGGTAAACATGGGGTTATAATCAGATGATGGGTCTCACAAGACTGGGTTGTTGTACTAGAAGTGTGATATAGTAGGAATAGCTCGAATGGAAGCCAAGAACTTTAGGTAAAAATGCTATTGTGATCCCATTGTTACCTGTTATGCATGGAATTAGGGCTCTTCCTCCCTCAAATTCCCGTGTTGACGTCCTAGCCCTAGTGCCTCAGAATGTGAACTAATTTGGAAATAGAGTTATTGCAGATATAATTAATTAAGATGAAGGTATACTGGAGTAGTCTGGGTCCCTAATCCAATATGAAAGATACAAGGAAGGATCCTTCCTCCCCTAAGGGTTCACAAGGAGCATGGCCCTGCTAACAGCTTGGCCTGGAACCTCAAGAGCTGCAAGACAATACACTGATATGGTTTAAGCCATTTGTTTTGTAGTACCTTGTCATGGCAGCCCTAGAAAACTATTAAATTATCCACGGGTTGCTGATATTTAGCTCAAGCATGATATAGCATTGACCAAACAGAGGAATATTTACCATCTGAGGGACAGACTGGATGATGGGGTCGAGCCTTGCCCTTGGATACTCATTGTGGGGACAGCAGCTGTCTTCTGCTGTTCAGAGCTTCCTCAGTAACGTGAATGCATATGCTATGTGGTGGGTGCTGTTGGTGCCCCACCCTGAAGGGGAAAATTATTCCCTAGATATTGATTTTCCACAGGATTTCCCTCAGCGAAATTAGAGTCCTTTTACCAGGGAAGCTACTCCTTCTCCTCCCCTTTTAGTCTGAAGCCCTGATTTGATTCAATCTATGATGTCATCTGTGCTCCACAGCCCCCATCAGATCAGGCTGCAGCTAGACTCCAGCCAAGATGACATCTCTTCGGTTCCTTCCCCTGCCCTCTCCCCTGATAAATCCCCGTCTCAGTCTGTGCTACTGGAGTACTTCACACTTTCAAGTTCTTTGGTCTTTTTTCCTTAACAAGCTGGAAAGAGTGGTCACCCTACTGAACAGAGAAGGAGGCAAGGGGGAAGAAGAGTGGCTCAGGGTAAGGCCATGGTTCAATGAAGGCAGGCACTAAGGCGTGGAAACCTGAAGCTTTGAGGTGGTGGAGTTCACCTAGGCACTGTCTCTCATTTGCTGTCCTCATGGAGTCATCAGCCAACAATCCTACTTGTCTCTGTGGTCATTATGGGTGTATGGACCTTGTTCCCATACCCGTCTTCTCATTGATTCCATCCTGAACTTTCCAAACGAGGGCCAGGTGGGTGAGGAGACTTGCGAAAGATGCCCTTTCCCAATCAGGTGAGTGTTGGGAGCTTGTCTGGCCAGGGTTTGCTCCTCCAGACCTGGCCTTGTCTGCCCTGTGTTCTTGGCATTGGAACCTGCCAGCGAGACCCACTCAGCTTGACAAAGAAACCCTTGGTGACCACCTTACCTCAGGTGAACCGTCAGCGGAGAAAGAGCGGAGGAGGCAGGGATGGGTGACTCAGACATGCTGGGTGCATAGGTGCAAAGAGAAATAGAACATTTGGAACTCAAAGGCAGCAAGAGGTCCTAAAGACCAAAGGTAAAAGAACAAGATCCCAGAAGGAAAAAAAAAAAAAATCACAACAATCTGGAATGTGGGTGTCTTGGGCACATTTTCTTGTCAGAGATTCCTTTTTACCATGTGTCTTGCCTATCTACTGTTAGAAGGGCCTGATTGAGAGTTCATTTATATTTAATGTTTATGTAAATAATGTGTGAGCCACAGCTAAAAATTCTGGTTCAAAAATATTCACATTGTGAAGATAGTCTCACTCTTGCCCTGCTCCCAGTCACTCATTCTTAAGAGGATAGCTTTCTTGCAGCCTTCCACTGATCAGATGGTTCATGCATTAACCAATACATGTGTATATGTGTCTGTGTGTGTTACCACCTAAATGTAGGGTCATATGTCTCTCTCCTGAATCTTGCTTTTTAATTTGGCATTATACCACAGGATTAATTCCATATTAGTAACTGAGGACTCTTTATTGTTTTTCACAGTATAAATATGCCCACTACATTTTAGTAAGCACCTTAAGGTGGTCTCCAAATTTTTGGCTGCAGTGAACATGGTATCATTTCATATGTATGTATTTCTATGAGCTACAGGTGCAGAGTTAGAATTACTGGATTAAAATATACAGACTTGAAGATTGACATGTTATACCAGCTGTTCTCCATGAAGGTGGTACAAATTAGTTTCACTTGTGCAGTGGCAGAGTGGACACCAATACACCAGGGGTAGACAAACTATTGCTGGCAGTTTTATAAATGAAATTTTGTTGGAACACAGCCAATATTTATTATGTGATCCTTTATGGAAAAAGTTTGCTCTTTTTCACATGAGCCAAGATATGAAACAACCTAAGTATCCATTGAAGGATGAGTAAATGAAATAAATGTGGTATATCTATCTATCTATCTATCTATCTATCAATCAATCAATCAATCAATCATCTACCTATCCATCCATCCATCCATCCATCTGGAAATATGATTCAACCTTAACAAAGAAATGAGATCTATCTATCTATCTATCTATCATCTACCTATCCATCCATCCATCCGTCCATCTGGAAATATGATTCAACCTTAACAAAGAATGAGATCTTGCCATTTGCCACAACATGGGTGGATTTGGAGGACTTTATGCTAAGTGAAGTAAGTCAGACACAGGAAACACACACACACACACACAAAATCTCACTTATATGTGGAATCTTAAAAATGAGGGGATAGAGAATCAACTAATGATTACCATTAGTTGAGGTTGAGGTGGGGTGAAAGCAGATGACTGGGGAGATGTAGGTCAGAGAACCCAATGTTTCACATATGTAGAGCCAATAAGTCTAAACACAAAATATACAGCATGAGCATTACAGTTTATAAAATTATATCGCATTAGGTATTTTTGTTAAATGAGCAGGTTTTAGCTACTCTTGTCACAGGTGATATGATAAACAACATTGATTTGCTTTATCATAGTAGCTATTTTACTATCTGTATATGTTATGTAATATATTGTAAACCTCAAATATATGCAATAAAACTTATTAAAATAAGAATAAACGTTTGCTGATCCCTGATCTATATCCTTTCAACATAGAATAATATCAAACTTTCTTACTCTTCTTTTCTTTTCATGGTGCTAGAGATCAAACTCAGGGCTTTACACATGATAGGCAAGTGTTTTACCATTGAATTACACCCCCAGTCCAATATCAAACCTCTTAATGCTTGCTAATTTGATGTAAATACAAGGTATTTTATTTTAGATTTATATTTCACGTTTTGTGAGTTAGGTTGAAATGTCTTTTGTCATTTTTTTCTATAAATTCTAAACTTGTGTTCATATTTTTTTGCCTGTTTTTCTTTTGAGGAAAAGTTTTTTTTTTTTTTTCGCTAATGAGATGAATAGCAAATATGTTCTCCTATTTGTTGTTTTTTAAAAAAACTTTGATTATAGTGTTAATTTTTGGTATGCAGAAATTTTTGGTTTTTATGTAATTGAATTTATCATTTCTTTTGTGATTTCAGATTTTCTGTCATGTTTATAAAAATCTTTCCCACTGTTCTTTTCTTCTTTACCGTTTAATACACACTTCATGCATTTGGGATTTTATTGTCGGGCATGGCCTAGCAATGATTCCCTATTGCTTTTTTCCAAAAGACTGGTCAGTTGCCTGAAGTTCCCATTTATTAACTAGTCAGAATCGATCAGAATCACTGTCTCTATCATGAGCTAAATTGCACTTTTATTTAACTCTGAGTGTTTATTTTGTTCACCATAGTCATTATTCTACCTTCATAATATATTTTAACTGTAGAGAGGGCTCATTTCCCCTCATCATTTTTCTTTCTTTTTAAATTTTGTACCAGGGATTGAACCCAGGGTTGCTTAGCCACTGAGCCACATCTCCAGTTCCCTTTTACTTTTTATTTTAAGAGAGAGTCTCTTTAAGTTGCTTAGGGCCTTGCTAAGTTGCTGAGGCTGACTTTGAACTTGTGATCCTCCTGCCTCAGCCTTCTGAGCATCTGGCATCGCTTTTCTTTTTTAGATGAATTTTCCTGGTTATCTTGCCTTTTTCCCCTTTTCTATATGATTATTAGAATTAGCTTGTGGTTCTAAAAGAGGCTTTGCTACTTCCTCTTTCTCAAACTCCTATGGAGAACGAACTCAAACCTAAGCTAGCTTACTGGACCATGAGAGCAAGTAGATCAGAGCTGAGTTCTCCCAGCTGAGACCATTCCAGACCAGCTGCCCCCAGCTGACTTTGCAGTTGACTGTAGATACAGGAGGAAATCTAGCAGGTAATTGCTAACTCTGATCCAGATGGGCAGAATTGCCCAGACAACCTATAGATTAATAGGGAAAAATGAGTACTTACTGTTGTATGCCATTGAACTTCCATACTAATTCTTACACATAATTGTCTATCTTGGCAATAGACAACTGATAAATGAATAGAAGAGATCACCCAGAGAGGCAGACATACAGAGACAAAGAGATAGAGATGGCCTAAGCTGGAATCCTAGGCCACACCATTATTTACAGGCCAAACACAGGGACTCAGAATGCAGTCTTACCTTCAATTATACTCTTATTTCCAAATAATAATACCTATATAACAATGTCTTACTCAGAACAAGTGACATTTAGTACATATGGGCGATGTCCTGTATGAATAACTGGAGAGTGACAGATCAAACTTTTTTAGTTACTCAAAAACTTTTAGTAAGTGCTTTGTCATATCTGACATGATCAAATATTCTAAAGTAAAAATGATATAGAAGTCAATGAAGGGCTCACATTCCATTGAGCAGTCATTCATACAGACCATTAAAGGTGTGAAAAACATTGTCAGGGGTTTTAGCCAGGCCCCTTAATCCTTCACCTTATTTGGAGGTGTCTTGAGAAACATGATTCCAGTCTCAAGGAATTTTATTCAAATGAAGCAAAACCAAGTGTTATGGTTTGAATGTGAGGTATCCTCCAAAAACTCATGTGTGAGACAGTGCAAGAAGGTTGGAGGAGAAATGATTGAGCGGCAGACTTAACTTAATCAGTAAATTAGTCCCTGATGGGATTAACTGAGTGGCAACTGGAGGCAGGTGGATTGTGGTTATGGGCTATATAGTGGTTCATTGGGGGGGGGGGGGGTGTGTGTGTGGCTATGGGGTATATATTTGAATCTGGAAAGTGGTGTCTTTCTCTCTCTGCTTTCTGATCACCATGATGTGCGCTGCTTTCCTCCACCACACCCTCCGGCCATGATGGAGCTGGCTTTCTATGGACTAAGACTTCTGAAACCGTGAGCCCTCAAATTATCCTTTTCTTCTTTATAATTCTGCTGATTGGGTCCTTTAGTTACATCTGCAAAAAGCTGACTAAAACACCAAGGTCAGAGAGAAAATACACATTGAGTTGTGACAAAAAGTCAGAAAACTGCCTTATAATACTGATGGTGGCCAAGACTGATCACAACTCATTAGTGATCAAATCCATTTTCGTTACATTTCTCACCTTCCTTTGTAGTTTGGTGTAGTCTTGTGCCTGAGTTTTTAGCCAATGGAACGAGCAGGTGCATCAAAACCTCTTCCATGTGATCCTGTTGAATTCTTTTGCCTTCCACTGACTTGATGCAGAGAAGCCCACTGACCTTGGAAACCAGTGTTGAAGATGGCAAAGCAGCACTATAGAAGAAGCCTGATCACTGGTTGGTCAGAATTTAAAATGTCTTAGAACCATGCTGCCTGTCGATTAGAGACACCAATTTTGCACTTAATGTCGGCAAGAAGAAACCTCTGTTTGAACCATTATATACGTTTATATTTGTTTGTAATAGCAGCGAATGCTGTCCTCATACATCCTTCGTAAGGAAATTGTACTGAAATCTGCTATGCTGTCTGACATTGCTGGAACAAGGTTGTGTAATAGGTAATTGTTTTAACGGACATATTTTGGCCTCTGCCTCAGTTCAAACCAAGTAATAACAACCCATGTCACTTAAATAAACTACAACATAAAAACGGTAGATGTAGACACAGTTTAGGAGCAGAGGGGTTGTGTGATGAACTCAGTTTGGAAGGCTCCTTAGGAAACATGAATCATACACAGCATATTGAAGGAGAGACGGCACTGTTGTAATAATGAGGAAGAATGGGAATTTGCAGGAGGAATAGTTTTGCTGTTGTTTTTTAATAAAAAATGATAAGTCCAATGGGCAATGATCTTTGATTTTCATCTATGGAATAACCTAGGTTATTAGTAAAGTCATATAGCAAAGGTTCTGTAGGAGACCACCCTGGGTGCTTCCATTGCATGCCTTTACCTTGCTTTATCTGCGGCAGTGATGAATGGTGCCTCCAGCTCCGTGCTCCCTTCCAGTGAGTTCCTGATTTCTGTCTTAATAGCTTCTCCCACACCTGGAAGCTCCAGGTGACGCCCCATCATGTGGCACTAATGCCCTCACGTAAAACCTTCACTGGTAGGGAGAATAGCAGGATGACTGATTCCTGTTTCCCATATCTTTGGTGAATAGTCCTAGGAAGCATCCAGAATGCTCCTCAGGAGGTCCTGGTGGGATCTCTCCACTTACATACAACAGCCACTTTGTAGCAAAGTCTCTTATGGCAGCACTCCTTCCTTCCTTTTTCCTTCTCTTTTCTTACTCCTTCTTGGGATCGACTCCAAAGGAAAGTACCTGAATCCAAGTCTTGTCTCAAGGCCTGCTTTTAGGAGAAGACGAAGTATAAATCCAATTTCGATTTTTTGACTTTGAACAAAACTTTGACTTTTTTGTAAACACAGACTGGATTCTGCCTCTAATGCCAGCTATTGTTTCCTTTGGATATTCAAGATCTTATGACATTATGTCTAATCATAGTAAAATATCATATAACAACACATAAACTCAAAAATGTTATTTATGCAATTTTGAATGCAGATATTTTGAAACCCTTCTTAAGATCAGGTATTGCTTTGTCACTGGATTTCACTTTTTGTTTGTTCAGTCTTATAGAAATATTTCATTAATTGTGCTGTTTGAGAGCTGGGCAAATGTTTGCAAGAAAACAAATCAAAATTTATCTTATTTACCCAGCTGTTTAATTTACCTTTTGTTATGTTTTATTTATTTTTTAGTTGTAGATGGACACAATACCTTTATTTTATTTATTTTTATGTGGTGCTGAGGACTGAACCCAGTACCTCACATGTGCTAGGCAAGCCCTCTACCACTGAGCCCCGGCCTGAGTTCACTTTTTGTTATTACCAGTTTTTTCTCTTTTTATTTCTGAATACATTTTCCTTACTCTCTTCCTGACCTCAATCATGATCTGCTTGAAACTGATAAAGCTTATATTTTGTGTCTTTTACAGGCGATTCTAGAAAACTGTCTTGTACATTTTAGGCACTCAAATTTTTGTTGAATGACACTGTATTATAAAATGTTCATAATGATTACTAGAACCAAATCTCCTTAAGTGGGGTGTGTGATATCTAGAGTCTTATCTAGAACAAATGAATGAGCTGAGATAATGAATAAGCAATGGTTTAAGAGAACCACTGGATTGGTCCTCATTCACCTTTACTTTCTGACAACAAACTAAACAAACTCCAACAGGTTGGGACTGATATGAAGGTGGCGGAAGTTTCCGCTATTCTTTTATCATGTTTTTTTCTTCCTAGTGAATTCTGCAAGATCCACCTGTCCCTCTTTCTTGGTTTTCAGGCTCTTAGGATGTTACCTTGATCTGTTCATTCTCATTTGCAGTATTTCTTCCTCTCTGATAATTAGCATTTGTGAGCTGGGGACCTGGCTCATTGGAAGAACACTTCCTGGCATGTGTGAGACCCTGGGTTGGATCCCCAACACCACAAAAAAGGAAAACAAAACAAAAGAAAACAACAACAAAAAACTAGCACTTGCATATTCCTTTCTGTCCTGGCTTGTTCTGTTGCATTTATTCCTCACAAAATTCCCTTTTACAGATGAGTAAAGAAAGTAAAGCGAGGTTGGTGTGTTGCCCAGTGTCACAGAGCTGGTGGGTAACAGAGTTGGAATGTGGTTCAAATGGTCTGGATCCAGGTCCACAGACTCTAGCATTACGCTGCATGTAATTCTGATTCTATGTTCTTGAAAACCTTTCCTGTTTTCAATTTCATTCCTTTTATTTTTTTTTCTGAGTCTGTTTGCACTTAGGTTTTAGCTAGTTTATCTGTAATGTACATGGACACACTGATGGAGCTTCAAACTTGTACAGTGTCTTTAGTGATGAGAACTTATGGATTAGATGTTTCCAGTGGATTAGATATTTTAGGGAAAAATTGTCCTTTCAGTGTCTCCAAGTCTCAGCTTGTCCTGGGTCAAATACCTGTGATGCTGTGAGGAATGGGGTAGGGTTGAAGATGCCCAAATCCTCCAGTTGGTCTGCCATGTACATTTATTAGCAAATTTCTGACTTATTTGGAAATTTGGCCAGATAGAGTATCAGAACATAAATAAAATCTATAGAAAATTGAAAATTGTTCACTTCTCACTGTGAATCTCTCTTGGGCTTGTTATATCCCTAAACACACGGAATTATGACTCTGTCCCATTCTTTGCTGCTTCATGACATTTTGGAACCACTCAAAAGCAGGGCTGGGGTTGTAGCTCAGTGGTAGAGTGCTTGCCTAGCATGTGCAACACACTGGGTTCGATTCTCAGCACCACATATAAATAAGTAAAATAAAGGTTCATTGACAACCAAAAATATTTATAAAAAAAAGCAGGTACCATTTGGCAGAGGTAGTGAGGGATGGGAATTAATCAGAAAAACTTAAGTTCTTATTGCTTACTCATTGACTGATATTTAGTAATTGGCATCATTGTGGAAGGGACTGGGTCACATGCTGTGGGGGACAGAGAGATACAAGGAGGTGAATGTGCTCATGTTTTTGGGGGGCTCATTAATTTATAAATTAAAACTTTACATATCTTCCTTGAGATTCTGCATTAATTGATAAATAGATGCAGAATTCAGTGTGGGATAAAATAGAGCTGTTTGATTGCTGGTCAGTCTGCATGGGGAATATGGCGACATGTAAGGACAATCTAGCTTTCTAATTATCCTCATCCTCTTATCCAGGAGACGAAGGCCCTCACAGATGCAGGTGCAGAAACCCTGTCCCAGTGAGCTTACTGTCCATGTGGGAGCACATAGGATACAAGTAGGGTGGTCCCAGAAGGGAGAGTTCAGAAGGGATCTGAGACCTTTCAGTCTCACTGGTGAGATGGGTCACTGTTTCCACTGGGAGAGGAGTAAGCAGGGATAAAGGGAAGAGACTCCCCTAACAATAGAAGATAGTGAGTGATTACACTCAAAAATAGGGGGGTGGGTAAAGGGATAAGGTCTGTCTTTATGTAACATCACCTGGAATTCTTGGTGTGTGTTCAGTAAAAACTGAAAGAATCTCTAATTGTCTATAGATTTTGATTGTGCTCTAACAGCCTCTTTATCATACTAAATTTTTCAGTAGGTCAAAGAGAACTAATCTTCTTCTGATTAGCTGAAGAAGATCAGCTAATTTCCGGCAAACATTTTTATGGCTTTTTTATCTTTGTAAAAATTTTAACTGATATACTAAAACATAAATATTGTACATATTGATGGAGTTCCATGTAATGCTTGATACAAGTATACATTACACAATGTTTAAATCAGGGTAAACATACTGATGTCCTCAAATATTTATCAATTGATTTTGAAAAAAACTTTACAATTCTCTCCTCTAGCTTCTTGAAATGTACACTATAAAATTGTTGCCTATAGTGACCATGCTGTGCAGTGGTTCTCCAGAGCTCCTTCTTTTTATCACTAAGCAGCCATTGATCAGATTTTCCCCATTCTTCCCCTCTGTATTTTTCTTTTTTCTTTTTTTAAATTTTTTTTTATTTACTTATTGATTTATTGAACAAAAATGGAGTACAGCTATTGTTTCAATGGTTGTACACAAAGTAGAGTCACACCATCTGTGCGTTCATACATGTACACAGGGCAATGGTATCTGTCACACATTCTGTTATTATTTTTACCCCCCACCCCGCCCCCACCCCTCTGTATTTTTCAAAGTGGATTTATTAGAGAAATGAGTTTCAAGTGCATTGTGTGGAAAAGCATTCTCCAGGAGTGTTCTGCAGATTTATTCCTTACATGGAAATAAAATGGTGTGTTTGTTTGCATGTGAGAAAAATTGAAGAAACAGAATCCACCGTCCAGTAAGGAGGGGAAAATCAGAAAAGGAGACCTTGCTCCAGGGTGTTTCAGAGCCTTTAGCATACAACTGTGAATCAGGACTTTCTAAAGGGTGGATGTAATAGGAAGCATTAATCAAACTTGTTCATGGGACTCTTATTAAGAATTGAACAGAGAAATTAAAGTAGAGAGTTAAAGTAATGTGGGCTATGGAATACACTTTGGGAAGTATGGCAACAAGGACTGAGGTTTGCAGAGCTGGCACTGGACAAGAAGGGCAATCTCTCTGAACTGAGCAGTTAGCATGGTCTTCAGATCCAGTAGAACTTTATTGGGCATTGACAAATGGGAGAATCTAGTGGCAGAGAAAGAAGTAGATTCTCCATCTGGGGAAACCATATTAGCCTGGAATAACTGGAGAAAGAGTGAAAGAAGCAAAGAAGACGAATGTCACTGTGCATAAGATTGGATTTAAAAATTCTGGTTTTGGTCATTATAAAAGTATTTTCTGGCCGGGCGCAGTGGCGCATGCCTGTAATCCCAGTGGCTTGGGAGGCTGAGGCAGGAGGATCGAGAGTTCAAACCCAGCCTCAGCAACTTAGTGAGGCCCTAAGCAGCTCAGTGAGACCCTGTCTCTAAATAAATACAAAATAGGGCTGGGGATGTGGCGCAGTGGTGGAGTGCCTCTGGGTTCAATCCCCAGTACCAAAAAAAAAAAAAAAGAAAAAAAAAGAAAAAAGTAGTTTCTGGAAATACATATAACATACATCTTAGTACCTAAAAGAAATAATTTGAGGGGCATTTTTGGCAATTTAACGTTTTGATATTTTGGCATTTTAAACAGAAGAAAGGTGTGGGGAGAGTAAAATGCATGCAGTGAAGATGAACGGTGATGAGGAAGGTGTTGACTGGCACCTGTCAACATTTGCCGTGCCAGCCTCTCACCTTGGAGGAATGGTGTTTGTATTAAACAAATGTGCCCCAAACAGTGGCAACCTCTTCTGGATTTCTGCATAGTAAGGTTATAATTTCATGTGTCTCACTAGGCTCCCTTTGGTATCACTGCTTTTGGATTTTGTCATGTGCTTGCATCTCCTCTGCACCTCACCTGGGTACATAGAGCTTTGGAAGCTGACAGAGGGCTGCCCAGTTCTATTGGCATCCCAGAAAATGTTTCCAGAAAGAACGAGGAACTCTTCACTAAAGCCACAGCTTTCTGACGAGTGTCTATGGAATGGAGTTGTCTCTACCTTGGGATTTTAATTACCTAGGGGTGATGGGTGCATTCAAATTACCTGTCTTCCATGAGTTCATCCTGACAGTACAGAGCTTGCCATCTAAGAGCCAATCACAGATAATTGCCATGGGAACCTGAGGGCAACATGCCCGTTCCTGTGGGACTGAGCTTTGTACTGAGCTGGCACTGAACAATGATCATTCACTGTAGATGCTCAAGTGGCACCACTGCTCTGCCGTTGACTCAACTGGGCTTTTGGTAGCCAAATAGGCCCATAAAAGGACGACTTCTAGAGTGATCGGGATCTCTGGATGCTTTTCTTATCTATGGTTAAGTGTGACATAGTTTCTACGTGAAGTAAATTTAGGAAGTGGGTGCTGAACAGTTTTTCTCTGTTCAAAAATTTGATATTTCCTATTTGTGATTAGTAAAGTGATCATCAATAGGTGCATGTATGATACTACGGGGGGTATTAGCAAATGTATTCCTTTAAGTTGTTTAAAACTTTTCCTATAATCTTAGTCATGCCATTAATTACTAACATTTTCTTTTGAAAATTCCAGGTATGACATATGTAGTATTTTGCCACCAGGACACTCACATTCAGATTCATATGTCATTTCACAAATCCATACTGGGTATCAGGATGTGTGCTAGATGTTTTGTTTGCTTTCTCAATCTTTACAACTATGATAAAACATTGTTTCTATTTTATTGATGCATAAACAAACTAGAGAGGGTCTATAATTTTCTGTCTTATTCCTATTGGTGCTGCCATTACAGAATACCTGAGACCAGGCAAATTATAAAGAACAAAGATTAAATTATTACATTTCTGGAGGTTGGGAAGTCCAAGGTCAAGTGCTTATGTCTGGCCAGGGCCCTCTTGCTGTGTCATCCTATGGTAGAAGACAGAAGGGCAAGAGAGCATTGCATGTCTGAGAGAACAAGAGATTGGACTTGCAGGTTTAAGCCCTTTCGTAAAGACACTGAGATGACCTTACCTAAACACCTGACATTAGGCTCCAGCTCCCATCACTGTTGCATGGAGGATTAAGTTTCCAGCACATGAAATTTGGGGAATATCTTTAAGTCATAGCATTTACCTAACACCCCACAGCTGTGATAGAGTGAGGGACTGAAAATCACATCTATTTGGTCCTTTGCCCACTTTCCACCTGGCCTGTGAATGAGCTGTGCAGAAGGCTAGTTGTCACTCATTCAAAGTTTTTGGTCTTGTTTAGATTAAAAAAAAGTCAACTTTCTTTTGGTGGCTCATTTTAACTCAAGGCCATGATAAAGTTAGGAGCATAAGTTTTGAACAGATTTTGGGCAGGGGCATGCTCAAAGTTCAAGATTTCCCAGGAGGAACCTCCTGCAGTCTCTTAGGGAGAGCTCTTGGCTCGCCAGTGTCCTGTCCTCCTCAGAACTTCGAGAGGATCATTAAGTGACGAGGCCTGCCTGCCTGTCCCCTCACTGTTCACTCGGACATTTCCTCTGGCTCCCACTGATGCCTGAATCAAATTTGAACTGTTTCTGATCACTCCTCAGTGATCGCCCTCCATTCCTAGCAGGTGTAATTCCCATTTTTCCTGCAGGTCCTTTTCCATGTGACTCTTCTCTGCCTATTTGTATCCTCTTCATCCTTAGGGGTTCGATCCAAGTCTTGTTGATCTGGGAAGACCCAACCAGCAATGCTCTTTTCTTAGATACTTGATTTTCAAACCAATGGCACTGGAGTTTGAAGACTCTGGAAAATGTTTTTCAGAAACCATGAAGGAGATGCAAACGGAGGGAATCCTTGCTCTTTACTCCAGCAGAGCAACCAGGCTTTTATTTTTTCATTTTTTCATTTTTTCAATTTTTTATTTTCCGTGGTTGGTGGATAGGAACTCTATTTGCAAAAGTTTCACCTTTTCCATTTTGATAGTGTGTAAGCACCAGGGGGTGGTGTTGTCTCTGGGGCTCATGAGCATCAGGTTTCAAACTGGGGTGTTGGCTCAGGCCAGAAACACCCTGCAGGTGACTGATTTATAAAAGTCAGGAAGCTAATTTATTAATTTAGCTTGGGAAATACAGCACCGAGGACTGGAATGCCTTAGTCAGCCTGGTTAGGGCACTCGCTTCCTGAAAGCAAGCCTAGTTACCTGGAAAATCAAGCTCTCTCCTAGGTGCCAGGAGGATCATGGAAACAGAACTGGACGTCATTTGGAACTAGCAATGTTTCAGAGCCAAAGTAAATCTCTACACTCTAAACTGGGAGTTCTCTAACTTTAGTATGCCTCAGACTCACCTTGAGTTGGGTCCCAATCCTAGAGTTAAGAGTGTGTGTGTGTGTGTGTGTGTGTGTGTGTGTAAGGAATAGGAATTAGTATTTCTAAGACATTTCCAGATAATGCTGGTAGTGCTGGTCTCGGGTCACACTTCCTTTGAGAACTACTGCTCTTAATCATTAAAAGGAAACTGTGTGTGTGTGTGTGTGTGTGTGTGTATTTGTGTGTGTATATACACATAAAGCCCCTTTCCTTTAGCTATTCCTGATGGACACTGTTAACTTTGGACTATTTTTTTTTATGTGATCTAAGACTTACTAACTAGTAATTCCACTGTCTTTCTCCAAATCTCTACATGAGAGTCAATAGAATGGATGAATGGGTTTCTCTTGACTATGTTAAAATTAACACTTTAGATCTGTATCTCTGCAATGACTCCCAGGCCACCCATGTTTCTGGGAGTGTCAGTATTCTTAAGCCCTTCAGTCACACACGTATGGTCTGTCTTTTTCTTAACCTCTGCCCCTCCTTCCACATACAAACATGCTCCCTGAGGGCTAAATCTCAAACTGTTTTCACAGTTTATTAATTTTTGTGGAAAGCATTATTTCTTTTGGAGGAGAGGACTTGGGGTTCATTTTTGTTCACATATCTTTGATTTCATTTTTCCACCATACCAAGGGCCCAGTAAATGTGAACAATGGTGCTCTTCTTCTGCCTATTTTTGTCATGAGGTAATAAAGTGAAAGACAGTTGGTTGTAATTTACCACCAATAGAGATTTCCTGCCTAAAAGTTTAACAAGAGCATGAGTCACAGTGTCATGGATATATGAAAATAAGCTGTGACCCATGTCCGGAGAGTAATTAGACCCAGGCTAATGAGGACCAAGTGGTCCTAAATGCAGTCACTGATGTTCTCCACTTTTTCTTCTATTATCTTTCAGGCTTCCTGAGGAGCTGGCTTGGCTCCCCAAGGAATCCAGCAAGCCCTGAGCTATGGGATCCATTATGGGGACGGTGGATGTGGAGGACGGGGTTAGATACAGCTGGTGACTCCTCTTGAGAATGAGATCCAATACTCAAAATATCGGAGGATCTCATTTTCCAGTTACTGGTTTTTATAGTTCTTTTCTAGCCCACAATGAAATGCTTGTCACATACTTACATGGGTCTTGGGTGACATCATAAGGACATCAGTTTTAGTAGATACGCTAAGGCGGGACCTCCAGCATCTCTATTTCCCATTAGCTGACCGTGGTTTAATTGGAATGCTGCAGAAGATTGGGAGCTGGAGATTGTTAGGCATCACTGCCCACTTCTAGTTAAAGTGTTCCGTGCACTGATTTTTGTTCCAAGCCTGGACAGTTTGTCACCTGTGATTATTGTCTTTGTGTTACGGGAGGTTTTTCCTCTTGTTCTTGTTTTGCACTCCCTGGGTAGTGTGCTGAACTTTCCCCTCCTCACATTTCACTCCACTTTCCTTCCTCTGTTTTCCTCCTCTCTTTCTTACCTGTCATGTGGTGAAGACGAGCATGAGAAGTCTGCTTAGAAGGAACAGGTGGGGGCTAGACATTCAGTCAAGTTGGGGTGGGTTTGTATTGTCACCTTAGCTTGGCTGGAACTGCCAGTGGTTTTCTTTCCCCCTCAAAAAGAGCATGTGATTCATGCTGTAGTTCAGAATTAGCTTCATAATATAGTTCTTTTTTAAGTTGCAGGTGGACACAATACCTTTATTTTTATGTGGTGCTGAGGATTGAACCCAGGGCCTCACATGGGCTAGGCAAGCGCTCTACAACTGAGCCACAACCCCAGCCCCTAACACAGTTCTGGGTTTCAGTGGGCCACAGGAGACAACTTATGAAAGACTGAGAAGGTGGAGGTGAGCACAGAGCTCTGTAGGTATCATCCTTGGGGGTTCTGGGCATGGCATCTGGTGCTTCTGCTGCTCATGCATGCCATCAGTTAGCCACGGGCTTATTCTAATAGCTGGGCTTGCAGTTCCTTCTGCATCTTTCTTCACCTGCTCCACCACCTCCTGGGCCAGGCATGTCTGGTTCTGTGATGAAGAACCCCAGAAGAACACCCTGTCACTGGAGGTGGAAGGTTGGGAGAAATGACAAAATACTAGGTTCCAGTCTGTCTTTGAGAATTTCAGCCCATCCTTGCAGGCCCAATGTGTCCTTGTTTTCCCCACCTCATGGCCACGTGTCCTTTCTGAGAGTTGCCCCTTCCGGCTTCAGACCTCAGCACCAGATTTGAAGGCACAGCCTCAAGTGGGCCATTTAACCAGCTCCCACCACTGTGAAAGATTAGATCCCTATGATCAATCCCTTATTAGCCACGTCCTGGGGATCAGCTTCTTTGATCAAACCCTGGCTAATATGCCACACCTCAGTTGTAATTCTTAGGCAGGGGAACCTCTTGTAGCATCTCTGGTTGGAATCTATCTGGGGAATTTAGTCACTGAGTTTTGAGATTATCAAGCCCCCAGTGGCCATTGTGGGAGCTAATTTCGAATACTCTGTTCGAATCTGAATGATCAACTGGACGTCTGTAGCTGATTCTACTGAGAGGCACTTTATGCAAACCAACCCTGGGAAGAGGAGTCTCTGGTCCTGCTAAGCCACTCTGTGAACTGCCCTTAAGATTGAGGCACTTCCAAGCAACTTTGGGCCTAGAACTTCCAAAAGGCAGATACCATATGCCACGGCCAGATTGTTTTAACTGATGCAATGGAAAATAGCAGGAAGAGAAAAGAAACCCTGTTACCTTTCTTTCTCTCCTCTTCCTTCTTTTCACAGTTCCAGAGGACCTGCTTGTGACTATCAAATGTGAATATTGTTTCAGTGCTAGGAAACTCGTCAATTTTGGAAAAAAACCCCAAAAACCAAAAACCAAAAAGCACAAACATTCTTCATGTTTATGGAATTCCATCTTGTGCTTGGGAAGTTGCTCAGGACAGTAATAGTCCTCTTGGCCCTCCTCTCTCTACCTGGTTACTTGCTTTAGGATCTTTCTAAAGAAGTAACCAAGAAAAGAACCTCCCTGAATTCTTTTTTGGGGGGAGAAAAGATTTTTTTCTTGAACCATGGTTTAGAATTAAATTATAAGCCTTTAATCTACCTTTTGTAATTCAGAAAAGCACAATACAAAAAGGTCACAGAATTTTTCTATTCTAAGACCCTTAACACAAGCTTACTTTTAAGTTGAGGTTATGACAAACCACTTCAAAGCACTGGAAATGGCATGCAGCAACACAGTTGAAATCCATGCTTATGTTTTCCTCCCTTTTGCCTTCTTTCCTTACAACCATGGCAGATAAAACCAAGGAGAAGGTACGGTATTCCTGGTGTTCTCAAGCTTTCACACTCCACTTTAGGCAGGGGACTCTTGTGCCCGCATCTTTTATTACACGGCTGTAATAATCCTTAATTCATACCGAGGTAGGAAAGGTTGACCACAGCTTTCTGGGCAGAGGGATGGGGACGGATGGAGAGTTTTTGAATTTAAGGATTTAAACCTTAGGAAGAATAATTCAGACTTCACCTGAATATTTGGAGAGAGATCTTTTTGTAGATTGAGGTCCTTTACTCTCTCTCAAATCAACCCCGTCAGATTAGTAATAGTGCCCCTTACAACAAGATCTCTTTTGCCTTCTTTTGTTAGTTTCTGAGTTGCACAAAGAGCCTGAATAGCAGAAGTAGAAAACACCACCAGATCACACATGGATGTGTGCGTGTGGTATTTAAACCTCGTCTGGAGTGAGCCCAGGTCACCTTCGAGAGGATTAGCTGAAAACTCGGTTGAGTGAATCTCTTTACTTCTTGGATTGCTCGTAAAGTGTAGGTGGAAGTGGGAACAACTTTTTGCTCTTAAGGAAAAAAACCACTTGCATGCTTTCTCTAAAAAAAATATATGTATATTTTTATGTATATATAAAACACATGCATATAAAAATTTAAGTACCTTATATATAATATATAAATATAAATAAAATGTATAAACAAATATTATTTATAAATATGAATTCTATACATATATATACACATGCACGTGTGTGTGTGTGTGTGTGTGTGTGTGTGTTTGTGGGTGTGTGTTAGTGCACTTTGAAACTACTAGACCAGGGAGAATTGGGTTAGATGTAAGAGGATATTGAACAGTATGATGATTGTAGATTTGGGCTTGTTCTACTTTAAACTTTGGGAAAAAGAACCAAAGGCAGGTTTCTGGGCATTTTCTGCATGCCTTTGGGCCACAAAAGATCATATTTAAGTAACAAAAGCAGTACGCAATTTTGGCTACCTTACTGAAACTAGAGGTTTACGTTAGAGTGTGTTTGGCTGTTACTATGGCCATTGACTAAATCACTTTTTAAAAAAGCCGTCTTTTTGCTGGGATAACTGGAAATCCATATGCAGTAAAATGAATCTAAACCCCTATCTCTCACCCTGTACAAAACTCAACTCAAAATGGATCAAGGATCTAGGAATTAGACCAGAGACCCTGCACCTAATAGAAGAAAAGGTAGGCCCAATCTTCATCATGTAGGCTAAGGACCAGACTTCTTTAACAAGACTCTGAGAGCACAAGAAATGAAAGCAAAAATCAATAAATGGGATGCATTCAAACTATAAAGCTTTTTCTCAGCAAAGGAAACAATGAACAATGTGAAGAGAGAGCCTTCAGAATGGGAGATGTTTGCCACCCACACTTCAGATAGAGCACTAATCTCCAGAAATTATAAAGAACTCAAAAAACTTTACACCAAGAATACAAAGAACTCAGTCAATAAATGGGCTAAGGACCTGGGCAGTCACTTCACAGAAGAAGATATATAGCCAATTCACAAATATATGAAAAAGTTTTTAACATCTCTAGTAATTAGAGAAATGCAAATCAAAACCACCCTAAGATTTCATCTCATTCCACTTAGAATGGCTATTATCAAGAACACAGCAATAATAAGTGTTGGCGTGGATGTGGGGAAAAAGGCACACCTGTACATTGCTGGTGGAGCTACAAATTGATGCAACAGCTCTGGAAAGCAGTATGGAGAGTTCCTCAGAAAACTTGGAATGGAACCACCATTTGATCCAGTTATTCCACCCCTCAGCGTACAAGCAATGGAGATAAAATCAGCATACTATAGTGATGCAGCCACATTAATGTTTATAGCAGCTCAATTCACAGTAGCTAAACTATGGAACCAACCTAGGTGTCCTTCAACAGATAAATGTATAGAGAAAATGTGGTATACATACACAATGGAATATTACTCAGCCTTAAAGAAGAATGAAGTTATGGCATTTGTAGTAAATGCATGGAGCTGGAGAATATCATTCTAAGCAAAATAAGCCACCCGCCCCCCAAACCAAAGGCCAAATGTTTTCTCTGATATGTGGATGCTCATTCAAAATGATGGGGTGGCTACGGAAGAATAGATTTGGATTAGGCAGAAGGTAGTAAAGGGAAGGGAGGGGATACAGGGTTAGGAAGGATAGTAGAATGAATAGGACACTATTACCCTATGTGCACATGTGACTACATGACCATTGTAATTCCCCATCCTGTACACCCAGAAGAATCAGTTATACTCCATTTACATATGATGTGGCAAAATGTATTCTACTGTCATGTAGAACTAACCAGAACAAATTTTTTAAAAAGGAAAAAAAAAAGAATTGAGTTTTTACCTAAGACTATGATGTTTTGAAAGACCAGGTCTATCTTGTTTGATTCCTTTCCCATTTCCAGTTGACACGTACTTGGCAGTCACCTATGTCACTCTGAAAAGCTCTGTTCAAGATTCGCAGATATAGAGGTTGAATACCTTGTCCTTTAAATAAAAGTTTTTACTTGGACTTCTTGAATGTTTTGCTTTTTTTTCATGTTGGCAAAGTGCTCCTGAGTCAATTTCAGTATGCGTTTAAGCAGTACATAGGTTAAGATGAATTCTGCTGTTACATTCAATTCACCTACTAGAAAAGAATTCATCACAGATTCTTCTGTAATCAGGTGCCATGATTTAGGCTGTTTTGGGGTCCCATTATTGAAATAAAAGCAAAGAAATATTTAAAGGATGAAAATAATAATGGAATGCTGGCCATGGTGGGGCATCCCTGTAATCCTGGTGGCTCTGGAGGCTGAGGCAGGAAGATCAGGAGTTCAAAGCCAGCCTCAGCAACTCAGTGAGGTCCTAAGCAACTCAGTGAGACCCTGTCTCTAAATAAAATATTTTTAAAAAGAGCTGGAAATGTGGCTCAGTGGTTAAGCTCCCCTGGGTTTAGTCCCAGGTACAAAAACAAAACAAAACAAAAACAAAAAACAACAAAAAAAGAAAATAATAGTGGAACATGGACCTAATTCCTTCACTAGACACTTGAAGATATATAATGAATCCAGAAATTGACTTGCATTTCTTGCAGTTTAGAATTTCCAGGATGCCTTCGGACACATTCTGTCCTTTAATTCTTAGAAACCTTTTAGGGGGCTGGTATTGTTAATCCTGTATTGTCGCCAATGTGACTGAAGTTCTCAGAAGTTAAATGACTTCCTTAAGGATTTTGAATGAGTAATGACCTGAGATGGAAATCATGGCTTTCTGAGACCAAAGTAAGCCATACAGACACATCCTGTCTTAAAATACCTGCAGTCCTCCTTGTGTGTGCAGTCTGTCCCCGGGCAGCATAGCACTTGCTACCTTGCAGTGTGAGATGTAAAACTGGGTTCAGTTTCTGGGTACACAACTGAATTTGGAGTTGAATATGAGTTCTGAGATTGGAGGAGTTTCTTGAAAATTGGGATCTTGCATTATATTTTATGATTTTTGCTGAGTTCAAAATAAATATTTTTGAATGAGTACAATGTAGTATTTCCCTTTTAGCCTTTCTCCTTAATGTATGTCCATATAATAATAATACAAAACAGCATGTTTCTGTCTTCCTTACACCTGAACTGGTCACTAAAAGAATGAAAGCAGGTGTGGTAGTCAGAGAACCTTTTAGTGACTAAGTAGGAAGCTTGCTGACTTTAGATCTGTTAAAAATTTTCTTAGCAAAAATCATCTGGAATCATCTTGACCTAAATAGCTCAAGTGATGTAGTTTGATCTAAGTATACATGTTAATAGTAAAATAATGTTTGAATTCTGAAAGCCTGGTTTTGAAACACTATCAAGTCTATCTTTGCTTCCAGTTTCAGATGGTTGAGAAGTTTTTTTCCTTCTCTTTTTTTACTATTTTATCTGCTATTTAATGCTATAATTTAAAACATACTCATATTGGAGGACTTCTTTTGGAATGCTTGTTATTTGAGTATTTGAGAAAACTCAAGTCATGAATGCTGAAGCCCCTGGGAGGGTTACAAGGTGAGCAGAACAGGATCATTACTTTTTTTCTTAGATTGGATACCTGTAAGAGGTAATGTATGTTTTATTTATTCATTCAGCCAATGATTATTGAACATCTACTGTGAATACTGGACTAGACTTAAGGATGCAAAAGTAATTGAAATGGATCTTGATCCAGGGAATGTATATTTTAACCAAGGAGAGAGACATACCCTGTTAGTTACATACTACAACTGATCACTAAGAACTACAAAGTCCCTGAGAGAACAGAGCTGGGAGCCTTCTCAGAAAGTTGGGGATGACTCTCCTAGAAGTTGACATTGAATTGCACCATACAGTACAAGCAGAACTTTACCAGACACAGAAGGGAAGAATAAAATCTCTGATTGTACAAATAACACACACACACACACACACACACACACACACACAGGAAAGAATGGTGGAATACCCTGACAAATTGGAGAAAGAATTAGAAGTTAGCCTAACTGGCATTGGCATGCATATGGTAGGATGTGAACAGGAAACAAGAATCCTGGAGACAAAATAGAAAGGGTCAGCCATCAAAAAAATGTTTGGATTCCGTTTGTGTAGGCACTTGCTTTGCAGGTGGTGGTGGCGAACTTAAACCTCTAAATAAAAAATCTATACCAAAAACATCTTTTCAAGGTAGATATATTTGGCAGTATTCACATGGTCATTGCAGTTGTTCAGATAAGAAATGAGAGTCTAAATTAAGAAATGAGGAGAGAAAGAGGCAAATTTACACAATTTTGAAGTGCCCGAATTATTAGGAGTTAGAGACTAGGTATCTGGGGCACACGGAGGGTAGCAGATATGTAAAGGCCACTTTGGACGTGTTCTTGCTTCTCTTACAATTTCAGCTGCAACTGTGATGGATGGTTCCTAGCACACTGGAAGTGTAGGGAATGCTCAACTCATGCCCCACTCCCAGTAACTCTCAGCCATTAGGAAATGAGAATCTAAAGATGCTGCAGCCTCTCATTCCTCAATGGGAAAATCTGGATGCTTATTCCATATGGTTTCTTAGAACATCCTGAGTGAAATTTCACTACAATTGCCCACAGCTGGAACCCACTCAATCACAATCCCTTTATTGGTCCTTCCTTTTTTCCTGCCTCATGTTCCCTACCCTCTCACTCCTGCTTCCTAGGTTTGCCTTCCAGTTGAACTCTCTGTAGTTCTTTCTTGGTTTCAGGTTCTACTTTGGAGGGACCTCTCAAAGATAAAAGATGAAAGAATAACCTTAGGGTTCATGACTGGATAAATAAGGAGGACAGGACCTACATAGGAAATGCTGGCAGAAGAACAAAGTAGAGGATAGCAGGAGATGACAATTGAATTTTGATCGGAACAATGGAATTTGATGTGTTTTTGGAATATCCTGTGGTAGAGGCAGGATGGGGAGAAGTGGGGACTTTGTGAGCCATTAACTCGAAGGCCAAGTTGCGGGGTGGTCCAGGGAGCTTGCTAAGCGAGAGGAGAGGTAGCTGGAACCCTGGAGAAGGCCAACATCTTAGGGGAAGGCAGAGACAAAAGATATTGTTTTCACTGCAATTTTGTTAGGTCCCAGGGTTGCCTGGAAAACTCAGTAAACATTTTCTGGTGACTGAACCAGAAAAAGAGACTGAGAGGGAGTGAACAGAAGGCCTGAAAACTAGGAAAACCTGGGTTCTATGGAAAGAGAGCATAAAAATGTGAAAATGTCAAAGGTCACATAGGTCCCTCTGGGGCATCGGCTGCCCTTGGGCAGTGGGCAACTTTGCTGGTTTGGTGAGGGAAGTAAGATGTGCAGGTGCAAAGAGCTGATGGCAAAGACTAGAAGTCTTGTGTCTCAAAGAGGTGAAGATGGAGAATTCGACTACTTGTTTTTTAAAAAAATTATGATTTCAAAACTAATGTAAGGTTGCTAAAAAAAAATTGGAAAATGTATAAGAATGTTGTTTAAAGTAGAAAATAATGACCCGTTAAGATCTCTCCATCCTAGCTTTGTTCCTTCTATATAAACACTGTTAATATATTGGGATGTGACGTTGACTCGTGAACAATTTTGTAGATCAAAACCAGTTGAATGTTGACAGTTTCCTGAAATGCAAAGTATAGCTCTTTGCAGATAGGTAATTGTCCTTTCAAAGAAAGGAGGAAGAGCATGTGGGAGTAGCTGGTGGGGCTTGCAGAATCTAGGTAAAGTTTTAAAATTTAACTAGAAACTCATTTTTTTAAGGTGAAGACAACTTAACATATTTTTATAAGCCAAGAGTGGAAGGAAGTTTGACGACAACTGATGACAGTTGCTTATTGGGGTTGGAAATGTGAAAATTGTTTTGCTGCCTGTTGATCTGGATGTGTGCTTTGCTCCAGCAGAGCTGGGGCTGGGCAGCTGGGGAAGCTGTCGTGCGGGGATTGCAGGATGGCAGCTCCTAGAAAAACAGCTTCTTTGCTGTGCTTGCAGGGACTCAGTGAGAGTCCACCTCCTGGGCCTTGCCCTGTACATGAACCCAAACAGCTTGGATGGAGAACATGCTGAGGCTCTTATCAGGGAAGGAATCACATTTGTAAACAGGTTGTTTGAAGTGACTTGAGCCTCAACCTCAAGGTAGGAAGCAAGATGTCTTTTGCTTATTTTTGGAGGGGAATTTTGTGGCCCAATCTGCAGAGAGTTTGAGAGTTTGTTTCCTCATCTGGAATACCAGTGGAGCATTGAGGGACCGGAAATGGAGTTGGCCTCTAGGGAGCCCACCAGAGTCAGGCATTTAAGCTCAGCCACTGCTGACTTCTTGTAGCACAAAGGTGAGCAGGAAAAGGCAGAATACAATTCTTGCACATGGAAGAATTATAGTGCTTGCTTCCTTTCTTAATAGGAGGAGAAGAGGTGCTTATCAAACCTCTGTTCTATTAGAAACATCAGCATGGGCTATTAGCAAGACTGACATCTACTGCACAAGGGAAAATAAATGATCTTGAAACCAAAACAATGACCATGAAAGAAACCCAAAATCTCTCCAGAGAGAGCCCCTCCACTTGCTGCTTGTTCCATGTAGAAGAATGAACTAGACCCCCACCTCTAATCAGTTACAAAAATCAAATCAAAATTGAATTGATTAGAGACTTAACTGTAAGACCTAAAACTATGAAACTACTAGAGGGAAACCTAGGGCAAATGCTTTCATGACTTTGGATTGGGCAAGGATTTTGGGGGCGAGACCCCAAAAGCATAGAAAACAAAAGCAAAACCAGAAAAATGGGATGACATCAAACTGAGAAACTTTTGCGTAACAAAGGAAGCATCAGCAGAGTGAAGCGACAGCCTATTGAAATGGGAAAAATATTTGCAAGCCATACATCTGATAATTAGTTAATATGCAGGAAATATAAGGAACCCAAAAATGTGAGAGCAGAAAAAGTTCAAGTTAATAAAGGGGGCAATAGATCTAGCTTTTCTCCAATGAAGACATACAGGTTTCCAACAGAAAAAAGAAAAAAAAAATGTTTAACATCAGTAGCCATCAGGGAAATGAGAACAAAAACCACAGTGAGATCTCACCTCACTCCAGTAAGCAGGGCTATTATCAAAAAAGACAAGAGATTAACAAGTGCTGGTGAGGATGTACAGAAGAGGAAACCCTTGCACACTGTTAGGGGGGATGTACATTAGCATAGCCACCATGGAAAACTGTATGGGGATTCAGGCACAGAAAGAGTCCCGCATGGTCTCACTCATGATTTCATTTTCCACGTGGATTCACAAAAATTACAAATATGAAAAGGTCAATGTCATATAAGTTGAGAGTAGAATGGTGGGTACCAGGGTCTGGGGAGAGTGGGGAGTAGGGAGGGGTCGGGAAAGGTTATCAGTGAGGACTAAGTTGTGGTTAGAGATGGGCAGGAAGTTCTGGTGTGCTGGTGCACGGCGGCGTGACTGTAGGTAGGAAGAATGTATGTTTCAATAAAGCTAGAAGAAATGATTTTGAAAGTTCTCAACACGTAGAAATGATAAACGCTTGGAGTCATAGCTATGTCCAACTTGATTTAACCCTTACAAGTGTCAAAGTGTACTGAGACACTGCATGTCACCTGATTAAGTATATATGATTTTAATGTTTTGGATATATTGGTTAAAAATGAATTGAAGTTAAAGCAAAGCATGGATTCTTCTGTTCTTCAGTCATAAGCATCAGTCTTTTTTTTTTTGGAACCAGAGACTGAACTCAGGGACACTCGGCCACTGAGCCACATCCCCAGCCCTATTTTGTATTTTATTTAGAGACAGGGTCTCACTGAGTTGCTTAGGGCCTCGCTAAGTTGCTGAGGCTGGCTTTGAACTCGCAT
>JAJEJO010049733.1:369018-406735 GCA_020662805.1 Glaucomys volans
CTCGGCCACTGAGCCACATCCCCAGCCCTATTTTGTATTTTATTTAGAGACAGGGTCTCACTGAGTTGCTTAGGGCCTCGCTAAGTTGCTGAGGCTGGCTTTGAACTCGCGATCCTCCTGACTCAGCCTCCCGAGTCGCTTGGATTACAGGAGTGCACCACCACACCTGGCGAGCATCAGTCTTTTTCTTCTCAAAAGCTGGATGAACAGTTGAGTTTTAACTGTGGGCAGGGTCCACAGGGTGAGCATAGCAAACAAGAAAATCATTCCCCCAGGGGTAGGATGATCCTGGAGCCTTGTCCTATTAGTACCCTTAGAGCTCTATCTTACAATGGAATCCTTCTAATGAGACCCTTGTGGTACTGGCTGTAATTAGGACTCTTAGGTTCAGAAGGAACACGTGGGAGGGTTTCTACCTAACTGTGGTTAGAAAGGGGTAATCGGGATCCAGCCAACTTTCTTTACAGTGGTTCCGACTTCAGGCATTGGTTTCCTCTCCACTCCTGTCCCCTGCTCTCTTGGCCCTGAGCCTTAACTTGAGATATTAATAACAACATTAGCTAACCTAGACCTGACCTTACCGTGTTGCAGCACTGGGCTCATTGTTTTACATACCTCGTCACCTTTACCCTTCTACAACCGTGTAGGGCTGTTAGACGTTACTCCTAACTCACCTAAGGGGATGCCAAAGTTCAAGGAGGCCCGAGTTTTATCTATGTAATCTTTAGGTCTGAGGGCTGCCTGAAGCTACTACAGCTGATTAGGTGTGACTTACACCTGCACCAATCTGCAGTCATGAATCTCTGCAGAGAAGCCACATACGTGACAATCCAGAAAGGCCATAGGTGGCCCAGCAGATGTGTCAACCTGCAAAGTTGTTATAGGGCTTTGTTTGGGTTTTGTAAGCTGCTGAGATACAAGTTTCAAATAGATCCCACTAGTCATTCAGATGGATTCTGTTATTTATGCACTGTGTTTGCTTTCCAGTCCAGTTAGGATGGGTGGCTGGTGCTTAATGAACATGTGTTGGGGTAAGAGCCCTTTCCATCCAAGATGATGGGTAGCTGAGCCTTCTCTGTTCCATCTTCGTACAATAGAGTTCATCTCTTTAGTACATAAAGTTTTCTAAGATCTTGCTAAACAAATTTCTTCTTAGCTTTCTCATCCCTCTACTTGTCTTTCCACTGGACCCAATAACATCCATATATTTTTATTCTTTCTAGTTGAAACATATTAGGAAGTATCTGGCAATAATCTTGTGCTATGTGTATTAGCCAACCTGCCCTGAGTTGTGTGTGTGTGTGTGTGTGTGTATTTAGGATTTCATGATTCTGACAAATGTGCAGCAGGCAGAAAAAGCCTGTATTTTTTTCCTTTTCCAAAAGGAAAAGGGAGTTAGAAATTTTGTTCAATTGGAATTAATGATAAATCCTGGAAGTTATGAAGCTTGCATCTCCCTTTGGCTTTGGAATTAACTGCATGTTAAACAAGGCTTGATGATTGATGGATTTATCTGTTGGTGAACATATTCTAGAATGCATCCCTAGCCTGCTAACGGATGGCATCTGGCTGATGGGGGGAATGTGGTCCACACTGGTGAGGCTTCTGGTGTCTCATAACGGCAGCCTTTTCAATGGTGCTGTATGGTGACCGCACTCCAGACACCCATCAAAGGACAATGGAAGTGATGCAATTTCTGAATGCAAACTTTTCAATTCCCCGAATCTGCATGATCTCAAAAAAAAAAAAAAAAAAAAGGTTGAATTAGAGAAGGGGAAGATCTTTCTGTCTTTTGCACGCAGTCCTAGGAGGGAATTCTAGTAAAATAGGAAGGATTGTTTTTAGAAAAAGCAACAGGTTTGAAAATGTGTGACACAGCCTCAGGAACTACAATGAAGCCAGGAGTCCACTGTTGGGGATTCCACAATAAAAGAAATACCTCTTTTAAATTTGTTAGTCCTTTCATGAAATAATGCTGTGTGAAGTTGTTATATTCATCACAGTTCCCCAACAGGTGTGAACTGACAGTTTCTGAGGTTGCCACACATGTGTGGGGAAAAGGATTTGCCTTGTAAGAAATGTTGATTTAATAAGTACCATATCCGTAACCCTAATTGTGTCCCATTAGTAAACTGGTTTGTCCTTCTCCACACTCCTTCAGCTTGTCTTCCAGAAAACCATAGTATTTTCTTTTCTGGAAAATTCGTTATTACTAAAATATAAGGTATGCATAGAAAAGAGCTTTCTTTCCCTCTTCTAAGGTAATGAAGATGAGTTCCTTTTAGCTTCTGGAAACTTTATTGTTTTACTGTTCAAATTTAGGTCTATTCTCTGTATGTGTAAGAAATCCACATTTTTTCCTTAGCATTTCTTTGGCCATTCTTGGTCTTTTGCATTTCTGTCTTTGTTTTAGAATCACATCAGTTTCTACAAAAAGTCTGCTGAGAATTATGATTGGAATGTTGCTGACTATAGATCACTTGGAGAGAATGTATATATATATATTTTTTAAATTTTTATTTATTTTTATAGACTTCATTTTGATTCATTGTACACATATGGGGTACAAATTTTTCATTTCTATGGTTGTGCATGATGTACGTTCATATTATTCTTGTTAATCAAACATGTACATAGGGTAATGATGTCTGTCTTATTCCACCATTTTTCATACCCCTGCCCTTCCCGCTCTCATTTCCCTCTACATAATCTAAAGATGCTCCATTCCTCTCTCACCCCCCCTCCAACCAGATTCTATATCATCATCTGCTTATCAGGGAAAACATTTGGCCTTATATATATCCATGACTTCTTATTACTTTCTAATATAAATTATATATCTGCATAAATTGCATATATAAAAGCATATTTTCCACTTCCTAGAAACTTTATCATTTCCATGTTCTATATTATTTTCTTTTGCATGCTACAATTACTGAAATATACTTAACAGGCAGAAAAATTTATGCTTTTTAGGTATTCAGTGCTATGAGTTTAACAGATATATAGTCATTTAAATGTCCATAATTAAGATAATGAATATTTCCAGACCCCCAAAAGTCCCAAATATTTCCTGTACCCCTTTGTGATCAAATTTCTTTCCTCATTGCAGTCTGTCAATCACTGCTATGATTTTCATTGACAGTTTGCCTTTTCCAGAATATTACTTCGAATCAGAGTTATACAAATTACAATGGAGAATATTTTGTGTACATCCATCTTTCACGTATGTCGTGTTTTGGAAACCATGCCTACGGTTGCATGTATTACTAGTTCGTTCTTATTGTTGCAGACCAGTGTTAGATTGTGTTAAGCACTGCAATTGGTTTATCCACCCATGGGGTTGATAGACATTGTTCAAAAGTTTTGGTTATTATGACTAAAGCTGCTATAAACATTCTGTAGAAGCCTTTGTATAGGTGTGTTCTCTTTTGTCTTACAAAGTACGTATCTGATAAAGTTCTCTTGTCCAGAATAAATAAAATGCTCACCACTCGATAATAATAAAACAAATATCTCAGTTTACAAATGAACAAATGAAATGAACAGACATGTCAAGGAAAATATATGGACAGAAATAAGCACTTGAAAAGATACACAATATTATTAGTGATTAGAAAAATGCAAATTAAAACCATAAGTAGCAGCACACATGCTTTGAATAGCTAAAAATAAACAATAAAATGAAAAAGAAAAGCAAGTTCTTATGAGGATCTACAGCAGCAAGAACTTTCATATTATTGGTGGAAGTATAGAATAGTACAATTGGTTTGTTTCCATTCATTTTAATGAAATGATACCACAAGCTATTATTGTTTTGTTACAATTAATATTCATCTTATTTAATTTATATATTTATTTTGGTGGTAGAATGGAGATTGAACCCTGTGGCATGCTACCTCTGAGTCACATCCCCAGTCCTGTTTTAAGTTTTATTTTGAGACAGGGTCTTGCTAAGTTGCTCGAACTGTCCTCAAACTCATGATTTTCCTGCCTCAGCCTCCTAAATAGCTGAGATTATAGGAGTGTTAATGATCATTTTCTTTGCCCACACATTAGAACTCCCATTGTTCATTATTCCTTTCTGTGTTTCTTCTGGGGGTATTTTCCTTCTTTTTAAAAAATTTTTTAAAAAAATTTTTGATTCATTGTACATGGGGTACAACTTTCTTTTCTCTGGTTGCACACAAAGTAGAGTCACACCATTTATGTAGTCATGCATTTACATAGGTTAATGATGTTTGTCTCATTCCATTTTCTTTCCTCCCCCCACCCCCTCCCACCCCTCATTTTCCTTTACATAATGCATTCTTCCTCCATTCTTCCCTTACTCCTCCCCACCATTATGTATCATCATCTATCTACTTATGAGAAAAATCATTCAGCCTTTTGTCTTTTGGGATTGGCTTATTTCACTTAGCATGATATTCTTCAACTCCATCCATTTTCCTGCAAATGCCATAATTTTATTCTTCTTTATGGCTGAGTAATATTCTATTGTGTATACATACCACATTTTCTCTATCCATTCATCTGTTGAGGGGCATCTAGGTTGGTGCCACAATCTAGCCATTGTGAATTGAACTGCTATAAACATTGATGTGGCTGTTCCACTGTAGTATGCTAATCTTAAGTCCTTTGGGATAGCTAGGTCAAATGGTGTTCCCTTCCAAGTTTTCTAAGGAATTTCCATACTGCTTTCCAGAGTGGCTGCACCAATTTGCAACTCCACCGGCAATGTATGAGTGTACCTTTTCCACACATCCTTGCCAATACCTATCGTTGCTTGTATCCTTGATAACAGTCATTCTAATTGGGGTGAAATGAAATCTTAGTTTTGATTTGCATTTCTCTTACTATTAGAGATGTTGAACATTTTTTCATGTATCTGTTGATTGGTTGTAGATCTGCTGTGAAGTGTCTGCCCATTTCCTTAGCCCATTTATTGATTGGGTTATTTGTATTCTTGGTATAAAGTTTGAGTTCTTTATGTATTCTAGAGATTAGTGCTCTATCTAAAGTACAAGTGGCAAAGATTTTCTCCCACTCTGTAGGCTCGTTCTTCACATTATTGTTTCCTTTTTTGAGAAAATGCTTTTTTGTTTGAATCTATCCCAATTATTGATTCCTGCTTTTATTTCTTGTGCTTTGGGAGACTTGTTAAGGAAGTCTAGTTCTAAGCCCACATGATGAAGAGTTAGGACTACTTTTTCTTCAATTAGGTGCAGGGTCTCTGGTCTAATTTCTGATTCTTGATCCATTTTGAGTTAAGTTTTGTACAGGGTGAAAGATGGGTTTAATTTCATTTTGCTGCATATGGATTTCTATTTTTCCCAGCACCATTTGTTGAATATACTATATTTTCTCCATTATGTCTAGTATGAGATACTAGACACATCTGTATTGATGTGAGTTTGTCTCTGTGTCTTCTATTCTGTACCATTGGTCTATTTTGATGCCAGTTCCAGGCTGTTTTTGTTATTATTGCTCTGTAGTATAGTTGAAGGTGTGGTATTGTGATACCTCCTGCTTTGCTGTTCCTACTAATGATTGCTTGGCTATTCTGGCTATTATTCTTCCAAATGAATTTCATGTTTGCTTTCTCTGTTTCTATGAGGTATGTCATTGGAATTTTAATTGGAATTGCATTGAATTTGTATAGTGCTTTTGGTAGTATGGCCATTTTGACAATATTAATTCTGCCTATCCAAGAACATGGGAGATCTTTCCATCTTCTAAGGTTTTCTTTAATTTCTTTCTTTAGTGTTCTACAGTTTTCATTGTAGAGGTCTTTCATCTCTAGTATTTTCTTTCTAATTGAACAACTCTGTAGTACTTTTAGTGAAAGGCTGCTGGTCACAAATTCTCTTTGGCTTTGAGTGTATGGAAATGAATTTATCTTGCCTTTGCTATTATAGGATGTTTTCTCTTGGTACATAAACATGGGCTTGCAGTTATTTTCTTTTGGCACTCCAAATAGTTTATTCCATTGTCTTCTGGCTTCCATTATTTCCATTAAGAAGTCTGACATAAATCTCATTGTTTATGTTGGTTTTCTTTGCTATGGACTTCTGAGCTTCTTGAAAAAGAGATGTTTTATTCATGACTTAAACATTCTATATATTTCTTCTTGTAAGGTTGTAGAATATGCCCAAATATGTTTCAGATATCTAAGAGAACATCTGGTGGGTTCATTCTCCCATGAGTGTCTGCTCAGCTTCATAGGAACTCAAACTTAGTTTTACAACATTCCTTGAATATTGTGCATGGTTGACTTTCTAAATGAGAAGACCCAGAGCAGGCTATCCTGGGGCCACCCAAGTGCTGTCGAGTTACCAGTATAATCCTGTGAAGGAACCTTCATTCTAAGATTCTCAAGGTTTTCTTCTTCTGGTATACAACAATGAATAAGCCTTTTGTATTGCCATTAATGTTATAAAAATCAGTCCTTCATTTTTAGGCATTTGGGGGGCCATATGGAGAACCTAACAGATTTGGGTGAAATGTGGGCAGACTGCCACCATGAATGTACAAGAACCAGGAGAGGGAAGTTGCAAAGCCTTTCACTGAGTGAAGCAGCTGTTGTCAACCTCAGTGACATTTGTTTGTATCCTGAAGTCCTGGCATCAATTATGTAAACTAGCTTCAGTGAACTTCTTGTTCTAAGCTTTTTTTATTTGGGGAAAAAATGAAAGGGTGTTATAGAAACAGGGATAGAGAGAGAGAAAAAAATCAAACCTTGCTCATCTTGCTTAACAAAGCATGTTTATTTCTTGTGATGGCCAGAATGTTCTGTATGCAAAGTTGGGGACTACTTTTTAAAAAATATTTTCTTTGTCATTTATACTTTCCTAAGGGTTGGATCATTCATGAGTGAAATTAAATTTTTCAGATGTGAAAAAGGTCTTATGTCCTTGTCTTGTTATTTGGTGGAGAGACAAGGAAACAGGAACCAATAGAATGTTTGTTTAATGGGTTTCAACCAAGATTGTGCACTCATGTTCGTGTCTGTGTGCCCTTCCTACTGGCACACTCACTGGTACCACTGATGCTATAGGAGTGCTTTACATTAGGTGGGGATCAGAACACCAGATCACCCAGAGACCTACTTTAGGAAAGAACAAATGAAATTTTGTCAGGCACACTTATTTGTAACATTGTTCCATAGACCCAAATTGTTTATTGTGGTTTAGCATTACTATTTCAGAGAGGTTTTTTCCCCTCTGATTTCCTTGTCCCTTTTCTTCTTCCCCTTCATCCTCTTCTTTTATTTAGCTTTTTAAAAATCCTTTCCCTGTTTGGTTTTTGCTGTCAGCTAAAATTCTTGCTCTCAGCTGCTTCAAATAATGTGAATCTGGGGATTGGGACAGGTTAACTTATGGGGAGTTGAGCATAGATAGTGTTTTAAATAGTCCATGATCTTTCTTTCAGTTTATCAGAGTTCATGATCACTGCAGAGGGGAAGGCTGGACGGCACGGTGCTTGTTTCTCAGAAAGGGATTTTTGTTTCTAAGAAGTAGCTTTCATATAGGTTCAAAATTGCTTTGAACAGAACATCACATTAAAACAGGAATTACTCATAGAGAAACAAACAAAATCTACATCTAAAACTGGGAAAGTCACTTAACAAAAAATATGATACATTTTTATAGTTTTGTGGCCCAAAGACATTGAGAATATATAAATATATATACACACACACACACATATATATGCACACACATACATATAATATATATATATGCATATATTTGGAGACAAGATATTGGAGATTTTAGATATATATGTATATATGTATAGGCACATGTATGTCTCATATACCTATCTTCATATATATAAAATATAACATGTATACCATATAATAATGAAAAGCTTCAAATAATTTAAAGAATGCTTTTTTTGGTCAGTAAACCTCCTGGTTGATCATAGTGGATTTCAGCCCAACCTCCTCATTGGGAGTTTTCATAAATGGAAGATGCTTAATACCTTTGGGATTAGGCTTCAATTCATTTTTTCTAGGATGCATGAATTTGCCTTCTACTCCTGGAGTGGTTCTCTTCACTTAGCCTAACCGTGGTAATTAAAATACCTTGAACAGACTTTGAAATACCCTACATAATTAAAGGGGGAAGGTTGTGGCTCTGTACATGTAAGGGAAGAGGGGTCTCTGTGAATGTATGAAGTAAACTAAGTTTATAAAGTTGCAGAGAATCAAGTGGGTACATGATTCCTCAAATCATTTCTTATGAAAAGATCACAGACTAGATTAGAGAGACCTGGGTTGGAATTCGCCCTTCCACCTGCTATGTGCACAGGGCAACAAGTTCCACTTTTGTGAGGGTCAGTGTCTTTATTTCTGTATCAGAGAACTGTGGATCATCATAGCTACAGGAAGAAGATAAAGATGAAAAAAAATAATAGGGAAAATAAAGAAGTAAAGTGAATCCATAGGAGAGGAAGGAAAAAGAGATAGGAAGACTGATAAAAAACTGGTAGATGGAAGAGATGATGTAGTAAAATGGTTGGGACGTGGTATGGAAAGTACTGTCCCTGGCACGGAGCAGGTACTTAATAAATGGCTGCTGTTGTTTTATTGCAATTCCAATTATCTTTCTGTAGATAGTCATAGACTGGAACACATCATTCGACCTGAAAAATGACTGCAATTCTGGAATATTTGGGTACTAAACTATTTCAAATTATTTTCCAAAATCTGTTAAATGTTGACGAGTAGAGAGTTCTTAAATCTTCTCACCCTCATTAAAAATGACTCCAAGATAAATGCTATAAATAAATAACATTTATCTGGAAGAGTACAAGTAGTATAGAAAACCAGAGACAAGATCTTTTTATGTCTTTAAAAAAATAGATTAAAAAAATAGGTTTTTCTTTGTGTTTTTAAAAAGCAGATTTTCTGAAATGTTTTACATTATGAATATCACTTAGAGGTTACTGCATCATTTCCCCCAGGTCTTTGGTGCATTGTCGTCGTATGTACTGATGGGGTCTGTAGTTACACATTCACACATACACACAGTACAACAGCACAATTTGGCCAATGTCAGCCCCCAGCACTTTCCTCCCCTGCATCCTCCATTTTAAAACAAGTTATCTTAAATATGAGATCCCCTGTTGAGATTTTTTTAATCTAAGCTCTGAGATATAATTGAGCTTTTTTCTTTTTAATCAAGTAAACAGGAGAGAGTTGTGTTTGTGTTTAAAATTATTAGTCAATTATTGAGTAAAAGATATGTGAGGAGGAAAACAATGGAGTGGAGGATGCCCTAGGGAAAAGCCAGTTCACGATGTCTTCCCGTGCAACCAGTCAAATCAGGAGGTTGGTGCAGTGGGTGGCATTAGGGGAGACGTTAGAAAGCCCAGCTGGCTCAGGTTTACCTGCTTGTGGAGGAGCTGGGGAAAGGTAGCCAACTCCTGTCAGGGCCACTCAGGTGACCTGAAAATTTCCAATTCGGAGGAAGAGAAAAAGTGAAAAACAGGTGGATCAAGAAGGAAAAGAAGAGAGAGGAGGAGGAAGGGAGAATACGATGATAAGATGATGAAATTGAAAATAATGATGCCGAAATGAAGGAATGAAATGAATATAGGAATGCATCAGAGGGGAGAAAAAAGGTGAAAATGGAACATGGGAATGACCATGACAACCAAGAAAAGACTCACAGGTGCTTAGAGTTCTAGTAACTAAGGTCTCCATTGTAATTTTTTCATGTTCTAGTAGGATTAAATGGTTCTGGAAGCAAACAGAAGAGACTTTCAACAAGTTCAACTCTGCTGTATTCCATGGGCAAGCAGAACCTGATCTTGAAGGTGGATCAACCTCTGTTGATGATATAACGGTGACTTTCATGACGCAGTTACAACAGCTCTGGGATTCGTCTGTGATGTGTTTTGTTATGGTTCTGTGACATTAACAGAGCAACAGTAACACAAAGTTAGGTGTTGATGAAGAGTGACGTAAGAGCATTGCCACATGGCCTCTCTTGTCAATGCCTGGGGGAGGGTTGATTCTCAGAGGATGAGGGGAGCAACCAAGTCTTTGAAGTCAGTGAGAAAAATACTTCTGGTGATTATGAACCTAATAATGACATAAATCAGTTTACTCTTGAAAACAGGAATTCCCAAGAGTGGTACTATTGACCATTCTGACTGCTGAGGGGTGGGAGTGTTCTCTGTATTATCTTTATTCACTAGATATCAGTATCATGAACCTCATTCTAGGTTGTGACAATCAAGAACATCTCCATACACTTATTTCCAAATGCACCCACTGGGCAAAATTACCCCAAGTGGGGAACCACTGCTCTAGAGGCATTGGCTAAAGTCCGTTAACTCACTGTATCAAGAACAGAAAGTTGGCTGGATTTAAACCAAGATACCATCCATTTGTAAGTCTCTGTTCTTCCCAGACACTCTCGTGTAGTTTATTCCTTTCTCATTCATACACATTCCATGGAAGGACATATCAGGAGATGATATTATATGTCTTTTCCAAGGACGCTGAGATACTGAGGAAAAGTGATGTCCAAACCACAGTATTTTTACTTAGGTTCCCCAATAAGTAAACCTTACCCCTACTAGACCCAGGTCCATCCCTGGTCCTGAAGGGGAGAGGGGAGGGAGAAGTTACCTGAATAGGAAGGGTCTGCATCTACAGTTGCAGCTTTCTATTGGAGATGAGCCAACCAACAGAAGACGTGACCCTGACAGAAGAAAGCAGCCACTGCTAACAGAAGCCTGAAGTGAGGGAGCTGATTTCATTTTACCCCTTACCCCCAATCACTTCATGCATCTGTTTGCACAGTTCTTCCCATTGGCCAAATGCAGGAAAACCATGGTGGCCATTTGTAGAAGTCAGACTTCGCAGAACAGAGTGGCCGCAATTACCCAGTGGATCCGGATGGGTAATGGGAGAATATCCAGATCAGCTGCCTTGAGCAACACTAACTTAATAGTATTAGTAAATTCCTCCAATCATTTTGAGTTTGTGATCCTTCAGAAATGATGCAGAATTAAGGTAGACATTGTTCTTTTTAAAAATGGGAAAATATTTGCTCTATAAATGAATGGCACAAAAGAAATTGCTTTGGGGTGGGATAGTGTTACTGAATAAAAGATAGCAAAGCACTTTGAAGACCCTTATCTACAAATAATTAATAACCATTATCCAATTTTAAAAGCAAATATGCCCCCAAAGGCCTGTCAGTTCTTATTTGCTTTCCCCGTAAGCGAATGTAATTGAGCTCTTGCTTTTAAAAAATATTCTTTGAATGCACGTTTCAATATCCATTTGGCTTCACCAAGCCCAGTCTGGTGGGGCAGGGATTTTCTGTAGTCACGTGTTTGGGTCTGGTGTGTCTGTCCCTTACGAACATGACAAGAGCCATTACATAAGCAAACCATAGAGGGTCTGATTTCTCACTTGATCTTGGATATTATTTCTTTTCTTTGTGTCAGCTCTTCTGCACCTGTGTTTGAGTTTAACTCTTGGCTCCGAAGACATTTAGGGGATGATTAGAATATTTAAAAAGCAGGGAGTAAACAGATCTCATAATCAGTCCATCACCTGTGTGGCCACACTGAAGGATTGCTCTATTGTTCTAGAAGCTCAAAATGAGCACCCCCCTTTTGAGAACCTAACACACTGCCACCTTCTCAGGCCTGACCTGGTCATTTGGCGTCAGAAACCACGAGGTCATGCCCGGGACAAAAAGCTTTCTCTAGAACCTTTGCTGGAGGTATTTTGTTTTGAATGAACAAGAATTAAGCTGGCAGATTTAGTCATTGAGAGAGGACATGAGGAACAGATTGGGCGGGATTGAGAAGGTGGCATTTTATTTTAATTGTCTTTTGGGATGTGAAGCCTTATAGGATAATAAAGAGGAAGAAGGCGGAGATGAGAGAGGGTAAAGGGAGAAGTTCAGAGAGAGCCAGAAATTCTAATACAGACTCTGTGTTAATTCCTTGACACTTTCCCATCAACCTCTTAGATAATAACCCTTTTTCCGTGCTCCAGTGCTTCCTGAATTTCCCTTACCATAGTGAAACCACCTGCATTGTGATTGCTTAATTTCCTTTCTTCCCCTTCTCTGAGGATGGCTTTTCCAAAAGAACTTTCTTCAATGAAGAAAATGTTCTACATTTGCTCTGAGGCCACGGAGGACTTGAAATGTGGCTAGCGCAACAAAGGACTGAAATTTTAACTCTATTTAACTTTAATGAATTTAAATTTAAATAGGCACATGCGGCAAGTAGTGCCATATTGGCAGACTTCTAGACTACCAGTTTTAGGAAGGCAGGGACTACATAGGGCACACAGACCCTAAATAATAGCACCAAACAAGAAATATCTGTTATGTGTTGGAACAAATGAAGGAAGGGAGAGGGTTAGGGTAGGAGGATGAAGGAATGTCACAAGGGGTGAATGTATGGCCCGGAATTTGGAAGGGGGCTAAACACTGTGGCTGTGTGATGTTTAAGGAGCATTACAGTCTAGAACTCCCAGCAGATGTTTGAAGTCATTCCCAGAAGTGTGGCAGTTCAGACAGGGTGTCCCATGCAAACATGCAAACACCTGGGGCATTGTGGTGGCTTTGCCCCCTACAAGCAATGTGACATTAACCAGTTCATTTCCCTGTGTTTTTCTACTTTTTTTTTAAGATTGTGAGGCTCAGTGAGCTACTTGCTGAACTCCCTTCTAATTCTGACATTGTAAATATGTATCAAGGCACTGTTGGCCTTTAAAAAATAGAACTATTTAATATAAATTTATAAAAAGGTATTTGTTTAGTTATCCACTCACCAGTATGAAGGATCTTCTAGTTCGACAATCTGGGGAGAAAGCAATTGCTTGCAAAGAGAATCTGTGATGACCAAAAGTTTCAGTAGCATGTTTTTTTAGGGAGAGGCAAAAAAAACCATTTTAGAAGCATTGGCTTGACCATGTAAATAAACACTGACTCATTTAAGTTATTGTAACTACTGAATTCAATATTTACAATGCTAAATTTAAAGGCATTTATTACCAAAGTGCAGCCTCAAAAGGAATATGAGTCATTTATTTTATCTCTTAAAAAAGGCAAGATTTTTCCTATTAAAAGATAAGAAAATCCACCAATTAGGTTTCACAGTCAAATTCATACATTTTTATACACTTTTTAGTAATATATGCACAGTGAACAAAATTTGTATGCAAGATAAAAGAGAATAGTTTACCAATCATTTAACCCCATGGAAATTACTATGTTTAGTTCCTTTTTATGTATTTTATTTGTGGTTGTGAAACATGTAATATGTACATGTTGCTTGGATGTTTAATGATGAATTAGGAAGTTTTAAGTCTCTAAAGAAATATAGAAATAATATAGCCCATATCCACGGATTTATCACTTACATTCAGAGATAAGTTTTGACATATTAGTTTCAGATTTATTTCTTGTTTTAGATTTTTTTGTTTTTAAATAATACTGTGAGGGGCTGGGGTTGTGGCTCAGTGGTAGAGACTTGCCCATCATGTGTGAGGAGGCACCGTGTTCGATTCTCAGCACCTCCTATAAATAAATGAACAAAATAAAGGTCTATCAACATCTAAAAAAATCTAAAAAAATTTTTTAAAGTGAATACAGCAACAAACTCACCATTTCCTTTCTTCTCTTTCGTCCTGAAATTGTTCTGTTTCCACCCATACTTTCCAATCTTTTCTTCTAAATTGTATTATTTCACAATTTATGGTATTGTCTTGTGTGTGTAAAATGTGGGTTAAGTGCTCTCATCTACAATTTGCATTTAACATGCATTATAGAGTTTTTCACAGGTATCTCTGTTGGTACAGGTACATCCACTTTATCCCTTTTTACCATTTCTATAGAATTCCATTCATGAATTACTCAGAGGGATTTAACCTATTCACCTGTGATATAAGTTGTTTCCCCAGTGTTTATGATCGTGGTACTTTTGCAACAAATATTCTTTAAATATTTCTTTGTGAATACATGTCAGGAATTTTTAGGGGAGACACCAAGATGCTGACTGGTAGGAATATCTTCCAATGGACTAGATATTGCCAAATTACTCTCCCAAGTAATTGAAATGATTTACACCTCTTTCAGCTATAGAGATTTTCATTTTATCTCATTTTCACCAATAATTGCTTTCAGACTTTCAAGTTGGTTAATTTGGTAAAGTATAAAGTGATAGAGCGTCATGGTTTGAATTTGTTTTCCATTCTTTCTCTGATTTCTGGTGAGGTTGGACAATTTTCCTATTTATATTGGTCACTGGTCATTTGGATTTCTGGATTTCTCCTTCTCTGAGGTGCCTCCAAACTCTTTGTCCTTGTTGTTTCTTTTCTTACTCATTTGAAGAGGTCTTTGGATCAATAATTATATGGATAATAAGTACTTAAAAAGTATGACATTGATTTACCTATGTTTGTTCTATTACTGTTTAGTGATAATTTAACATGAACATGATAAAAATCATATTCACAGCTGAGGATTCTAAGGTGACTTGAGGGTCCTATTTCATGGGTATGCGATGTAAACTGTGAAAAGTACTATTTATTTTTTACGCTTGCAGAGAATCTATTCACAGCTGTGTTGGAAACAGTCCTATGGGAGACTGCAAAAGACCAACTGAGGTCATCATTTTATCTCCCTGGAAAGCTTGTTTCTTGCACCTTCAGACAGACCTGATTAAATAGAAAAATGTTTCCACTAATACTTTTTTTTTTTTAATTTTATTTTGACTCACTGTACACAAATGGAGTACAGCTGTTGTTTCTCTGGTTGTACACGAAATACAGTCTCACCATTTGCGTAATCATACATGTATGATGATGTTGGTCTCATTCTGTTATTTTTCTTTCCCCTGCTCCCCGTCCCACCCTCCTTTTCCTCTATACAATCCATCCTTCCTGCATTCTTGCCTCCCTCCCACCCTGACTTATGTATCATCATCCATTTATCAGAGAGATCATTCGGCCTTTGGTTTTTTGGGATTGGCTAATCTCACTTAGCATGACCGTCTCCTAATGCTTTTTTTCTTCACTTGGAGGTCCTCTTTGGGCCCACAGACTGCAAAATCTCACTTGTATAGGAAGGTAATTGTGGTGTAGAGCTCTTACATGGGAAACATAATCATCTTATCAATTAGTTTCCAAAGGTATGGATGTTTATGATTCAAGTCATTCTTGTATCTTCCAGATGTTTGAAAGTCAAAGCTATGTATCTGCGGGTACGTGTTTGCCTTTCCTGCCATCTCTTCTCCCATCGCTTAGCTCTCGGCCTGCCTTCTGGGCAGCCTCCTCAACACTGTCCTCACTACTTTTAGAGCAGCTGTTTTATTCAGCTTTTTTGTTGCTGTCACCAAAACACCCAACAAAAACAATTTTAGGGGAGAAAAGCTCTATTTGGTGCTCACGGTTTCAGAGGTCTTCAGAGGTCCACAGAGAGCCGACTGCATTGCTCTGGGCCTGGGGTGAGGCAGAACATCATGGTAAAAGATTGTGGTGGAGGAAAGCATCTCAGGGTGTGGTGATCAAGAAGCAGAGAGGGCACTCTGCTCGGAGACAAAATATGAACCCCAAAGTTACGCCCCCAGTGACCTGCCTTCTCCAGGGAACACTGAGATGGGAAAGCAACTTAGAAGGAAATCCACGCTGGAGAGTGAGGCCAGACATTTTTGCAGAGGAAAAAGGCCCCTCTGCCTAGGTAGTTCTTAGGATTGTATTTCTGAGGCAGGTGTGGGGACCAAAAATGACTCACAGCTCAGATTCCATCAAGGACAGCATTGTGGCATTGTGGTTTGGTGGGTGGAAGGAGTTAAACTCTTATTAAATGGGAAGAAAATGTTTTCCTGCAACTGGTCATCCCATCATAATGGTGGGTAATTGAGATTTTATTATGCAGAAAGATTTTAACTTTCAAAGAAGGCATTGTTTGCGGCAGCGGAGTGTTCCAAACAGTTTAGGGTTTAATACCTTCAAGCATAAACACCTCTTTAAAAAATTTACCCATTATGTATAGGAATCATTCTAAAATATATGTTTTGTTATTCTGTCTTTCAAAGCAAAACATACTTATGTAATTTAATCTTTTCTTCCTGAGTCAAGAGAATCATTATGCATTTTAGTTTTTATATCATGTCATAATGTAGTGATGCTCTTGGGATCTATTAACATATAAATGTCTGCACCAGCCTGTTTGAGTCCCAGGTCTGCCTTTAAAGTTTTATTCTGTTTTCTCTCTTGCTTTTATTTGTCTTCTGATGTGCTGTCAAACATGTCGCAAATATTTATAAAGTGAAAATAATTAGGCTCTGAGTAAAGGCCTGAGGAGCTCTCTTTTTAGAGTTCAAAAAACTTCAGTCAAAATGTGTTGAGTGTCTAATATGTGGCTGCACCGTGCTAAGTGCTCAGAATATCAAGATGAATAAACCTCTGTCCCCAAGGACCCCACGTGCTGATGAATTATAAATGTTCCTGTGGATAATAGGCCTGTAATTTCTCCTGTAAACTTGGAGACACCTGTTTTCGTGATTTGCCAAGCAGTCTTTCTTGATCGTGATTCTCGCCTGGATTTTCACTCCGTGGAGTTGATGCATAACGAGCCTTTCAAGAGTTGATAAATTCCTTTTACATATTAAATACTTGTTACGTGAAAAGAATGAGCAGAGAAAATGCTGAGAGGACTCGGAGGCTGTAAAATGGCTTGAAAGACTTTACAAGACTTTCTACTGGCATGGTGTTCAATGCCTAGGCTTTGGACAGGATGCTTTTGTGAAAATGAACTTTAAGCTCTCCTCTGTTCTAGACGAGGGTATGATGCACGGTATTCCTAAGCACTAGAAAGACATAGGTACCCTATGAGACAGCAAGAGAAAAGGCATGGGGTGCAAGGTGGGGTGGAGCTATGAGCTCACTGTGCTCCTGGTAAGGGGTAGACACAGGGTGGTCCGGGGTTTGACTCCTGAGAGTCGAAGCAGCATCTTACCTTTGGAACTGAACTGGTCTCCTTCTGAAACCAGAGGTGGTATTGGCATGTCATGAAAAGGGCTGAAAAGAACCAGGCTAACACATTTATCTTGGGCATATATCTTGGATTTTTCTACAGCTACTGGAAGGACAGCCCTGCAACCGGAGCTGGGCTAACCCTTTGACTGGTTTAGAAATGTGTTGTTCTGTAGGAAGGAGCCCTCAGTTAACAGTAGAAGCCTAGTTCTGGAAGGTACCAGTTCTAGGGGACTGGATGGAAGGAAAGTTAAAACTGTTAGCCAGAGAGAGGGAAGCAAACTGGTAGGGGGAAGTTGTCCATCAACTCTTCTTGCTTTGCTGGGGGTTTTCCTTGCTGGTGTACTGATAACCCTGACTATAAGAACACCATCAGTCATAATTTGATTATTCTTTATGGCTGAATAATATTCCATTGTATATATATACCACAGTTTCTTTATCCATTCATCTACTGAAGGGCATCTAGGTTGGTTCCACAATCTAGCCATAGTGAATTGGGCTGCTGTGAACACTGATGTGGCTGCATCACTGTAGTGTGTAGTACACCATCAGTCCTGGGCAAATCAGGATGATGGGTGACCCTCAACGCCCTCAGCACTCAAAACAAATCTGAAAACTACAATGTTGAAGCAGACAAGAATCACAGGTACTAAGAAAGACAGTCAAAAAGATCAACAATCACCACAAATGCAAAATGACTTTCATAATAAATATATTTCAAGAAAGTAGTAAATGTTATATAATAAAGACAGAAAGCTATGTATTAAAGCAGATGAACATGGAGAAAAATTTTTGAGAGATCCTGGAAATAAAATAAATGTATTAGCATGGACATTTAAAAATATACTAGCTGGTTATTCATAGCAAAAATAAAGTTTGTGAATGCAATGATGTTACTAAAGAATCAATACATAATGCTGCACAGACTGATAAAATCTTAGAAGGGAAATAAGGATAATAGAAAATGCATTGAAAAATTATCACACACACACACATACACACTCATATATTTGGTTAGGAGATCAGAGGGATGGTTGAGAGGAGTTATACAAATGAATTATTGCTGATATTTTTAATAATACCAGAAAGACACAAGCCTTCAGATCAAAAGTGAACACCACCAAATACTAGATTACAGTATATAAAATAAATTCAGAAAGATTAATTGAAGTCACAGAACATCAAGGATATATTGAAAATTTTTAAATTATTAGAGAGACAAGAGAAGAAGCTAGTGTTCTGTATCAAACTAAATTCATTTGAGAGTAAATATGAAGTTGAGAACTTTTTTTTTTTTCATACCAGGAATTGAACCCAAGGGTACTGAACCACTGAGTCACATCCCCAGCCCTTTATTTCATTTCATTTTATTTTATTTGTTTTATTGAGACAGGATCTTGCTAAGTTTCTTAGCCTCTTGCTAAGTTTCTGAGGCTGGTTTTGAACTTGCTATCCTCCCGCCTCAGCCTCCCGAGTCACAGATTACAGGTGTGCACCAGCACTCCTGGCTCATGAGCACATTTTTAAATGTGCAAAACCCAAACCAAAACAAAAACATTCACCGATCATATTCCTTCATTGAGCTAAATAGGAATTCTACACCAAGCTCAACTGTCATTTGGTAGTCAGTGTCAATGAGCCCGTTTTCACATGTGCCTAAACGAACAGAGTGCCCCACTCACAATCATTCGATGAAGATACCATATAAGAAGAATTTTCCAAAAAACAACTATGAATAAAGAAATTCATAAAATTGTCTTGGTAAATATTGGCTATAAGAAAAATAACAACTTTTTTAAAGGTAGAACTGAGATTCTGGATAAAAATGACAAGGAAGACAGGAAGGAGAATTACAGACAAGAGCCACTCAGTCGATTGCACCTAATCTGCTCATTTGTGAGAATGTTGACATCTCAGATATCTTATTTGCTTTAGATTCAGAAAAGTCCTTGAAACTTAAATGCTTGACTATTTCTACTTTTTTTTTAAGCAAGGAAGATTTGAGAGAAGACAGATATTTTACCAACTTATTGCTAGACAGGATAGGAGAGGGAAGTGGCAAGAGGCAAGTGGGAAAGATCTGAGACAACGTGGAAACTCACTGAGGCCTTCATGATGTGATGTTAGGGTTCTATTTATGATAGAATTCCTAGAAATCTTGGCACACATATTAACATTTTAATATCGATTTTAAGTAACTTAAACTTATTTTTCACTTGGTATTTATTATTCAAACTTCTTGTCCCCACCACCAATAGGAGTATCTTTGAATTGACTACAGTGCTGTCCTTCAAAGAACTTAAAACCAGAAAGTTTAGAAAAGACAAATGTCAGAATTGTAACAGAAGGAATTTATTGATGATCAGGCTTGACCCCAACATGACTTCATATATTTTAATGTCATTATTTTTAAGCTGTCTGATGAATTAATCTAGAAACTTCTATCCAAATGAAGTGAGGGTAGGGCTTACATTTTTCTTTTATTTACTAGGTATGTACAGTTGAGTACTGATGCAGTCTGTTGTTCTTTTATGCAGTGTTTTTCAATCTGATTGCCAAAAGAAATATATTTCTTACAAAATAGGTTCAGACCACAGAACTTGAATTTTAAGACTTTTGTTTTTAAATGTGGGAACTAGTATGAAAAAAGGAAGAGACGAAATAAGACAACATTTTGAAGGAAGCAATTGCGTTTGCATGGTGGTTTTGAGACCACATTGTTAAGTGGTTTCTGGCATGATACATGATTTTCCTATATGATATCCTGAATGTTTACCATAAAAATTGAAGACATATGTTAAGAAGTCAAGGCAAACCTGTGAGATTGCAATAGGCCTATTTATTCATTTATTCATTCATCATAGATTTATAAACATATACACATTCATATTTGTACACAATACATATTTATTTAATGCACATAATCTCTCTATAAATCCTCATATATATGTATATATATGTACATACTATATATGCATATTATATTATTATCCTGAGAATACTATGTTATCCTAACTTCTGTGGAGTATAAAAGAAGCAATATAAAATCCCTAATCTCCACAAGCTTATTTATGACAGGAGAGAAAAAAGTATGTCAACATACTACTATTTCAGCGAAAAAATACTTATGATGATGATATAATACAAGTGACAACAGGCTGCATATAATTCAGAGCTAAAATAAAACAAATTAACACACTTTGGAAAGTTATTGAAAAGAAGAGGCAATGGGGCAATGGGTATTAGGGACATGTGAGGAAGTTTTTAAGGAAAAATGGAACTGCAGGCAACTGGCGGATGCAAGAATGCTGCGGCCCAAAGCTACAGTGATGGGCTCCTCACTGGAACATGTTATGCTTCATCTATGTATGCATGATGCATCAGAATGCACTTCACTGTCATATAGCTAGAAAGAACAAATTTTAAAAAGAGATTATTAAAAGAAAAGAAAAAGAAATGGCAGCAGAGAGCTTGGGAAAGACAGACCATTCACCTGGCCGTGGCAGTTGGAAGTGGAATTGAGAGGAATAGGATTAGAAAGGTAAGTTGAGTACTGTCGGTCAAGAGTCCTAAATGCTAACTAATAAAGTAGCTTTGGAAGTTACTTCAGCTTCAGCTGAAAGTGACAAAATAAGGTTAGATTTAATTGGCAGTTGATCATACTATGGATTGGCAAGGAAGCGTCTGGAAGCTAGGCCAGTAGCAAATCATCCAGATGCCCTTTAAAGAGCCAGACAACAGCATGTGGGGGGAAAAAAAGATACAAACAGAATGAAATAAGGCGAAAAGTGTTGATAGATCTAAGTTGCGATTAAGATATTAAAGGCAAGTGGAGATGGCTCTGGAATTTGCCAACCTGGATGAGCTGATTTTAGCAAGGCTGAATAATGAATTTGCCTTAGTAAACTACATTTCTTTTGCAAACATGAGTGGAAAACATTTTTTAGAAATTGAAGAAGGCTATGAAATTTAATTGCAAAAATCTTTAAAGGAGCTGAATGCTGGGCATCTGTGCTTCGGCTAAATTGAGTCAAAGCTCAGGATTTGCAAACTGATTTTTAGAAATCATTTTGGGAAGCTTCACACTCATTTGAATAACTTACCAGAGAGGAATTTGGTTACATATTTGAATGTTTCCTCAGGAGCAACTCTGTCTGATAGGACTTTCTGCAATGATAGAATGGTTTCTTAATTTGTGTTGTCCAGTGGGGTCTCTACTATACCCAAGTGGCTTTTGAGCACTTGAACTATAGTTAGTGAGCTGAGGAACTGAATTGTGAATTTTAGTTAATATAAATTAATTTAAACTTATCTAACTAGCCTCATATAACTAGTTGCTACCAGATTGGACAAGGAAAGGCTAAAGGATCTCTAAGTCAGCATGCTTGATGATGTGTGCCTCTTCCATTAGTTTGGGGAAAATGTTGGTTTTAGTGTAAGTGATTGAAACCTGAACTTCCACGGGTAGCAAAACTTGCCATTTGGAAAAAAAAAAATTTATTGAGTCAAAAAATATTTCTCTCTCCCTTCAAGGGTTAGTGTCAGCGATGCAAACACAGTCGTAGTCCTGCCTCAAGTGGATCACAGGAGGAAAGGCATGAGAATAAGGTCACACCATCACACATTAGACATGGGCAAAACAGAGCAGGATAAATGGAAGGTCACAATGGTGTTCTGACTTACGCTGGGGACAGTGGAGAGCTGGGAGAGAGCTCTATGATGAGGGAGCATCTCAGCAGGAACTTGAACTATGAGTAGGAATTGGCTAAGGAAAGAGCAAAGGCATGAGGATTTCTAGATGAGAGAGCCTTTAGGTGTCCAAGAGGACAGTGCCTGAGGAATTGGCAGACGGACTTCAACCCTAAAGTCCATGACTTGCATTAGTCCTAGAGGAGGAAAGTACAATCCATCTTAGGTTAAACTCTGGATTCTGTGAACTACTTCTTCACAGAAGTAGTTTTTTATTGGTTAGGGGTAAAACAACCTTAGACACAGGGTTCCATTTTGTCCACTCCTTTCCCTTCTTTTCATAAAAACCTGGAAGCTCTGCATGGTGTATTAAATCATGGTTCCCGACTTGCACTGCCTCTTTGTTGTGGAATGTCAAGTTCAATCCCTGTGCCATGAGACGTGGTAGTATTTCTCCCTGAGGATGCAGAGTCGATTTCTCCACTCCTCTATTGCAGGACGTGGCTGGGTGATTTGCTTTTGCTAAGGGAATGGGAGTCAGTGTGATGTGCACGAAGGGCATATGTAGGTTTGCATTATTTGATTTGACGTCTTAAATGTCGCTGTCCTCTGTGAAGAGAACCTCTCCTAGATAGATGCTGGTTAATGCAGGTGGGAACCTAAACCCAGCTGACACCCTGGGGCTAAATGCTGCTAATCCAAGATGAGATGAGATCAGCCCCAGCCATTAGAGTGAAAGAAAAGAAATGGAGTCATTTGTTATGCAGCATAATTGCAACAGAACCCTGACTAAGACAGAGGGTGTTCTGTATTCTTATTGGCCAAATGACTGGTCACATACCAAAATATTTTCAATAAGTGCTTGAATTTTTACATTTTATGTCTTTTTCTTGTTGAAAAGTTCAGACGTGGCTAGCTGCAGCAGAACTTGGGGCTGTTTCATGAGGGTCAGTTAAAACAATGAGCAGCTCACAATAACCTTGCTTAGGTGGCTGTTAGAGTTTGGATGTTGAATGTTTCCCAAAGGTCAATGTGTTCAGGGCTTGGTCCCCAGGGTAATGCTGTGAAGAGGTGCTGCAGACCTTCAGGAGGTGTGGCCTTATGGGAGGTTGTTAGGTCATTAGTCGTGTGTTCTTGAAGGGGATTGTGGGACCCAAGTTTCTCAGTCTTTCTGATCCTGACTCGTGATGTAAATAGCTTACTCTGCCATGTGCTGCCAGTATGAGGTGCTGCTATCACCAAAGATCCAAAGCAATCTGGCTGTCCAATCTTGGACTGATACTCCAGAACTGAGAGCTAAATAACCTTTTTCTATTTATAAATTAGTTGCCTCAGGTACTTTGTTATAGTGACACAAAGGTAGCTAAAGCAGTAGGCTTGCCAAAACAGTAGGCTTGCTGACCGTTAGAAAAACTTCAGTGTAATGAGGGGGACAAAACATATGTGACATGTCTTTTCCACTCCATAAGTGTTCTCATCCACTTAACAAAACCAGGAAGTACACTGGAGGAATATGACATAGCTCCTCTCCAACAGAGCCCACAGCCTAGTAGGGGAAATAGGTAATTAGATAAATCTTTAAGACAAAGAGTAAGGGAAATTATAGTGGTGTAAGAGGACTCTGGGCATCATTCTGCATGTATTGCTTCCGGGCATTTTCTTCTATTCAATAAGTCAATGTTAGTAAATGTTGCATCACAGGTATTTGCAATTATGACTTTTTCAATTATTTTTTTCCTGAGCACAATCTTGCCACTTCTTCAGCTCTCAGAAGCTTCAAATCCCAGGCTCTCTCTCACCTATTCTTGTGCCTATGTTTGTCTTTTTGAGTTGGCTGAACATCTGATGTTGCTTTAGTTGGTGGTCCTTGATAATTCCACCATAATTCCTTAATCCAAGTCCCACATGGGGTTTTAGGTTTGCACCTCTAGTCATTGCTTTTGACAAAGAAATGTGGAACCCATCCTTCATTTTGAAAGGAATCACTATAGTCCACTGAAGAGACGGTGCTTTAATTTTCTGTGACATAGTTGGTCAAGCATCTTACCCTTCCTCTTTCATGAGGAGTTTGTGGGGTTTGCTAAGTTTCTTTTCTTGTGTCAGTCATTTACAGACTACATCTTGGGGTTTAGGAGTTGGAGCAAAGAATTTTTTAAAGGTGTTGTATAAACTCTTTATAAACTATGCCATAAATTCTATTGAAAGGAAATTAAATGAATACTTAGTAATATCCCACTGAATTTCTAGCTAAGGATGGAAGTGGGGAAGTATGTGAATCAAAGTAATTCATGAACTGTTTTTAGTTTTGACAAGATCTCCTTGAGTGGATCTCTGTTGTTTAATTACCTGGAGAATTAGGTATAGACCCGTGGAAGTTGGGAAGAAATACAGAAGATTTGGATCAATTCCTCTTCCTCATCTTTCCTCTTTTCCTCCTGCTCCTCCCCTTCTCTTCCTCCTTGTCCTCCTCCTCCTCCCTCCTCTTCCTTTCACAAGGAAGAACCAAATCCATCATTATTCATAAAAACTGTGATTGGATACAAGAAAATCCAGAAGAAAATAATAGGAAAATGATTACAATTAATGAATGTAGAAATAATGTTGGTTGTCAAATTAATATATAAAATTGATTTGCATTTCTTTACGTTAGTAGAAGATAGAAAATCAAATTCAAAAGATGACCTTGTCACAATAATTGTTTGGGTATATATGTATGTTTCCATCAATCATTATCTGTCACTGATCCTAGATGATAGATATTTCTAATAAAATCTAAATTTAATGTGGGTCTTATAAAATTTTTTCAAAAGACATTTTAAAAGAACTAAATAGCCAGGTGTGGTGACAAACTCCTGTAATCCCAGTGGCTAGGGAGGCTGAAACAGGAGGATTGTGAGTTCAAAGCTAGCCTCAGCAACTTAGCGAGGCCCTAAGCAACTCAGTGAGACTCTGTCTCTAAATAAAATACAAAAAAGGACTAGGGATGTGGCTCAGTGGCCGAGTGTCCCTGAGTTTGATCCCTGGTTCAAAAAAAAAAAAAAGAAAAGCAAGAACTATACTATGTTTTTGAAAGGGAAGACAATATTTTTAAGATGTCAAGGCTCCTCCAGATAATCTGCAGACCCTGTATAGTCCAGTGGAGACAGCAAGGTATTTTGTGGAACTTTAAAAGCTGTTTTGAAACCTTATACAGAAAAGTAAAGGGCCAAGAATTGCCAAGAGACTCCAAAAATATAAATATCGTGTGGGACTGTGCAGGGGATTATCTTTCAATATATCAATATTTACTACAGAACTGCATAATTTAGGCAGAGTGGTTTAGTATAAGGATAAACAAGGAGAAAAAATGAAGAGAATGGAATCGATATAAAGTCTCATATATAACAAAACCATCAATGAAGATCAGTGGAAAAGTATCAATTATTCACTGAATCATGGCTAAGACAATTGTTTATCCATAAGGGAAAAGAAGGTGGAATTGTACCCTTTCTCACACCATGCATATCTCGCTTCGTCTTATAGGTCTGAATACTTCTGAGGGACTTTGCTCTTCGCAGTGACCATGGGTGGACATCAAATGTCATTACCTTTATCCAACAGGAATGAGAAGTTTCCGGAGAGATTCACGGTGGAAAAGTCCTTCATGGAGGAACTGGTACAAGTTTCTGAAGGGTAGCAAGCTGATTCAGCAGTTGAGCTGGATGTCACATAAGGGCATATCCAAATGCTGGATTCAGTTCCCTGGTGATTCTAACATCAGTTTGGAATCCTAGTCATCTCTCTAAGTACATTGCCTTTTCTTTTCTTTTCTTTTTTTTTTTTTTTGGTACTGGGGATTGAACCCAGGGGCACTCTACCACTGAGCCACATCCCCAGCCCTATTTTGTATTTTATTTAGAGACAGGGTCTCACTGAGTTGCTCAGGGCCTCGCTAAGTTGCTGAGGCTGGCTTTGAACTCGCGATCCTCCTGCCTCAGCTTCCCAAGTGCTGGGATTACAGGCGTGTGCCACCGCGCCCAGCCATTTCCTTTTCTATAAGGAAAGCTTAAGTGGTAATGTTGTTGCTAGTTAACAAGTGAAATCTGGCCAGTCTTACAAGGGCATGCGTAAACTGTAATCAAGTTCTTCATGTAGAGCTATGCATCTCACTGCTTTGAAAATAATACTTACCTACAAAGCCATCCTACATTCTTCTGTTAATAAGTATTGACTGGAGTTGGAGAAATGATTTTTTTTTTCCTGGTCTGGCGGATGAATTCAAGTGACAAGTTTTATGTTTTGTGGGAGGCTGACATGTTCTCAGAGGAGGTAAGAAATTTTTATCCTGTCTAAGCTATACAATGGATCTCAGAGGGTCCTCTTGATTAGAGAGGAAGGCATTTATGGTGTGCAGAGAAGCAGCAATTTCACAGAGGTGGTAGAGAGAACTCTCAAAAGGAGGGAAGACCCCAACCTGCCCTTGGTGAACATTTAACAAGTCTTGTCCTCCTGAGGTCTGTCTGAATGAAGTTAGGAGATGTCAAGCTGTCCAGATGAATGAAGCAAGGAACAAGGAATGCCTTGCAGTTCTGAAAACTAAAAATTTTTGCACCAACACATAGTCATAGAATTCTACACAGGTTTCCCCATAAGCCTATGATGTATGATACACAGATATATCTTCTCAGCTACGTGTGTCTGCGATAGCTTTCTGTCCCACCTGTTGGGGCAACTGCATCAGAACCACGTGGGGTGTGTTCCAGTGCATCTGGATTTTACTCATGATCCCCCCTTTTTTTTTTTAAACTCAAACCTTTTCCTAAAGCCAGGTTTAAATCAATCCATCCATGCCTATTTCTAATACTTGTATGATCTAAGAAAAAATTAGAATAAGAAAAGTTTATTTAGGGGCTCATGGGGTTTCAGAGGTCTCAGTCCAGAGATGGCCGAGTCCATTCCTTCAGGCTTAAGGTGAGGCAGAGCATCATGCCAGGGTGCGGCCGAGGAAAGCAGCTGGGAGCAGGGGACCAGGAAGGCGAGGGAGAGAGAGAGGGGGAGAGAGAGAGATGGACAGAAAGACACTCTTCACCAGGACAAAATATAAACCCCAAAGGCGTGCCCCAATGACCCACCTCCTCTAGCCACACCTATCTGCATTCAGTTACCACCCAGTTAACCCCTATCAGGGGATTAATTCACTGATTAAGTTAAGGCTCTCCAAACCCAATCATTTTACCTCAAAGTTTTCTTGCGTTGTCTCACACATGAGCTTTTGGGGGGACACCTCATGTCTAACCCACAACACCTACCCAGCTATTCCTTTTCAACTTCTTCAGGCATTTTAACAATGACATCACCTTGAGACATATTATAACCGTATAACTGTGACATGGGAAATTTGTGTTCAAGTTTTGTTTAGGAAAGTGTTTACCATTTAAATAAAATGATCTCAGGTCTGGCACAAGAGGGTGGATTGCTTGCAAATATTACTGTTTCCTTCTCTGAACCTGCAAACATGGCAGTGAAAAGTTAAAGGTAATAAGTTCATAAAGTTGATAGAAGTGAATGAGGGAGGGATGTGGAAAGATATAAGCAAACAAAAGATTCTATTAATTTCTGGAAGATGGAAGACTAGCTGCGTCTGTGTTTGTTATCTATTGCTGCATAACAAGTTTACCTCAAGTGTTAAGTGACTTGAAAACCAATAAACACTTATTATCTCAGCTGATATCTGTGGGTCAGGAATTTGAAAGCAGCCTGCTTGTGTGGCTGGAACTCAGGCAGCCAAGATGTAACCTGGGAATTAAAGGGGGCTAGAAGGTCTGTTTCCAAAATGTCTTGTTCCTGAAGCTGGCAAGTTGTTGCCAGCTATTGTCGGTAAGCCTCAGTTCTCTCCTGACAGATCTGGAAAATAATAAACTTTCTCAACATTGTAATCTAGGAGTGACAAAGTCAATAAATAATGAAAACTGAGGAGAGGGAGATGCATAGTGGAGACAAAAAATGTTAAAGTATTAATAAAAACAAGCTATAATGACAACTGGAAAGTGAGTAGATTAAACAAAATGTCATATATTCATGCAATGGAATATTATTCACAAATGAAAAGGAACAAATGATTGACATATGCTACACTAAGGATGAACCTCAAAAATGTGAAATAAAAGCAGCTAGATAAAATCATCATGTTGCATGATTGCATATGTATGAAATAGCCACAAAGGCAAACAGAACAGTGGGACAGATATTCACTATAAATGGGCATGAGAGATCTTACTGAAATGAAATGTTCTAAAATCGATTTATGGTGATGGTTGCACACTTGGTGAAGCTACTAAAAATCATGAAATTCTATCTTTGAAGTGGACAAATCTTGTGATGTGTAAAGTTGTTTGTAAAGTGATTATGTTGACTGTAAAAAAAAAAAACCTGCAGGTGCTAGTTTTATAGGACTATTGATAAAATCACTTAATAATAATAAACTATCAACTACCATAAGAAGAAAGAAGGAATTTCAGTGCTAGTGTGATTTGTGGCACCATTTAAAATAGACTTGTAGCTGGACAAAGTGGCACCCACCTCCAATGCCAGCACCTCAGGAGGCTGGATCACAAATGCGAGGCTAGCCTCAACAACGTGGCAAGACCTTAAGAACCTTAGTGAGACTTTATCTCAAAATTAAAAAAAAGATAAAAAGGGCTGAAGATGTATCTCAGAGGGAAGGTGCCCCTGGCTTCTATCCCTAGTATCAAAAAAAAAAAAAAAAATTTAAAACACTTTGTATCTTTCTATTTTCCTAGATTACAAATACAATATGTGTTCATTGTGAAAATTTTTAGAAAATTTAGATATGTACAGTGAAGAACATGAAAATTACATATATTCTGTCTCCCCAGGGTAAATGTCATTTATAATAATTAGTGCATATATTTCTAGTTTTCCCCATTTTTAAGGTGGACCTCCAATGTGTAGAAATGCTTTTCGGTTTCCCAAAGCTAACTGAAATCCTTAATTTTGCAATAACGTTTTATCATAAATTGTGTGATCTTACATGCCAAGATGTTAATTAATAAGAATAAGGATTGAACCTGAACTTGGAAAGAATGTGTTGAAGGGACTTTAAAAATGACTGTTTCTGAAAAATGGTGGGAGGAGACAGACGTCATTACCCCATGTACCTGTATGATTTCATGAATGGTGTGAATCTACATCATGCACAACTATAGAAACGAGAAGACGTACCCCATTTGTGTACAATGAACCAAAATGCAGTCTATAAAAATAAAAAATAAAAAAGGAAGATATTAACAAGAAAAAAATGGCTCTTTCAACCCAGCAGCAAAACAAATTTAAATGGCAAATATGAATTGAATCTCTCCTGCAAATTGTGATACTGGCATGAAACACTCCTTAATCCAATGCAATAATTTCACAGAGGGGGAAACCGAAGTCTCAAAGGCTGATGAGTTTTCAGAGCTTGCACAGTAGGATCAGAGTGAGAACACACATCTTCTCACTCCCTGCCCACATTCCTAACCTTGAACTTGTGGTAGATCCAGAGATGTGGGAAAACATAAAGGCCACTTGATGGAATTTCCTGCTGTTTTTCTACAGGATGCCCTATGGTGGGCTTGCCCCGTATTTGCAGATGTTGCTACTTGTCTAGGGTAAAGTTAGACCTCCACAGAGAGGGGGTCATTTTAATCTCTGGTTTCTTTTCCTTTTTGTATAGATTGTTTCTTTAGGTAAACCCAGATATCTTCTCTACCTCTCTGCCCTGATCTCAATTTAGAATCAATGATCAGTGATCAGATGGGGGAGTGCTATTAACAAGCCTTTAGAATCCATGAAAAATGACATCAGAACTTTCATTCCTGGGCAAGATATCTCGAGATTGCTATTTGAGAAAATAATGGTACTTGTCATATATTTCCTCTAAATAAATCTGGCTTTAATAGCAAAAGTCCCTGCTTTCTTCACTTCTGTTTATTTTCAGTCACTCAAACTGACGCGTGCTGTCAATATCTCCTCACTGTAAGTATAAAGTTGAAGTATTTAAAGAAAGCGGTATTGTTTTATTTTGAGGTTAGCAATTTTCCAGGGCCTGCTGGAAGAAGTACTTAGTTCTAAAGAATTGCATGTGTTTGCTTTGTTCTAAATATAGGCTAAACAGTATGCAGCATTGCCTGAAGGCTTCAGACCAAAGCACTTGGAATATTAAAAAAAAAAAAAAAAAAAAAAAAAAAAATCCAGGGAAGCAATATCTCTTGCCCAGAACCAAACAAATAAGCAGGTTTCTACTAACTGCAGGAAACAAACTGATGCAGATCAGACTTTTCTTCTCGAATCTTTTGGTGGTTTTTGGACTTTTTTCCTTTAAGTCTGTAAAACCAAAGTCAGCCTTGCTATGTGGGTAAATGGCAACCAGTGTGTGGTCTTGCCGGACCATGGGGAAGGGCTGCGGTGTAATGGATGTGACGGATTTGAAAAAGCACATCATTATGATTTTTTTCTCTGAACTCTGCCCTATAGAATCTTTTTTTCATGGTCCTGGCATAAGGCCAAAGATCTTCTAATGCAAGTCTTTTGCCTTTGTGTTACATTGCCAGTGAGAAGGGGAGGTGTGTATGTAACATGTGGTATTAATATTATTAAGTTCTGTTTTACATTGTTTCTCAAACTGGAAACTACAGATCCTTGTGGCCTTTGGACACAAAAGTTCTCTACAAGACAAGCATTCAAATATTTATATATATAATTTATATTTATATAGACATATTATTTCCAATTTTAAGGACATATAAGAAAATTTAAACTGAGTGTATTAAAAAAAAACTCTTACAGATGGTCATCTTCTGTATTAGTCTGCTAGAGCTGCTATAACAAAGTAACACAAATTGAGTAGATTAAGCTACTATTTACTGTTGACAATGTATATTATATAATAATATGGGAGGCTAGAAGTCCAAGATGAAGGTTCGGGCAGGGTTGGAGCCTTCTGAGAACTCTGAAGGAGAATCTATTCCATGTGTTTCTTGTGGCTTCTGGTGGTTTTCTGGCAATCTTTGGCATTCTTTAGCTTGAAGAGGAGAAGGACCTCTGCCATCGCAGCATTTTCCTTGTGAGTGTCTATGTGTCTTAATTTGCCCTTTTCATAATGACATTGGTCGTAATAAGTGAAGGCCCACCCTGATGATCTCATCTTAACTTGATGATCTGAAGACGGTGTTTCCAACTAGGTTACATTCATGGTTACTGGAAGTTAGGATTTAAACATCTTTTGAGGGGGCCACAATTCATCTCAGAATATCTTCTATTTGAGTTTGTAATTGGGAAAAAGGGAGGTGGTACTATTTCAATTGTCCTGTCCTCAAGAAGAAAAAAAAACAAAGAAAAAAAGAGAGGACACACACACACTCATAATATAATAAATGTAATGCAATCAACATAATATAACAATATAATATAATATAATATAATATAATATAATATAATACAATATTTTGATCCAAGACAGGTCAGACAGTGTCACGTCAAGACCATTGGCATCAGCTGCTGCCAGTATTCCTCCCCCTCTCTTACAACCCAGCTCCTCAGCCTGCGAACTTCCTAGTCAGTCATTGGTCCAGATCGTTAGCCTACAAACCTCCTCGTATGTCATTGATCCAATTGCTACTACTCTGCGAAATTCAAACTACTTAAGTTCCCTGGCCATTTTCTCTCTCTCTCTCTCCCAGCCCTGAGAGTGGACACTCTGGTTGTCCACCTCTCTCATTCTCTCTCTCTCTCTCTTTTTCTCTCTCTCTCTCCCTCTCTCCCTCCCACTCTCTCACTTTGTCTCTGCCCCCTGTAGGCAGACACTCTACTTAATAAAATCTCTTGTGTGAGTTCCCGCATCCGGAGTGGTTTTGCTGGATGCTTTCAAAGACACCTTTTGGAAATTTTTTTCATAGTAGTAGTTGCAATAAAGAATAGTTGTGGTATTTGGTAGAACAAACATAATAAACTTTAAGCAACTTAATGTCACAAAAGCCCTATTTAGTGAAATCAAAGTAGCAATTCATGTGCATTTTTACCCAAAATATGGTAAATATGACTGAATTTGAATCCAGGTAACTGGCAACTAGTTTGGCATAACCATATTAAAGGGAAGAGCTTATGTTTTCCTCAAAGAAAAAGGTCTAGAAAAAATTCTGACTTTACATTTTAATTATAGTAACTATAATAAGAGTTGTCAATTATTAAAGATGTTCTTTATGCCTGGCAATGCAGAAATTGCCAACCCCCTTCATCCACCAAGTTGGGTAAATGAAAACATTTGATGGGACTGGCATTTGTACCATTTTTATCTCAACTCAAGATGTGTGCATGTGTGTGTTTGTGTGTGTGTGAGTTTTGTATTGGGGATTGAACCCACGGGCACTAAGCCACTGTGCCACATCCCTAAACCCTTTTGTTTATTGAGACAGGGGTCTCACTGAGTTGCTTAGGGTCTTGCTAACTTGCTGAGGATGGCTTTGAACTTGTAATCCTTCTGCTTCAGCCTCCTGTGTTGCTGGTATTTTTAAAATATTTTTTTATATTTTTATATATTTTTCTGACTTCACCTAAAATTTGTGCAAGCCAGATGAGTATTTCTTAGTACATATCCTAGATATTTTTGAATATCCATAGCTCTTTCTCTCTCTTTTTTTTTTTTTTTTAAATCATGTGCCATTTATTCTAGACATGTAAAGTCAAAGGACAGTGAACTATATAAAGTGACATTTGGGTCCATGAATTGAGTGGAAATGTAAAACTGATGCCTGGCCAAGGAAACCTCTGGTCTTACTTAACAGAGCGCTTTTTCCTAAGGGTACCCCATGGAGGAGCTCAAGGGAGCAATGGCTCACCCTAATGAGATTAAGTCACATAATAGTTCATGAATTTAATAAAGTCCCCAGCATGTTGATATTGGAACCCGTCACCCTCTAACAGAGAGATCAAGGGAAGTCTCTTGTCTCTACCTCTGAAATTATTAGCTGGGAGTTTGTTTTCAATTCTTTCATGGAACATTGCGTTTGTTTTCAAAGTTTTGAAGGTTCTCCACTGTAACACCATTGTTTCTCAGACTCATGGGAAATCTTTACAATTAAGGAGGGCCTTGAGAGTTAGTCAACTGCAGTTGCCTCTGGAAAGCTTAAGGAGATGAAGTTTGACAGAAAAACCAATCATTTTTAAAGAAGCTAATTTCTTTGAGGATTAGGCGCTTACTATTGTTTATTGAACCATCCGGTTCCCTCTTCCTTCAGACCAATCTTGTGCCATGAAATATTCCAAACTTTAAGGCAGGCTAGATGTAAATCAGGAATGAAATTGTAGTTCAATAGTAGATCCAGCTTGTTTCCATTTGGGGATAGGCCCTGATTGAAAAATAGGCTTTGCAGTGTCATTTCAAAGATTTGTGTTTCATTTTTTTGCTTTGACAAGTAAGTGCAAAGATCAGAAATCGCATATGCAATCCGGTATTTCAGTGGTACCCACTCCCACCTGGCAAGCACACCAAAGCTATGGTGGCATCTAGGAACATGTACTGCAAAGGACATAATTTATTATTACTAAATAATTGTCTTATCCTAGCAGTGCTTTCCTAGGAAATCTAGGAAGAAATTTTGATCATGTCAAAAGTTGCTTAGCTCAAATAAAAGTAGCATGCAGTATATAAATAGAATGGAATGTAGAGTTTAACTCTTGCTTTGCCTTCCTATCCTCCTCTTTTTCTTCCAGTTTGCTTGCTATTTATTTTGAATTGAATAAAATGTGTTTATTTTAGAAAAACTAGGTAGTATATTGTTTATTTTCTTTTGTTAGATTATCTTGCTGAAATTGAAGTTCCTAAGCCAAGAATACAAATAGCTCTTGTTTGCAGCTTGTAAAAGTTCCTTTTTCTACTGGGATTGAGGTGTCGACCCTATGAGATCAAGCACATAGGTGAGACACATGGGGGTATGTGCATTTCAACTCTTTGCAACCTTGCAATGTGACATTTGACTGCCTCAGCAATAGAAGATAACTTGACTGAAAGTTTATCCTTCCAACATGGCTTGAGGAAAGCAAGAGGAACAGGACAAGAAATGGGTGAGGATTCAGAAGTACAAACAAGAATTTCATACAATTTTTCAAACATGTACTATTTCATCCATTTGAAAAATATTTCAAGTCATAGACTAGTCACTTTTCTAATCTCTGTTGTTGGGAATCATTATTCATTCAGCACGTGTTTACTAAAGGGCTATCATGGATACACATGAGGCAGTCAATACATGAAGGTAGACATGCTTAAGACAGATTCAAATCTGTAACTATGCAGCTGATGCTCTTAAGAGCTTCCATGGAAACCCCTATGCTTAAAGTTGACCAAAACAAATTTCAGAAGGCTCAGCGTATTCCCACTGTCAACTACAAATTATCTAGGTATTGTCATCTTGAAGAAGCTGAGATCTCTGCCCCTGGACCAATTTGAGAGTTTCTATAAGAGCTCACCTAACACTTTCTCTGTATCTTTCATAGAAACTTACAATTCTGTTTCGCATTGGTTCTCAGGTGTGAGTTCTGTGTCTCCTACTGAACAGTGGGTGGGAGGAAAGCCTGTCTATGCATAGGGGAAAGGTATACCAACCTCAGCAACATTGGTAGTGTCTAGACTTGACTGGATACATTGTAGCATTCAATAGCGTAGCCATGATGTCATTTCTTTCTGACTGCAATCCTGCATGGATAATATAAATGTACATAAATGTGAAAACTGGCCTGAAGAAATTAAGTGACCCACCTCGTTTCACTTAACTGATGAAAGGGAAGTGTTATGGCTTGAATATGAGGTGTCTCCAGAAAGCTCATGTGAGACAATGTGGAAATGTTCAGAGGTAAAATTATTAGATTATGAGAGCTGAAGTCTCATCAGTAGATCAATCCATTCAATGGATTAATGATTTGAAAGGACTATTGTGCTAGAAGGTTAACTGGGTAGGTGGGGAATGGCTGGAGGAAGTAGGTCTCAGGGGCCTGCCCTAGGGGATGATATTTTACACCTGGCTCCTGGCTTTCTCTCTGCTTCCTGGCTGCTGAGGGCTGAGCGCTTTCCTCCACCATGCCTTTCCACCGTGAGCCTGCTTCACTTCAGGCTCAGAGTAATGGAGTTGGCTGACCTTGAACTGGACCTTGGAAACTGTGAGCCACAACAAACTTTCCCTCCTCTAAGTTGCTCTTCTTGGGTATTTTGGTCACAGTGATGAAAAGCTGACACACATAGGAGGGCACAGGCTGGACTTGAAGCCTTATACTTCTAGTTTCAATGATTTTTCTGCTATAAAATGTTTCTCAAATTTGCATGTAATAATTTTTATAGCTCTGATTGTGATTATTCCCCTAAATAGTAATTATTATTTTAAATATTGTATAATATGCCTGTTTGGGCAAATGCAAATGGCTCCAAATGTACAATTTTCAAAAAAAGGCTCATTTTTCTCTTCCCATTGCCATTCTTGCATAAACCCAAATGAACAGAACTAATATTTTGGTATATATTCTTTAAAGTATTTTTATTCTCCTTTTTAATAAATATCCACACACAAAAGTTTTTTTAAATGGCAGGATATAAAATAAACACATATAAATCTAATGCATTTCTGTACATAAGCAATGAATCATCTGGAAGAGAAATGAGGAAACCAACTCCATTCACGTTAGCCTAAAAAAAAAAAAAACTTGGGAATCAATCTAATAAAAGAGGTGAAAGATCTCTACAATGAAAACTACAGAACATTGAAGAAAGAAATTGAGGAAGACCTTAGACGATGGAAAGATCTCCCATGTTCTTGGATAGGCAGAATTAATATTATCAAAATGGCCATACTTCCAAAGGTACAATACAGATTTAGTGCAATTCCAATTATAATCCCAATGATATTCCTCATAGAAATAGAGAAAGCAATCATGAAATTCATCTGGTCCCAGAGTAGCCAAAGCAATCCTGGGCAGGAAGAGTGATGCAGGAGGTATCACAATACCAGTCCTTAAACTCTACTATAGAGCAATAGTAACAAAACGGCATGGTATTGGCACCAAAATGGACAAGAAGAGCAATGGTACAGAATAGAAGACACAGAGACAAACCCACATAAGTACAGTTATCTCATACTAGACAAAGGTGCCAAAAGCATACACTGGAGAAAAGATCACCTCTTCAATAAATGGTGCTGGGAAAACTAGAAATCCATATGCAATAAAATGAAATTAAACCCCTATCTCTTACCCTGTACAAAACTCAAAGTGGATCAAGGATCTAGGAATTAGACCTGAGGCCCTTCATCAAGTAGAAGAAAAAATAGGCTTGAATCTTTATCATGTTGGCTTTGGACCAGACTTCCTTAACAAGACCCCCAAGTAAAGAAATAAAAGCAAGAGTCAATAAGTGGGATGTATTCAAACTAAAAAGCCTTTTCTCAGCAAAGGAAACAATCAATGTGAAAAGAGAGCCTACAGAGTGGGAGAAATCTTTTCCACACACACTTCAGACAGAGCACTAATCTCCAAAATTTATAAAAAACTTAAACTTTACATCAAAAATACAAAGAACCCAATTAATAAATAGGCTAAGGAACTGGGCAGACACACAGAAGAAGATATACAGGTGATAAACAAATACATGAAAAAGTGCTCATCATCTCTAGTAATTAGAGAAATGCAAATTAAAACCACCCCTAAGATTTCATCTAATTCCAATTAGAATGGCTATTATCAGGAATACAAGCAATAACAAGTGTTGGCGTGGATGTGGGGGAAAAAGGCACACTCATACATTGCTGGTGGAGTTGCAAACTAGTGCAGCCACTCTGGAAAGCAGTAAGGAGATTCCTCAAAAAACTTGGAATGGATCCACCATTTGATCCAGCTATCCCACTCCTCGGTTTTTAACCAAAGGTCTTAAAATCAGCAAAGTATAGGGATGCAGCCACATCTATATTCATAGCTTCTCAATTCACAATAGCTAGATTGTGGAATAGATGAGAGGATAAAGAAACTATGGTATATATACACAATGGAATATTACTCAGCCATAAAGAAGAATAAAATTATGTAATTTGCTGGTAAATGGATGGATTTGGAGAATATCATGCTAAGTGAAACAAGCAATCCCAAGAATCCAAAGGCCAAATGTTTTCTCTGATAAGTGGATGATGCTACATAAGGGCAGGGAGGGTTGGTGGAAAAAAAAAAAGGGAATGTTCTTCTTTAAAGCTGAATAATATTCCACATTTTCTTTGTCCGTTCATCTGTTGAAGGGCATCTAGGATGAATGGAGTTAGAGAATATCATGCTAAGTGAAATAAGCCAAACTCAAAAAACCAAAGGCCAAATGTTTTCTCTGATATGCAGATGCTAATTCACTATTAGAGGTAGGGGTAGGAAAGAATAGAGGTACTTTATATTAGGTAGAGGGGCGTGGAGGGAAGGGAAAGGGTGTAGGGGAAGGAATAATACTACAGTGAAACCGACAATATTACCTCATGTACATATATGACTGCATGATCAATGTGATCCTACAATATGTACAATCAAAAAAATGAGAGATTGTACTCAATTTACGTATGATCTATCAAAATGTATAAATGCATTCCACTGTAATGTACAACAAATTTGAACAAATAAATTTTCTAAAAAAGAAATTTAAAAAAATGGGAATGTATGTTTTTCACCAATTTACCTTTATACTTTCTACCTTTTGAAACTTAGTCCAAATCAGCATATGTATATCTGTTTTCTTCTCTTAACAAAAAAAATTTGAATTACTCAAATTAAAAAATAAGTATGTTAGCCAGGTGTGGTGGCACATGCCTGTAATCCCAGCTGCTTGGGAGACTGAGGCAGGTAGTGAGGCCCTAAGCAACTCAGTGAGAGCCTGTCTCTAAATAAAATACAAATAGGGCTGGGGATGTGGCTCAGTGGCTGAGTGTCCCTGAGTTCAATCCCCGGTTCCCCCCC
>JAJEJO010049733.1:412555-465375 GCA_020662805.1 Glaucomys volans
ATGGAGATTAGTGCTCTATCTGAAGTGTGTGTGGCAAAGATTTTCTCCCACTCTGAAGGCTCTCTCTTCACATTGCTGATTGTTTCCTTTGCTGAGAAAAAGCTTTTTAGTTTGACTCTATCCCAATCATTGATTCATGCTTTTATTTCTTGCGCTTTGGGAGTCATGTTAAGGAAATCTGATCCTAGGCCAATAAATATTTATTTACTTAATGTTTTTCTTGTTTTGAGAGTGGCTGGTGTGTTGTGCCTCTCCTTGTGTATGGCCTGTCCCATCATCTCTTTTGGAATGAGAGGGGATTTGCAATGCTTTTGGTCTTCATATTGAAACAAAAAATAATTGAATCTGTTTTTGAGGGAGATTTTTAGATGCAGAATCAGAGAGACTAATGTAAGATGAATAACATGAATTACTGTCTTTGTATAAATATATTTTAGGACAACATGTATGTACTTGACAGGAGGTAGACTGGACTATACAATTTTATGTCCACAAGCTAATTTTATCTTTAATCTTCTTAATTCCATGTGTCCCAGCATATAAAGATCATAATAGGAGCATTAGTTTTAGTTATTTCAAGGAATCATTTTTCTTTCAGTTTAAGGAAAGTGAGTTTTTAGTAATTTACGGGTCTATATCTAGAAACTATGGGTGGACTACAAGTCAATATAGGCCTTATTTCTATAAATTTTGCCCATGGTAATACAATAATAAAGAAATCAAATGAAAATGGGAAAGGCAACTAAATTCCATGCTAGAAGATACTTCTAGGAATATCCAACCTTTACCAACACGGAAGTACATAAATTATGGTAATCAAATAACATAAAAAATTACAAAGACAAGCAGTGATGACCTTGAACTAGAAATTTGAAATTATAGTATTGGTGTAGACACATATTGGAAAGCTTTTGGTAGTTTGAACTAATTTCATTTGATTGCATTTGTGTGAACATATATTTATTGGATCATTTCTTTCCTTAATATAGTCCCAAATTAAATTGATATTCATAGTGCTTTAACATCAGATTGAAATGTTTTCCAGCAGTAATTTCTATTTCCACTGTTTTGAAATCTCCTTTTCAGAAGTGAAAGCAAGTGTATGTCACTGTATTACTGTTGGTTCATATCTTTGGTTGCACACTGGAATCACTTTGGGGAGCTTTTAAGACCCTCTCCCAACCCCAATGCCCAGCTCACTATCCAGGTCGATCTCATCAGCATCTTGGGAATGGGCTCTTGACACCATAATTTTAAATATTTCCAAAGTGATTCCAGTGTGAGCCCAAATGGAAGAACCACTGTTCTCCAGTCCTTTGCTACTTAGCATATCAGATATTCTTGTTAAAGATATTTAGAAGAGATGTTTCCAACCTATTATATAAAAAATGGTTTACTGGAGTGAAAAACCATCTTGGAGATAGATAGGCTTAAGTGAGTGTCTTGCAGTTGTTGTGAAACTTGGTTAATTTAATTTTTAGGCGTTTTGGTGTTTCTCATCTGCAAAATAATTTGGTAAACAATGCCTGATTCCTGCTATATGTCATGCGTTATATCATCTAGCCTGTAATTGTCTCCCCATATCCCTCCTGGCGAGGTTCTGTTATTACATTTCATGCAGCTTCAGCATAGCCTGGGAACTTTGGAATGCAAACTCTTCAAGCTGCTTCCCAGACCTTCTGAATCAGAAACTCTGACAGTGTGGTCTCAAAATATGCTTTTAAGAAGTGCTTAAATAATCCTGTTTTATGCTCTTCTTTCAGACTTTGACCATAATTCACTGAGATTTGCTATCCTGGCTGTGTTTGTGGTTTTAGAATTAGAGCTTGTAACACTGGTTTTTTCTCTTCAATTGTTTCGATGACAGTTTGGCATAGATATTAAACATTTTATAATTTCTGCCAAAATGTGCTATTGCTAGCCTTATGCCCCTCTCCTCAAAGGACATGTCCCATTGCCTTGCACAGATGGGTATTTACTTAACCTTAACCAAAATTTAAGTTAACCCAAAGTTAGGGTTGCCTTACCTTTATTTGCCTCTCTACCTGTGGGAGAGTATCATCCTCTCTGCTGGAATAACCCACACGGTTGGTGCTAATTAATTGGTGATGTAAACACTAATGATAATCCTGCTGCCTCTTCTCCTTTGCCATCAGGTAACCCCAATTATTTTCCTGCTGCAGAAGCACATTTTGCTGTGCTATTTATATCCCAATGAACAGATCTGTGCGAAGGGACATGCCTTTTATGTGGGAACCATTAAAACCATTTGGAGGTAAAAAATTCAGGCAATTTATGTTTTAATAATAAAGCTCACCAAAATGTGTTTGCAAGCTTTCCTTCATCATATAAAAGGAAGTTACCGGAGGTCAGAGACCATACCACCGTCTTACGTTCTGAGCCTGCCTTTTCCTAATGGGTTTCTGAAACAATTCCACAACAAATTTCATTCAAGGAATGTTCAGATTGCCATTGTCAAAGAGCTGTTATGGTTCAGGGATCAGAGAAGAATCAACTAGGTGATCACTGGATTACTATGTCACCTTCTTCTGAGGATAGATTTTCTTTTACTTGGTGAAGCACAGCTTCTCCGTCTATGAAAAAAGACTATTCATTTTGATTGTTATGGCACAATATCTAAGATAAAATATTCAATAAAGCACATTCAATAACTCTGAGTAGTCTCCAGGAGAAGAGAGAGAATTGATAGCTCTCTTCCACTGTTTTTTGTCTAAGAGGCGAGGAGCTACAGTGTCTTATCTGGTTGAGCTAGGTAGAGTGAATGGGATTGGGGCAGCTAGATCCTTCCACTGAGACAGGAAAGAGTCAGGAGAATAAGTCTAACAGAAAAGAAGTTCTCCAGATAGCCAAAGCATTGAATTTTAGGTTGGATTCTCTAGAACTTGCAATGGGGACTCTAATGCAGTGGTTTATTGCACGTTTTCAGGAGAAATCTGCAAGGAAGTGAAGAAAGCAGGATAGGACAGAAGAGGGAGCCCAGAAAAAATGTGGGTTCAATTGAAATCTAGTTTGAGCCAAATGGAAAGTTCCAGAAAGGCACTCAGAGTTTTTCTGCTTTGGACCTTTATATCCCAGTCATTGGCTGCAGGATGTCTTTAGGGTGGGGGTCACACCCTCCCAGGTATCCCTTGGGAGTTTTTTGTTTGGTTTGGTTTTACTGGTCAAGAGTAATTCCCTGAAAAAGAAACCTCTGTGAACCATTAGCAGCTAACACTCACAGTCCTTCGGTAAAAGGAATCTAAAAGGGGTGCCAACGGTGTCTTTTACCTGTGGTTTCTGGGGTCTAATATTGGTACAGGTCAATGGCTTCTAATGGACAGATGGATTCTAACAGGTCTATTACTGTTATCCCCTAAGGAGGCAGGATTACAAAAATAGAAACGTCAAGTTTGAGCAATTCTCAAGGTCCTTGATAAGAATAGTGAGTTGAGACATAAAAGGTCTATGTGAGTTCCTGGAATAGGAGCTCAGAATACGGATCTTTTTAGTGGACTCTGGAAGGCAGAACATCAGAACCTATCCTCAGAACTACATTGCTCTGGGTGTCTGGTTAGAGGGAGGGGATTAGTGAATCTATCATTTGTGTATTCTGAATCTTCCTGCTTTCTGGGTAGCTTGGCTCTAAAGGTTCTAAATGCCATTAGATGGAAATACTGAATTTGCTTACAATCTTCCATGTTTTTAGTTCACCTGAGAACAGAAGCTTCTAGGGTAGAAATCAGTGGCCTAACTAAAGACAAATTTAGTAAAACATGACAACAAGGGGGAATTAAACAGAAGGCCACAAGTCATGTAAACTATCAGAAGGTAACCTTTTTGTTCATTGGGTATACATGGATATATTCTTTCTTTAACTTATTTTCTAGGATCATTTTCTTTTCTACTAATATTCATAAATGCTTTCTTTTGTGTCTAAACCTAGATCTATTTCTAGAAGTTTGTCAATTCATTGGTGAAGCCCCATGAATAAGGCTTTTAGAAGTGTTACTGGCAACCTGAGCAATGGGCTTCATTTTTCTGTCTTTGCACTGTGTTTGTCATTTAAAAAATCTTCTAGTTTCTATACTCCCTTAATCTCCCGAGGGAGCTTTTTCATTCAAGGTATCGCTGATATTCTGTGTTAGTCAGTTTTCCATTGCTGTGACAAAATGCCTGAGATAATCAACTTAAAAAGAAAAAAAGATTTGTTTTGGCTTACGGTTTTAGAGGTTTCAGTCTATGCCATTTGGTCCCATCACTATGAACCTATGGAGGCACAGTGACACTTGGCAGGAGTGTTCAGCAGAGAACATCATTTCACTTCATAGTTACCAAGAAGCAAAAAGAGAGAGTGGAGGGGGGAGAAGGGATCACGATCCCCAAATCCCCTTAAGAGAACACCCCAAATAACTCAATTTCCTCTAGTTAGGTTCTACCTCTTAAAGGCCCACAACCTCCCAATAGTGCCACAGAGTGGGGATCAATCCTTTAACAGCTGGCCTTTGGGGCACAGGCCAGATCCAAACTATAGCATACTGTAATCACAGGGTCAGGATAAAAGTCTCTCAAACTACAGATATTTGGGTGGGTACATCTTTGTGGGGAATGTCATATATTATTTGCAACAAAGGGAGAATTATAACTATATGGACCAATGTTTGGAATGCAATGCATTGTAAGGAACATCTTATATTTAGTGTCAGTGTCTTATTCTGAAATTGTTACCCAGAAAAGATCTGATAGTGTCAAATGCTAATGGTTAATTGGGCCAGTCTTTCAGCCCATATCTGGATTCAAATTCAAGCTCCACCATTTGTTAGTGATATGAGCTCTGCTTTTCGGTTTCTCTCTTCTGTCAAAGGGTAGCAAAAGTGCCTCCCTTACATTGACATGAGATTTAATGCATGTAGCTGACAAACACTTATAACCTTAATTGGCGTGGACAACCACAATTCTTAAATTCAGCAATAATCTTTAAGTACAATTATCAGGTAGAGTTTGGGTCACTAGTAGAGTTCATGAGAGGTACATTGGGAGCAAATTTCTTATTAGCAATTGTGAAGGAATTTTTAAGAGACATAAGTCTATCTTGTTAAAAAATGGAAATGAGAAATCTCCAATGAGGGAGAATCACTGAAAATTGATGGTAACAATGCTCTAATGTGTCTCATTCTCAGGATAAAGGGAGAACTTCTTGAAAACTACTCAGTTCTTAAAAGGGGCTCATTTTATATATGATGAATGTGGGAACCCAGAAATTTCGCTCTTATAAGAAGTTGGGTGAGAAGAATTGAACTTTATTTCTTACACAGTTTTCTTTCACCATTATTCACAAAGGAGGATTTCAGGCTTAGATGAATTCTGTCTAAACACCCTGTGTCTATAAGATCCCCATCTATGGCTAGATGCCTTTGTCTTGATTTCATGTAGCAATGAGGAGCTTCATATAGGTTAGATAGTTTGGAAATGATTTAATAGTTACAGAAATTTGTATTTTGAACCTAAATGTGTCTTATCATGCCTTCTATAATTATTATAGTTATTTCCTTTGCAGCTAGTTGAAACAAGTCTAATCTCTCATTCCCATGACAACCCTCTAAGTATCTGAAGACAGCTCTGTCCCAAGGCCTAAAATCACAAAGCTCCCCATGATCCTCCTAACACTATGCTGACTATTCTATGGACTTGCTTTTGTTTCTTTTAACAGAACCAAACTCCTTACTCAATGTTTCAGCAACATAGAATGGGACAGGGTCAAGAGGATGTGGCAACCATCTCTGTTTTGGACATACCCCTTTTAATGCAATTCAAGTTTCAAAGATGTTGGCAGCCCTACAATTGCTTGACTCATCATGAGTTTACAGAAATCTATGATCTCTAAGTCATTTTTATCCATGCTACTGTTAAAACATGTAGCTTATACTTGTTCTGGGGGATTAGTTCCAGGATAGAACATTGTTCACATGGAATTTCATCTTATCTTAGATTTGACTTAACATTCCAGATTGTTGAAGGCACTTTTTTCCCTTGTAACCAATGTCTTTTACTACTAGCATTAGTTGTAACAATGATATTTGTGTCATGGACCCGTCAATAGCTAGTCTTGACTATAGAAAATCCAAGAATAATGCTATACTGTCAATCAGTTGTTAAGTCATTTACTATTTTGGAAACCATGCTATTATGTAGATATTGTATGATGTCTATGTGGTATGTTTTATTTTAATGTCTCCATTTGAAATCAATATGAAAATTATCACAATCATTCAAAATATGTGTACGAAAAATGTAGTCAATATTCCAAGGGTGTGCTTTACATGTCCTGTGGAGAGTTCAGACAACATGTAGCCTGTCAGCCAAGAAGTGAGTGGTCATTTAAATCTTCATGGAAGTGGTGGAATTGAGTCAGGTAGATCTGGAAGGTTAACTAGAGTTGGGTCAGATTAGAGAATGGGAACACAGATTTGAGAGAGTCTTGAAGTCCAGGTAGATGAGGCAGGGACATCTGAGCTGCATTAGGTGATGGTATAGAGATGAACTCCCAGGAACAGAGCTTCTGAATGGGAGAATGTTGGAGGTGAGTTCAGAAAAGTGGCTAGTGTGTGATGTGAATGTGAGAACCAGTGCTCCGAAAAGGAGCAATTCTTTTCTGGCCAAGTGATCCTCCAGTGGTTCCCAGAGAACAGGCTGAAGTTTCTTGCATGTTGCCTGTCTGAGGACATGTCTTCATCAGTTTCACTTACACTTGAGTATTGATCATAGGATGAATTTTGCAACTAGTCATGATTCCTAGGATACTGAAAGGAATTTTTTTTCCCTTTAAAATAAGCTGGACTTAGGATTTCTTTTGGGAAGCGTGCTCATCTCTCATCAAATATGATTTTCTCCTAAGTTCCTTCTAACATAGCCCACCTGGTCATTGGCTTTTCTCTGGGAATACTTTGAAGTGCCTATGTCTTAATGCCATTAAACCTGTATTTAAAGCATATGGTTTATTTTGATTCTCTAAGTTGATATTTTCTTTCTTGTCCTGTCTTATGTGGCCTGTAGGGCAAAAACATCTGCTCTGACAATGGAAGAAATCATGAGCTACTAACTCCTCACTAAGTTATCAGAGCAGTGTGGTTCCCTTGACCTCCACCCACACGGACGATTCAGCTTCTCTGGGTATTAGATCCTCACCTCTTCATAGCAGATTCTCAGTGAAAAACAATTTTTTTTGGTCTTGTATTTTACTAATGATATATTTAATGATGGGAAAGGAGGAAAACAGGGCACCAATGATCACAAGTATCTACATCTGGAAGAGGATTGAAGGGAAAACTGATCACAGCTGCATTTGAGTTAATGTTATTAAAATGCTCAACGTGGAATTTCTATTTTAAATAAGAAACACTTGAAAGAAATGGTTGGGATTAGTAGGAGCTTAAATGGAAACCATATTGGTTTGTAGGTAACAGAATGTTAGAGACAAACACTGCTTTTTATATAAAAACACACTTTACCCCCAAATTATCCATGTGGCCCTGTTTGGACCACTGGAATTTGATTAGGTTTGGCTGTTTTCAGGAAACCAGGAGGTAAGAAGAACCCATTTAATCTCCTCTTAAGGGGTTTATTCCCTGCCCAAGCCTTTGGGTAGCTCTGTTTATGAAAACACTCTGGAGTTCAGGTCTGTTAACCCAGTACTACATCATCCATCTGCCTGCCTTCTGGCCTGTGCTACAGTCTAATATTGGATTTGCTCGAGATGAGGGCAATAGAGTCAGTGTACAGTGGAGAACCCCGTTGGGAGCCCAGGATGTAAGGCTGAGTTCATTGTTGAAGCTCATAATGCTCCCATCTGGCAGTCTCTCAGTTGTCATTTGTTGTGTGACTGTAGAGTAAGGTACCCACTGAAGCAGAATTTCTGGTTCCACTTCTTCTAATACACTCAGGAGCCTCAATGCCAATCACAAATCAAAATTCCTTGCACCATTTTAGGAGAACTTACTTTGACTTACAGCCCATCTTTCTTTTCTGTTTCACCTGTGTCTTTGTTAATCAACTTGGGAAAAAAATATCTATCCATTTCCTCATATATTTTCCACCAACTAGGATATGAGTATTCATAGGGAAAAGTTCATTCTGCATCATCAGCAACAGAATTTCCTGGGAGATATTAGGGGAGATAGATAAAAGAAACAAAAGTTAGTTAAGGATGTAGATTAGAGGGTGCCTAGCATGCATGAGGCCCTGGATTCAATTGCCAGTACTGATAAAAAAAGTCTACTAAAGTGTTTTGTGAGAAAAACAGCTTCTGGAAGAAGTAGAATTTCTTTCATTAATCCTACCAGGAAAAATGTGAAGATTCCACAAAGTTGTCACTCTTGGAAATAGAATTTCTCAGGAGCGTATGGTGGCGTGTCTATCACCAATGTCTATTCCATCAATAAATGCTTGGTGAAATGAATAAGAGTTAAGGTACTTATTATCAATTATTTTAATAGCCTCCTAACAGGTTTTGCCTTTCAGTAGCACACACAAGTCTTCCAAAGTGAGTCTGCCAATGTTAAGCACCAGTCTTGACACAGGTCATATCAATACCTGCTGTGCCCTTCCTGGGTCTCTCTGCCCAGACAACTACTCCTGAGTCTTGAAGAACTATCTGGAGTTCACCATTCTCCATGAAGCCCTTCCTGGCATGTCCAGTTAGAATACACACGAAACTTTGCTTGCCCAGTGCTGACAGCCTGCCCACAGTACCCCCAGGTGAAAGAAATCCTATATCAAGCCAATCTTTTTTTTTTACTTGCTTTTTAGTACTCTGTTGGACTAAGTTATTCAATTGGAAAGTCACTTTCTTCCACCTCTGATATTTCTCTGGATCCACTTTAATGAATTATGAACTGAATCTGTTCAGTAATTGGTTTCCTGCTCATTTGTATGTCCTGGAGATTTTTCTCTCTGCACATCTTTTAATCAAACCAACCATAATATTTTCCTACCAGACCTTTCTTACTTCTAGGAAACATAATAGACAAGTATAAAGTCTCTCCTTTCCCTGCTCACTGAATCATACTTGTGGAGGAACTGGCCCCCACAGGTGAGGATGAGGACTGAGTCCCGTGTGGTAAGACACACTGTATTCATCGATGCGGGCAGTGAATGCTTCCTTTGATTCAACTTTGACGGGGATCCTTGCTCAGCTAATGGTTTACATGAATGCTTCTCAAAGTATGTATGGTCTTCAGAAGAGTGACATTGGTCTCATCTCACTTCAACTAAGAGTTTTTAGGAATTCAAATTCCCACTGTAGAGCTACGGAATCAGGATTCTGGAGGTGGGACCCAGCAACCATCCTTAAGTATGCACACCGAAATTTAAGAATTCTGTTCTGTGTGGTTAACGGTCTACATATTAATTTCCACTTCCTACTTGAGCAGTGGAGCAAAGGTAACTCTCGATATTGCCAATGGGAGTGAGAATTTTTATACCCTCTTTGGGAAACAGTTTGACTTCATCTAACAGAATCCACAGAGGGGATGATCTACGACCTAGCCATCCTGTTGGTAAGTCTGAATGCTAAGGAAGCTTGCATGTTACTGCAGGATATTATATGAATGTTTATAGCAGAATTGTTTGCATTGTATTGACCACCAAAGAAAAACATCCCAAATGTTTACTCATGGTAGAATGCATAAGTCAACTTTGACTGTTTATGTGTTGGAATATGGCGGAATGTGAATTTTAGCTACTTACAGAAATGTGGATAAGATTTTCAAACATAATACTGAGTAAAAGAAGTAATTCACAAGAGATACAGCATAAACTCAGAAGAATAAAGCCTGCAATGTCTTCAAATAAAAGGAGCTTGACTCAGGAGTTTTCTACTCACTTATATGAATTTTGAATATAACAACATAATAAACATGATTTTGAACATGTGAGAACTTATAATTCCATTTATTACAACAATGAACCCTGGACACTGAAAAATTTGGAATTTAACTCTCCATTATATACTGGACTGGGGTTACCATTAAGGGTTCACATAAAATACCTATGTATCTCTTCCTTAATTATGGTTTACATGTATGCAAAAAATCAAAAAGTAGAAATGCATGCCCTCATTGCACATCTCATCTCAGGAAATTTGGGTGATTCCAAATGAGAGTGACACAATGTTGTCATTGTAGGTCTCTCAGAATATGAATGATATCTTACGATTTAAGATTTTCTCATCGCTGGTGTTTGATTTCCCACTGTTAGTTGTTTTAGTATTTTTTTTTTTACAGATGTCCTTCAGAAAGATTGGTAACTCTTTCTAATTATTATTTGTTTCTTAAGTGGTACAAAATAGACTAGAGGAAAAGGGTTGGGGGAGGGAGGAGGAGCGGGAAGGAAATAGTAATGGGGATTGAAATGGAGAAAATTCTGTGGTGTGTATGAATATGTCCAGATGAACCCCACTTTTATGTGTAACTTCAATGCACTAAAAATGAAACAAAGATTGTTATCTCTAGTAATTCCTAGTGTCTAGGGAGGTCTGCTAAGGCATTAAATGCCCCCACATTTGGTTGCTGACATATCAGAATTTCCATTTAAATTTCAAAAGGACATGGCCACTACGTTCTTTAACTTAGTTCTTTTGTCTCAGGAAATCCATCTAACTGGTCCTCATTTTTGTGCATGAACTTTTTTCCCTAGGGAATTACATTGTACTTGGATGTTTCCTATTGTGGACTGATTATGACTTATATGCAGAGAACAGGAGAGAAGATGGAGTAGCCTACCCTATGGGCTTAACAAATGTTGGCCCAGGAGGATCAGCATGAACTAAACTTAGTGTAACCAAATGGCAGAGTTCTACTCAGGGAAACCAGGCTCAGTCAACACATCCAAGAGGCACTAGCAAAATTAGAGTTAGGAGGTGAAATGCAGAGTTGAATGGAAACCAAAAGCCAGTAACAAATCTAGGAACAAATTGAAGGAGGTCCCAAAGGATGCTATAAATAGAATTTGAGCCTTTATTGGACAACAGCTATGCATGACCTTTGATGCTATCATAAAAGTAAGTCAGAGAACACATCCAGGAAAATGATATTAGTGGTATGTGATTTATTCTGATTGCAATAGCAGAAAACTATTGCAAAAAATATAGGCTAGTGATGATGGTGTCTTGGAAAGGAGAGCTGAGAGCTTTGGTGGGAACTGATTTGACATTAGCTAGGTTTGAAGGAGGAGATGATAGGATTTACTGACGGGCATGAGAGAGGGAGAGTCCAGGAGAAATGATTCTATTAGCTGAGATGGGGAAGACTGAAGGAAAGGTATTTGAAGTGTCTGGTGGAAATTAAGAATTTGTTTTTGGAAAAGTTAAGTTTAAGATGTCTGAAAAACATCCCAGTGGAGATGTTTCTTTCAGCAGGAGGCTCAACAAACAACAGCTGTGGTAGCTGTTACTTTTCATCACTTTGACATTCAGTGACATAAATCCCTGGAAGTTGGAACCTGCCAACATCTGTCTCAAAAAACAGAAATTTTACTCAACAAAAGCTGCTCCCATTTAGATTTTCCTTTCCATATAGCATTCTAGTAGTCATTCTGTTTGGTTCTCATTCCTGTCTTTTGACTTGACTTGTCATTCCAGGGCATCTAACTTCACAGGATGTGAATAGGGAGCTCAGAGACCTTCTATCTCCATTGCCAATTCTGTGGGTCCATTTAATTCTAAATATGTTTATTAAGCTCTTTAATCAAGTCTCTGTTGCCCATAGCGGTGACCTCAGTAGTACTCTTTAAATTGGTATGTCTTCCTTCTCCCCTTTATTCTCACAATTTCCTCACTCCTGTTTGGGGGATCTCGATCTCTGACTCTGCTTTAGGGAGAGCATGAAGCATGCCATTCAAACAACAGTCAACAATGACTAGGATATACTATTGGAGCCTTAATGGACCATCTGCTTCCCTTGGCCATGGGAAGACCTGAGAGTGGCATTAATGGGAGCAGCATAATGCATACCTTGTCAATCAGATCGTTGCCCACTCTATGTAGAGCTTCCACTGGCTTCAGATTGTACCCGGAGTAAGATCTGCACCTCCATCACTTACCTCTCCACAACCACTCTTCCCTTTGCCCACGACACCCCTGCGATACCAACTTGCTTCGCTTTCTGTTCCTTTTTTTTATGCCTCCTGTCCATCTTTGGGCTTCTGTGCTTACTGTTCCCTCTTCCTGCGATGCTCTTCTGCTATAAAACATAAAGACGCAGATCTGACTCTTCCATGCTTTCCAGGGTCAGCCACAGTGCCAGCTTATGATCAGACTACAACTGAGGGACATTCTCAAAATAATTGGCTAGTTATCCTCAAAAGTAACAAAATCATGAAAGGCAAATCAAGACCAAGAAACAATATTAGAGTAGAGCAGATTAAGAAAGTCCTGATAACAAAACCTGTTTAATTTTAATGTGCCTGAATTAGATCTAAGACCAAAGAATGTAACCAGTGGGACAACTTGTAAAATTCACATAATTGTCCACAGATCATCTAACAGAATTATATCAATGTCAATTTTCAAGTTTCGATAATTATATATACCATGATTGTGTAATGTGCTAACATTGAAGAAAATGGGTGAATGATATATGGGAATTCTGTATTTTTCAACTTTTCGGAAGTCTAAATGATGTCAAATTAAAGTAGTTGTATATTTGCATTTCCCTAATAATTAAAATGTTGAGCATCTTTTCTTATGCTTATGGGATGTTTGTGTATTTTCTTTAAAGAATGTCTGAATCCTTTGTCTGTTTTAATGGGATGATTTGCTTTTTTTATTTAGACCTCAATTAAAAAAAAGTCATTTTCAAAAAAATTAAGTAGTGTTGGCTTTTCAGAGAGGTCTTGTTTGATGTCTCTGCTGAAGGCGGGGGCCTATCTTTAGTCTACCACTGTGTGCTCGTTGCTTGCTCCAGCGCCCAGGTGTCTGTCACACACATGGGCCTTGAGCAGATGGCTTGGTCCTCTGCCTACATGCTGTCTGTGCCCACCTCTACATGTTGGCAGTTGCTTTGCTGACACCCACGACTCTAAAAGGGGCTTTTTCTGGCTGAAGGTGCCTGCTATGCTCTTGGAGAGGGCAAGCCAGAGTGTCGAAGGGTTAGTACCCTTGCAGTAGTGCCTAAGGGCAGATGGAGGGATGAGTGTAAATACCCTGGTTTCCTTGTTCCTCTCTCCCAGAGTACCCAGTTGGATTAAGCTTCAGTTGCCCACAGTGGCAACTTGCTGGGTGATGTATTATCTACTTACTTGTCTTCTTTTCCTGTCTGGCTTCTCCTTGCCCACCAGTGCTTCCTGAGATTCCCCTCCAACGAATCTACTTGCACTTGGATCTTTTTCTTATCTTCCCTTTCCTCTGGAAAATAGAAACCCAGGAAATTTGTTTTTATATTGAAATAGTACTTATCCCCTGAAAGTCACCAGATTTATTTGATTTATAGTGTCATAGTTTCCCCCTCCATCATACATTCCATCAGTTGGAGTTAACTAAGTGCATTCTATCAATATGGTGTCAGCTCATCAAACTAAAATTGATGAATTTTTTTTTTCTTTTTGGTTCATGGTGCTGGGGATCAAACCCAGGGCCTTTTGCATGATTGGCAAGCATTTTCCACACTGCTATGCATCGGTATGCTTTTTAATTCTGCTCTCATAGGGAAAAGATAAAATGCCATATATTGTATATGCTGCTTAAATAACAGCTATGCTAACAAATTTCTATGTGCTTGTTGGTTGAGGATTTTTTTGTTTTTTGGTAACAGGGATTGAACCCAGGGGCACTTAACCATTGATCCTCATCCCCAGCCTTTTTTGTGTGTTTTATTTAGAGACAGGGTCTCAGTGAGTTGCTTAGCACCTCGCTTTTGCTGAGGCTGGCTTTGCACTCGTGATCCTCCTGCCTCAGCCTCCCGAGCCTCTGGGATTACAGGTGTGTGCCACCATGCCTGGCAAGGTTGAGGAATTTTGACTGAATGGGAGAGGGTGTTTCTGATGCCACCCTAAGTTCTGTGCAGGAGAATGATAGAGCCTGACTCTGTATGAACCTCCACCATGATGGAAAGATAGAATTTGTCTTTAGAGTCAGAAAATTTCATGACCTTCCAAAGACAAAGAATATGGTCTTAAGAGAAGGGAAGACCAGAGGCATTATGAGGAGAAGGAATTTATTTACTGTGATTTCAACCACACTGGAATTTACTTTTATCAAAATGAAACCAGGAGTAAGTCAACAGGACTGAGTGAAACCAAGAGAGGGCGAGGTTTAGATTCCCAACCAGGACAATATATATACTGCAAAGATATGAATGCCTTTTGATCCTTCTAGAAGTTGCTCAATGTTCCTGGAAAACCCTTGGTTTCCCCTTACTCTTGTTTTAAAATACTTTATTAATGTATTACAGCTGTATGTAATAGCTACTTCCTGGCCACCAACCACATGCTCCTGCCATCACGTTTTGCCTCTTATTTTTGAAATGCAAAGTATTTTCTGTGGGGGAATGTAACATATCAGAGTTTCCAAAAACTCAGATTAAAACTTCAGGCTCCAGTTTCTATAAGGCCATCTAACATTTGCTCCTGATCAGCATCTGGGATATAAGCAATCCTCACCATTTTGTCCTCTCCTTTTGATGTTGTTTGAGAAGGCAGAGGACTTTCGAACCAGCCTCTTATTACTTTAATGTTTAGAGAGGGGACAAAATCTCCATAGTGGCTGGTGGTCCAGAGGAGACCATGGATAATGAGACAGTGTATGTTCTTGGAGACTCATGGGAGTGTGGGAACAGAGACATGGGATTTTTGACCCAAAGTCTGGATTTCCTTACAAAAGTTACCCAATTTTGGTATTTTAGTCATTCTGTGAGAGGAAAAATATTTTGAAGCTTGTTTTTCACTTTTTTAAAAAAAATTAAAAATTTTAAATTGACATGCTATTTGCACAAATTTTTGGGGTAGAGTAAAATAATTTTATACATGTACACTATGTGTAAAGACCAGACCAAGGTAATCAGCATTTCTTTACACTATGTGTAAAGACCAGACCAAGGTAATCAGTAAAGAAACCTTTACTGTTTCTCTGTGCTGGGAAACAGCAGACTGCTCTAGTTGTTTTGAAATCCATCATAAATTGTTGTTGCAGCCTATTGCTGTGGTTTGGATCTGAAATGTCCCCAAGCTTAAGTGTTGAAGGCTTGGTTCCCAATGCAGCAAAGTTCAGAGTTTGGCCCTTTGGTGGGTGACTGGATTATGGGGGCTCTAACCTCATCAATGAATTCATCCATTGATGGATTCATACCTTAATGGACTCTTGGGAGGTTGTAGAAACTCTAACAGTGAGGCCTAGTGGAAGGGCTTACGTTGTTGAGGGCATGACCTTGAAGGCTATATTTGGTCTCTGCCTCTCTCTTGTTCTGCCTCCTGGCCACCTACCAGGTGCTCCCTCCCATCAGGTTCTGCCTCTCCACAGACCCAGAAACAAGCCCAGTGACCACGGACTGAAACCTCTGTACTGTGAGCCTAAATAAACCTTTCCTCCTTTAAGTTGTGTTTTCTTAGATATTTTGTCATAGCAGGAGAAAGCTGACTGGTTACCTTATTGTGCTATGAAACTCAAGAAGTAAATCTTCCTGTGCTTTGGTACCTAGGATCTAACCTCTCATTTCCAAACTCGAGAGACTCAGGGCTATTTTCACATCGTAATAAAAGAAAGGGAGTCCTGGTAATGAAAGTACCAACAGAGTCCTCTGTAGAGATCTACTATCTTGCTGTTTAAAGAGTGGTCACAGGCCTGTTCTATCGTCATCACTTGGGAAATGGTTAGAGATGCGGACTCAGACCCCTCTGAATCAGAGTGCTGTCACCAGGTGACTCGTGCCTACTGAGGTTGGAGAAGCATTGCTTGGATTTGCCTCTTCAGGAATTCGACTGCAAATGTGGCAGCTGCGGTTAATTCTATGATAGAAGAAGGAGAAGGAGGAGAGGGAAAGGGAAAGGGAAACAGAAGCGGGGGGAGAAGGAGCAGGAGAAAGAAGGCTCCATTATTTATAGACACCGACAATAGTAACAGCTAGCAAAAAGATGTTTAAAATGGCCTTTTGGTGATGAGGCATATGTTCTGTTTTGGACAACTACATGTCCATTAGTTGTAGCATGTAGTTGCTTAAGGCAGTATTTTTAGCCAAAATCGGTATGTGATCAGTAATGATAAGTTTTTTGTGTTTGGGTTATTTGGTCAACACTGTATATTAAGAACCTGTCTGGTTATTCCACCTTTCTGAGCTTTGTGGCTCCATGACAAAACAGGACAAACACAACCACAGGGCCATGTGCAGTGTGAGAATCCAGTACAAGGAGGCGGAGCTGGCCAGAGCGCCACAGCTCCTCAGGGCCATGGGCACTGAACACAAACTGTACTCACATTTTTAAGTGAGTGTTTATTTATTTGTCCCTTGTCTACACTTCCCCAGCTGAAAAGCATCATATTTGCTGGGATCATTGTTAATTGAATGACACTCATTGCTTCTTTTCACATTTACATACTGCTCTGCCCAGGGAAGGAGAATGTAAGTGAAAACACACACACACACACACACACACACACACACAGAAACAAACAAACCCACAAAACAACAAAAACAAAACAAAACAAAACAACAAAACAAAAAACAACCTTGGGTGACATACTGGAGTCATTTCCTGTAACTTTTGTTTTTCTCTAGAAAGAATATGTTTAAAGTAAAACTAAATGAATTGAAAAATAGCTTTATTGATATATACTTTACACACCATACAGTTCACCCACTTAAAGAGCGCAGTTTGGCGGCTGTGTGTTCAGAGTCCTGCAACTGTCCCTACGTTCAATTTTAAAGCCTTTCCACTACCCAGAAAGAAATCCCAACCTGTTACCTTCATGCACTGCTTCCCCCTTCTTCCCACTCCCCTGTTCACCCATCCCAGTCCTGGGCGACTGCTAGTCTGCTTTCTGGCTCTACAGGCTTCCCTGTTCTGGACATCACAATATGTGATCTTTCGTGTCTGGCTTTTTCACTTAACACAGTATTTTGCAAACTCTCTGAAAACAAATTTCTTTTCTTTTCTTTTTCCTTTCCTTTCCTTTCCTTTCCTTTCCTTTCCTTTCCTTTCCTTTCCTTTCCTTTCCTTTCCTTTCCTTTCCTTTCCTTTTCTTCTTTCCTTTCCTTTCCTTTTCTTTTCTTCTTTCCTTTCCTTTTCTTCTTTCTTTCTTTCTTTCTTTCTTTCTTTCTTTCTTTCTTTCTTTCTTTCTTTCTTTCTTTCTTTCTTCCTTTCTGCCAGGGATTGACCCCAGAAGTACTTAGTCACTGAACCACATCCCCAGCCCTTTTTTGTATTTTATTTAGAGACAGGGTCTCACCAAGTCGCTTTGGGTCTCACTTAAGCTGCTGAGGCTGGCTTTGAACTTGAGATCCTCCTGCCTCAGCCTCCTGAGTGGCTGGTATTATAGGTATGCACCCCCATGCCCAACTACTCCCTGAATTTTACTTTCATTTTTTTTTCTTTTCCTTAAAATAGAAAAAAGAAATGTAGGCTAAATAAGATGTTAGAATATCATGGAAGCATAAGTGACCTGTAAGGCTTATGCTGCCTCAAGCCTTTGTTTATAAACTAAGAAGCACACATGTTCCCTCTGTTTCCTTCCAGTTGTCCTGAACCAAGGTTTTATAGGGTGTTTGGTGGGGCTTCAGGAGAACTGGCTGGTCCTGGGAAATGTTGTGAAATCAATGGTGTTTATTTTCCATGCCTCTTCTTTTCCTTTTTATATCCTCCTTTTCCCTTTAGATATCCATTATTCTAATGGTACATCCTTTTTCACCCTGAAATATTACATTCTGAAAATATATACTTATTAACCCCGTCAAATAATATTCTAATTTCCATAGATACCTTTAATTTTCCTATTTAAAGGAAAGACAAATGGCAGATGTTTCAGGAACACAGAGGAATGGGTAACTATTTTAGTTTAAGATCAATTTCTTGGACATTTGTTTAGAATTTACCATATGCCAGGTGTGCAAATCCTGTATCAGAGAGGTTAAGTAACTTGCCCAAAGACACAAAGAAGAATTTGAACACAGTTATTCTTGATTATAAAACCTTAGTGCTTAATTATTGTGGCATTTTGTTTTCCCAATACTCATTAGTAAATCTATAGAGGCTGCAGGCAATGATGATTCCATCTTGCCCCTTTAAAAACAGACAAAGAATGGATCTTTTTATATTTAGCTTGTCTTCTGGTTCTCTTTCTAGAGACAATGTTATCAGTTCTTCTCAGTTGTAGTCCCTATTGATTGTTTGAAAATATAAAAGTCAATATTTTGTTTGTAAATTTCCTTCTCTGCCACCTACTAGAAAACTCTAGATGTAAGATCTACTTGTTTGCCTGTGTAATACACAGCGTGGAGACGTGGTTACTATCACCAGGAAGGGTTCAGTTGCTTTAAATCTATTTGATGAGAATTTCAGGCTAACCTGAATGAGAATTTATTCAACCTCACAAATATTTCTTAACTGTCTAATCAAGAAATGCCAAAGGCAGTTCTATGACTTTGAATGAAAGGATATTAAAGAGCAACACAATACCACAACCCCCCCCCCCCCAAAAAAAACTTACTTCTAAGGATAAAAATACAGGAACATACAGAATGCTGTAAAACTCTAATGGTGGTGTGCAAATCATTGAACATCATACTACTGTAATGGTGGTGGGTAAGTCATTTCCAATTCTGGTATTAAAGTTAAAAGGTGAATGGCTGGGTGTGTAGCTCGGTGGTAGCGCACTTGCCCAGCATGCATGAAGTCCTAGGTCCTATCCCCAGCACCACAAAAAAGTAAAAAAATAAAAAAAAACATAAAGTTAAAAGATGAAAATATTAAAAATAACTATAATATGCTAATATAAATAGATACAAATTATGATATCGATAACAAAGTGTGGGAAGGGAGAAGTAAAAATGTGGAGCTATACATAATTAACTTAAGGTATCATCAACCTAAAATTCAACCAGGAAGTCTGAGCACCATGGGAACCCTTGGTGTCTCCTTAAGTAGGAGCTGGAAAAGACAGGACTTTATGCTCAGTGATCTAGGGACTGTGTAAGGAAGCAGAGCTTTGCTTCTAATCAAAGCCTGTTGGGAAATAATTCTGTAGTTGGGTATGTTAGTAATTTCTATGTAGAAGGCACATGGAATGAAATGAGGCCAGGACTGTAATTGGTGAGGCCTTAGCAGCCATTCACATCAGCCTGGATATAGGGGTATTGGGTTATTTTTCTGGCATGGACCATATTTGTGTTTTTGTCTGTGCTCGCACATGGTGATGGAGTGGTCCTGTTTGTGACTTGGTCCATTATGGTCAGAGTGGGTTTGTCTCATGTCGGTGTTCCGGGAAAGTTTTTATGTTCGACAGGACAAGCAGTGACAGCTGTGACCACGAGGTCAGCTCCTCAACACTGAGCCTGGTTGTCGGGGGCTGTTTTTCTCTTTCTCACCATGCGCTCTAACTTGTAGTGTATGGCATTGTGGAAACCTGGGTTTTACCTAGTCTTGCAGTTTAATAGCTGTTTAACTTGAGAAGACACATGCGATCACACATATGCCAAAGTTTCAATTTCCTTACATATAAACCTTAGTTTCCATATATGTTTTTCTTTTTTTTTGTGAATGGGAATAATAAAAACTAACGATGGTTTATTGAAAGGATGAAAGAAAATGCACTACACCTTTCAGGTAATTAGTCCTATTTAATGAATGGTAGATAATTTGCTCCATTTTTATACTGTTAAAATGTTATGAGATTAAATTTCAAATTTATAGAGGATGTCTGTCATAGCAGCTGGGGCATCAGGTGACCACACGATGCTTAAGGTCCTCAAGGTGATCTTAATCGTAAGAAGGTATCATGGGTTCATACTGTGCACTGTGTCTCACAGGGAAGTTTGGGGTCTACTCTGTAGGAAGGATGCCCCCAACATGCTCACCTTTCCCATTTCTCTTTTCACTTTCACTCTTCCCATTTCTGCCACTCCAAAGATGCCAATCTTTGGGTTGTTATTCTCAAAGTGGATGCACATTGGACTCACCTGAAGAATCTTTAAAACTGATAATCTGGATTCCCCCTCCAGGGATTCCAATTTATTAATTTGTGCTGAGGGTATTGAGTCATAGGCATTAAAAAAATTCTCAGCTAATTGTAATGGGCAATAGAGTCTGAGAACCATTGATTTAGACAGCATTTCTCCAACTTTAATGAAAGATTATGAATCATTTAGGGAATCTTGTTAAATGCAGATTCTGATTTCAGAAGTCAAGAGCAGAACCTGGGAGTCTGCATTTCTAGCCAACTCTCAGATGATGTCATTACTACTGGTCTAAGGACTGTACTTTGAGTAACAAGACTGGACACATCTCTTCTCACTTAGCCTTGTGGAATAGTCTATAAACGTTTCAATGGTGTTTCCGGTGGGATCTTTCAATGGAAAACAAATAGGAGGGAGGAGTGTAGTCATGCAGACTTACGTTCCTACTATCAAAAGAACACATTCAAGAGGTGGAATTTGCTGTGTGTGGTAAGGTTTGTTACTAAGGGTGACTGGACTGTGTGTCTGTATCCATGAAAACCAAGTTCTTCCATTCCTGGTTGTGATGAGTCTCCTAAAACAAAGAACCTCAGTCAGTCTCAACAACAGTAAATCTAGGTGGGGGAGGGTCAAGATAAAATTTCAGATTATGTCATGTTCCATGGCTCTGCACTGTGCAATGTAACCCTGTTGCAAAGAGACAAAGCTTGACTTTCTACTCCCTGCTGATCCCATCTAAAGAGGGTTTATCTATAAAGAGTATGCCCTACTGTCTGGATGGAAAGGCAAGTGCTGTGGCCTGCCTCCTCATCCCTTTGCAGAGTATTTGTGAAAGAAGTATTGGGCAAAGTCTTTGCAAACTGTAGGTTCTGTCTGTAAGAAAAGGCTTGTTTTATTTTTTTGGAGCATGGAGAGAAATATAGAACTCTGGGTGACTATATCCATTTCAGTCTTTATAAGTTTCTTTTCTCATGGAGAAGCTTTGTCCATTAATTATGGGCAGAGATTGCAAATGCTGTAACTCTGAGCTTTAGATGAAGATATTTGTTGTGTCCAGATCATCTTTAGTCCCCTCTGCTTGAAGAATTTATAAAATGTTTGCTTAAGCATGCCTAGGAGAAGCATAGGCCTTGGTTGACTAGGTGAAATGGAAGAGCCTAAGCATGTAGATAGCTATGGAAGAGATTTAAGAAAAAGAACTTTAGGGTGTGATAAAAGATGGATCAAGAAAAGCTATCAGCTGTAGTGATCCATTTATGGCTCATGGCCCTAGGGTGATCAGATAAATTCAGAGCTGATATGGTGAAGGGAATTGGGTTCGGGTAGTGGATTCTGGAAAGAAAATTAAGTGTCTTAGTCTCTCCTCCTGTCTTCCCATTTTAGTTCCTTTCCAGAGTAGTGGGACAGAGATGTTGAGGGGTAAGAAACTGTGCTAAAGAGAAGGTATGACTTCAATAGGTTGGAGGAGGCAGAAACTAAGAAAGCGAGGTTAGAACTTGGCTGTTTGACAGGAGAACTCTTCTCACTAAACTGTGCTGTAATATTTCAAGAGAGTGTGAGTAATGGGCACTGCGTGTGGCAGACTTATGTTGTACAGGGAATAACATTTGAGAAACTTAGGCTCAAGCTGGGCATGGCTTTGCCTCCTGCTCATTCCCCCTGAGATTCTGCAGATCAGTACACACACATGCACATGCCCTGCATGGTCATTAGAAGGACATATTTTTCATTGACAAGGCTTAGTGGATCTTAGCCTGATCTTACTGAAGAGGCACTCAGATGAACTGTTCTGCTGAAGGGTGCTGAGAATGAAACCAGTCTTCTCTTACTAATAACACAAGAATGGCGAAGGCTAGAACCAAACAAAGACGGGAACAGTTGAAGGCTTATGGTGCAAAAAAAGTTACCATGCTTTACAGGGAGCATCACCCCATGTATTTACAGTCAGACTGGCCAGAAATCCCTGTTTGTCATTTTCCAAGATTTCGCAGTGCAGAATCAATCTACCAAAAACTCATGCATACTACATCATCTACTCAGCCAGTAACTGCTTTTTGTACGGGATCTACACTCACTGATCATATTGCGTAGACTATATGGACACATTTCAATTACTATGAAAATGAGGATTGAAGCTTCAATTCTTTAAAATGGTTTAAGATACTTTTTAGGATCTATAATAAATAAAATTCAGTTAAAATTGAATCACAAGACCTGAACGAAATGACCATTAATCCCAATAGATTTTATGCATTTGTGGAACAAGATTTTCAAAAGAAATTTCATAAAGGAGACTAATATTTTTAAAATGAAGTGATCAAAGCAACCTTTGTAAAGGCAGGGATGGGACCCTAACTTCTAGCCTTTCCTCCTTACCCTCTTCTTTCCCTTTCCCAGTGTACCCTTTCCGCTTCCACATGTTTCTATTTGGATCTCAAGTGAACCTGTGCAAAGACTGACAAAGAACTTGGGAAATGTCTGTTCTAGCTCAGTCCTGCCATATAACAGTTTGGTAACTTGAGGAAAATCCTTGTTTAAAATTACAGGACCAGTTAACAATAAAACCAAAACAGAGCTAAGATCTTTGATTCTCTGCTCTAGGTCCATATGTCCTGCCAAATGTCCTTTGGAAAAATGGACCAAGGGATAACAGTTTTATTTCCAAAGGAAAGAGTTTTTTTTCCATATTTTTATTGGTGCGTTATAATTTTACGTAATGGTAGGATTTGTTGTTACATATTCGTACATGCACCCATAATTTGGCTAAGATCATTCTCCATTATTTCCTTTTCTCTTCCTCCCCTGGTCCCTGCCTTCTAGTCTGCTGACTTCTCTTTGATTTTCATGAAATCCCCCATACCATGTTTTTCCCCCACTTCTTTCTTTCCAGTTTCCACATATGAGAAAACATATGACCCTTGACCTTCTGAGTTTGGCTTATTTTGCTTACCATAATGCCCTCAAGTTCCATCCATGTTCCTGCAAATGACATAATTTCATATTTCTTTTTGCCTGAATGAAACTCAATTTTGTGTGCGTGTGTGTGTGTGTGTGTGTGTGTGTGTATCACATTTTCTTTATCCATTCATTCATTAATGGATACTCAGGCTGGTTCTGTAGTTTGGCTATTATGAATTGTGCTGCTGTAAACATGGGGTGCATTTATCACTATAGCATGATGACTTTAATTCTTTAGGATAAATACTGAGGAGTGCTACAGGTGGGTCATATGGTCATACTAGTCTAGTCTTTTGAGGAACCTCCATACTGATTTCCATAGTAGTTGTACTAATTTGCAAACCCACCATCAGTGTTAAAGTGTTCCGAAGGAAAGAATTCTTAAAGACCAACCAAATCCTCAAATTTGCTTCATTTATAGGTCACTATTGATTTTACCTTTTCAGATGTTCCACTGATTCTATGACTACTCTTTTTATTTATTTATTTATTTATTTTTTGTATCAAGTTCAAAATAAGGCCAATTATTCTACTGTTGTAAATACTAGAAAAACTATATCTTTGACAGGCGGGAGTAATGAGGAGTGGGGTTAAAGAGAGAGTTTAAGGGCACTAATAATTTGTTTTGATTACAGATCTGTTCACTTTGTAAATATTCATGAAATTGTACGCTCAAAATTTGTGTAACATTTATAACTATATGATCATACCTTAATAAAAAGAATCACAAAGAGCATATGTAATGACCTATTTATGCATGTGACAAGAGAGAAGAACTGAGTATTTACTTAGGATATTTCACTTGCCTGAGCTGGGTAAAATTGTCATGTTATAAACCAAAAATTAAAAAAAAAATTAAAAAAACAAAAATTTTTTAAAAAGGAAAGAAGAGGCAGAAGGGGATGTTGATAGAAGAATAATCATGATTTCTGTTTAACTTGGACTCCTGAAATCCAGGAGGAAATATTTAATAATCAGTTGGAAATACAGATTTGGAGTTCAATAAATACAGATTTGGAAATCAATAAATAGAGGTCATGAGATACATATTTGTGAATCAAACAGGTATGCACATCTACTGGATCATCTTATTCATGTGACTTTCTGGAAAATGTGGTGCCTTACATCAGCATTGAATGTGTCTTTCATACCCCTCATGTGGGTCCTGATGAAAAAAATGCTTGAGATCTACTGAACTGAAGGCTTTTACCATGACCATTGGTGTTTAGACGGGAAAAAAGTATCCAAAGAACCTTTTGGATTTGGACATTTTCTAAAGAGATATAGAAGTAATGTGAGCATATTCAGACAGTGAATTGTGGTATTTTATTAACCTCACCTTTAAATCTTTCTCCATATCCAGGCACACCTAATGTCCTGATATTTTAGTATTGATACTCTTAGTCTTTTGCATGCCCATTGTCAGGACCCTGGTTCTTAACACAGTCTATCTCCTAACTGGCCTTTTAGTGTTCAACATTTTGAATCTAATCCCATCTTGAAAATTGCTTCTTGTCATCATGAAGCCAAATTGAATTGCAGGCATGAATCAATGAGAGAATACAATGCAAAGAATGATCTTCAGTTAGAGATTCTACATCATTACAACTTGAGTTCCTAAAGTAAATCATAGATTTAAAATGATTTTTATAAAGCTTTTATTTTCTCTATGAATAAATGTAACAAACTGTTATTGAAAATGTTAACCCAAGGGCTTACAAAGAATAGATAGAGAAGGAAGGATCCAATGATATCTTTTTTTAACATTATAAATAATTTGTGACTATTTTTAAGTCATGTTTGATAGGTGAGGGTGTGTTTCAGGGACTCTATTATAAAGTGGTTTATTCTCTTCCCAGTTGTTCCTGGAGGCTGGGTACGTACAGGGGAAGCATTGTTTCACTTGTCTGTTATGAAGTGACAATGTGATTCAGCAGGATGTGAGCCTTGAACTTCACAAATGAGGTTTCTCTCTCTCTCTCTCTCTCTCTCTCTCTCTCTCTCTCTCTGTGTGTGTGTGTGTGTAGGGTGGAGCCTTCAGTTTCTCTTTCATTTCTCATCAAGTCACAGATGTTGATGTTGGGCTTTCTCTGGAGCAATAAGATGCTTGCTAATCCCTATCTTACCAAGTGACATCTGTGAGTCTAAGATAAGGGCACCTTTGCATATTGCCTTGGGGAATGGGAAAGAAATGAACAGGTGAAGAGACCCCGTAGCCTGATGATAGTGACCCTGCCTTGACATACCATTCACTGGGTCTAACTCATGAGGACAAATGCACTGGGTGATTTTACCCCACACTGCAAGTTTGAGACTGTGGAGGGGTGTGGCATGAAACTGGGTTTAGCTACAGTGGTGAGCATAAGTGCCTGCAGTAAGCTTGTGGTCCCGTGTCTCTTCCAACCACACCAAGAGTCTTGATGGATGATTGGATTTTAATGGATGTGAAAATATAGTAATTATTAATTTGAAGAAATTCTCACTGTAGTTTGGTATAAGAGTTAAGAGGTGTTTCTCCAGAAATAGGTCTTATCTATAAAGCACATCTGTCTTTTAAATTTCTCCATTCTATAAACCTAAAATATATGTAATAATAGAAATAAGTGAATATTGATTATACTTGATTTGAGAGGTTGGGAAGAGAGGAAAATTAAGATATCTTATTTGAATTAAAAGTGTTTACTTGAATTTGTCATATGAAACATAAATTAAGGTGAAACTGAAACATTAGTTACTCAACCTCAGAAAAATATTTTTAATAGCAGATATTTTTTCCCAAATTATTCTCCCAGAAACAAACAGATATTTAAAAATTAAGGGATTGGAGTTTTTTATATTCTAAATACTTCATTTTATTCTTCCTCTCATTCTATTCCCCTTTATCCTTCAGATTCTTGTGAATTGTATTAATTTTACAGTCAAGGTTTAGACTGTTAATACTTATTCTTTAATTATAATTTCTCATCCAATTTATTTTATTTTTATTTTTCATTTTTTTTCTTTTTGCTATTTATCAACTTTCTAGGTTGTGTTTGTAATAACACAAGCCCATATGGGAATTTGTAAGGGTAAGATAAGTTATTCCATATAAATCACTTATTGCAATACCTAACCCTGTTAGCTATTTTCATTTTCTTTGGTACAGGTGACCAATGTCAAATTGTAGCCACATGCTATAATGGGGTCATTATAAGAAAAGTCTTATTCTTACATATTTTTCTTGGACTTGGAAACTCATCTTCTCCAAGTTAGCACTCACCTTTCTCTTTCTTCACAAAGTATGTTTTACTCACTATGATCCTTTAAAAAATTAGCTAGGGTTTTAGGCCACTCCTTAGTTTAATTGAGCCAGTGTTGAGGACCTCCCCCTCTGGTGAACATATGGTAGTACTCTATACACTATCATATGCCATCTTTTCCATATTTTACAATTTTCTTTATCATATCAAAAACCACAGCTGGGGACCTCTTTTTGATAGAGATGAGAGGTTATGATTAATCGATTCTATAAACTCAAGCATCTACAATAATTCCTTTTTATCAGCAATTTCACTTTCTACAATCTCAGGTGCCTGTGGTCCATTGAAGTCCAAAAATATTAAGTGGAAAATTCCAGAAAAGAACTATTCATAACATATAAATTGTGCATTGCTCTGAGTAATGTGAAGAAATAGTGCTCTATCTTGCTCCATCCTGCATGGGTCTGGAATCATCTTGGGGTCCAGCTACTCACCCATTTGTGACTTAGCTGCCTCCATTATTGGATTAACTGCTGTGGTATATTGCAGTGCTTGTGTTCAAGTGACTCGTATGTAGTAGTCTAATGCTACATCTCACTGCCGACAGCATTCACCTCACTTCATTTCACCACATTGGCATTGTATCATCTCACATCGTTAAAACAAAAAGAAGGGGGAGTATGGTACAATCAGATGTCATGAGAGACACATACACACAGACGGCTAGCTCACATTCACATAACTTTTATTGCAGTATATTGTTGTAATTACATGTTTTATTATTAGCTATTGTTCATCTCTTTGTGTCTCACTTATAAATTAAGCTTCGTCAGAGGCATATATGTATAGAGAAAACATAGTATACTGGGTTTGGTTCTATTTGCAGTTTCAGAATGTATCCCCATGGGTTAGGGGGTACTATGGTACTATGTGAAAAAGATCTTTTAAGACACTGTGGAAACTATCATGAATAACTCCAGCAAAATGTCTGGAGAATGGGCAATGACTTATTGCCTGTTCTATGGCTAAACTTAGTGAAGTCTCATATATTTATCAAGTGAGCTGAGCATGATGTGGGTTAAGAATAAGGTCACTGGGTGGAGCTTCAAATAGCAGTCTCTGCTCCCGTAAAGGAGATGCAGCCGTACTTCTTTAAGAGAATTCACGCACAGAACTGAGATTTGCTTTAGATCTCACTGTCATGAGCCAAATGGGAACATCCCAGATGCTCCTCAATTCAGGGATGCAAGACGATGATGGCCTGATTGTAGAGATAAAATAGAAGACCATTTGTTGAATTTGAAGCAGAAATTTACCTGAAATTTAATTTCAAGAGTTTATAGAGGACTGTATATTAAATTCATACAAAGGCCCTGGAATCTGGATCAGGACTAACCTGTAGCTTGGAACTGAGTCAGCTTCAGGTAGGAGGGGAAGGCGTGCCGGAGGGTTGGGGCCTGGGAGGGTCATTATGAGTCTCTTTGCTTATTTCCAGTTCCTTGTCTATTAGTTCCTATATTCACTGTCTGGCAGGTTGGTTGTACTTTTGGATTAAGTTCTTCTTTTGAACCTTATCTGAATTCTGTTTGCTCAGGTTTCCAAATTGCTCTGGGTGACATCTGCTTGTCACCAGCGAAACCAAAAGGACAGCAGGGTAGATCGCCTTGCACAGGGCAGACAGGTAATTGCAGCTTTAATTTTGTTTTGTTTTTGGAAAGATCCAGGTGTCCAGCATCTTTATCTCACAAAAGAACCTTAATAAATGTGGGAGTGTTGGCAGACAAGATGGCCCAGTGGGCAGTCTGCCCATCAGATGTGTTAGCCCTGTGCTATTGAAATAGTGCTTCCCGTGGAAGCATCACACGTCAGGAATTCTCTGCTGCTCCAAGCACCCCAGCAGCTTCCAAGTTAGGAGCACAATTAGAGACATAGAGGCTTCTAAGCAGCCAAGAGACACATTTCACCCTGGAAATTCAGATCTCAACAGGGAGTACTCAAGCCATGTGAATATAAATCATTCCCCAGAAAAGACTTCCTTCTTGTGAAACCAAATTTTCCAGAGCTGGAATCTGTTGGCTGGTTGGTGGATGAATCTTTGGCTTGGAAGGATTGACAATTTTAGAAACTCTTCACAGGTAGAATATAAGCTGGCTGGTGTAGAATCTGGCTTTAACTCTCTCCCCTTTCAAAGTCAACCTGCTTTGTTGCGTACATACTCGAACTAGAGTCAGATGTGTGAAAAACAGGGCTGAAGTAAAAGTGCTCATGTCTCCTTTACATAGAGACAGGAATTTGTGGGTAGAACTGTAGTTCCTGGTGACACTAGGGATAATAAGAGGCAGGAGACACAAACCAACCTAGGATTCAGGTGGGGGCTTAGAGAAAGTTCCATCTATTAAAATTATCAAAGGATAAGGGTTTGATCAGAAACAAGAAAGCCCAGTGACCAGAACTGATTGAAATTAGGGACCCACACCCAAATAAAAGCATTGCATTCTTCCCTACTTTACGTCCCAGAGAAATGCAATTTCAGGTATAGCATACAGTAGGTACTATTTTTAATAGGCAGGAGTATAGTATATAGCAGGTACTGTTTTTTAACAGGCAAGAAGGAATGACTGAAAAAGAACTCTTGGACTTAGCATACTTAAGTACTTAAAGTCCTTGTTTTTAGCCACAGCTAGATCCAACATTGGGCTCTTGAAGAACTGCCTTGATTCTTGAATTCTGGCATGGATCTATTCTTAGGGCTTTAGAAACAGATTGACTGTGACTCACTGTCTTGAGATGTTGCAGGGTCATGGGTGGAGGCTCAGAGAGATTTGACTTCAGTAAACTTGATTGCTTTAGAAAGCTTTGCCCTGGCCTTCCATCTTCAAGAATAAGCAAGCAAAAGTCCTTTATTAGGGTAGAAATAATTGTGTCTGGGACCAATCTGGAAGGGACATCTGAACTTATCCCTGGACAAGTCAGGTAACTAGCTGAAAGTAGCTACAACAGGCAAAGAAAATATTTCTAGAACATGGGCTTACCTAGGGGTTTGTAGTGCAACCCTAGAGAAAACAAAAGAATAGAAATCCAAGGATGGGAAGGACCAGTTAGGGCTCATAAAGGCTCTGAAGAGACACTATCATTGGTTTGGAACATATAGTCAGACTTCACTTATTCCAGAGAGAATTGGCACAGAATTTCAGCACTTGGGAAGTTTAAGACAAACCTGGAGACAAAGCAAACCTAGCTGAACTTGTTTCTATGGAAGCAGATCTCTGAAGGCTTCCTTGATTCTAGAAATATCTGCCCATTGAGTCCAAAGAACACACAAGTACAGATGTTGGGTGTCTTGCCACATGGGTGCATGTATTTATGAAACATATATCTACTCAGATGTAGCCTTCTTTGATAATGAGGATGAGAAACAGGTACAATGATGTGCACAATCGAGTTTGGAAGTGGAAACTAGATCACAACTGGGTTCTTTTGTACTCTCTGGCAAGCTACCAGTGTTCTCAGGTATTCCCCTCCACTTCATTCAATTCGACTTGATTCCATTCCATTGGATTTTACTCCACCCCATTCCATATCATTCTGTTCCAGTTCAGTTTGTCTCATGGCTAGAAACTTGCTAGTGGAGTAGTCTAGTGACAAAGGGAAAACTGTTGGCTCACCAGGAGTTCCCATAAAATGTGTTTCATGAGGGACAAATCTTGTGAATACTTAAAAAAAAGTTCCATTTGATTCTTGTGTTATCACCTGAAAATGTTCAAAACATTTGTAATAAACAAATCGCTTTCCTTTCACTCAAACTAAGTTTCCCCAAGACACTTGACCACAGAAACATTTTAAAAAACTAGAGTATACTTGTCAGGGGCTTGTGGAATTATTTTAGTGGAACCAGTAGGATTGTTACATGTGGTGGCTGGTTGGGTGATCTAGAACTGGCCCCCAAATTTAAGTGTCCAGGTAGATTGGCACTTTTAGTACAAACCAGCATCTTATGAATATTGAAGACCCGGTGTAGGGCTTGATCATGTAAATGGACTTTGATTCTAGTAATTATTCTAGGGATTTAGGTGAGGTATGAAAGGGAAAGCTTTGAAGGGAGAAGATGCAATTTTTTCCTACTGCTGGTCTTGAAGTTTCAGGTGTAACCAAAATTATCTACTGAAATAGTTCTCAATTTTTTAAAAAATCAGAGAATATACATCTGAAGATATTCAAATGAAAACTCCTGTCTGTAGCTATCCCCAAAGGTTTCCATTGATCCTATCCAGGATCCTGACTCTTATGGTCTGGACAAAATACTTAGTCCTTGATGTTTGTAGACACTAAAACACAAGGTCAAGCCTCAATCTTGTGGTGTCTAGATTAGGAACATAAGAGCCAGCAGCTCTACAAAGGGTTGCTGATGTCCCTCATAGGAATTTGGTTATTTCAGTGCTTGTGTGTTATCAAAGTCGGACTAAGAGGCCTCTTCTGAACATGGCTGGTTTCAATATTCCAGATAAACGTGCAGCGATGAGAAAGGTAACGCAGGAAACCACTGCAGTAGTTGAATTGCAGATGGAGCTAATGGTAGAGGGAGGCATAGGTCAGAGTGAGGGCAGAGCATCTATGCTCTTTTGCAGCCCATAGTAGGATCTAGAAGAAAGCTTGTTCTCATCAGAAAGACCTGGTGTCAGAGCATGAGGAACCAGCTGTGAAGATTAGGTTTCAGGTTCTCTGGATTGAGCTGAGGCTGGAACCTTGATCCCAGAACCACAATTAAAGCAGTGGCTGGTGCTTGGAGAACAAGTGAAATTCAAACAATGGACCTAAGTCACTTACTGCCTCTCATCCTCAAATATTCTGTGGCCAGAATTGGGCCTGGGTGTTAGTTGAAGGGTTCAACTTTGATGTGGGTTCTGTGGTTATAGCTGAAAAATTTTCAGGGAAGTAGGTAGGGGCTCATTCATTTATACTAATCCACATGCTCACTGGTTCCCTTGTAATGGATTAATGTTAGAAATCCATGTAAAGACATAACTAGAATTAAATAATGGTGTTTGAAAATATTTTCAATGACTATCTCAGATTCCATGGATATTATCCCATAAATATGTCAGGATTCCCAAGAACAAATAAATGGAAACACCCACAAATATCCAACAGTGTCAGTTTCCTAATGTGATATGATACTGTTTGTGGCATTTTCCATGTTTCTAATACACCATAGGAGTATATCCACTATTCTATTTCTATTTAGTTAAAGTTTTTAAAAATTCACTTATTTCCTAGTTATGGAACAAATTTTTTAAAAACTTCCGTTTTTCATAAAAAATACATTCATTCTTATTCTACTCTTCTTTTTTTTCTTAATGTTTATTCTTCTGGAAAGGGCTTCTCATTAAGTTTTATTTTAGACTGTGGTTTCTGCATCATAGGATCCTTGTACCCCAGTGATTTTTTTCTTTTTAAATTTTTTTTTCTATTTTTTTAAACAAGGTTGTGTAAGATTTTTCTCTCCTTTCCTATAAGGTAAGTAGGGTGAATGAAATTTCCACTTTATAGACAAAGAATCTGAGAGAGTCAAACAAAGATTTATCAAAAGACTTCTGTGATATGTGGAAAAATTTTCCATGGAGAGTTTTCAAAATCTCAAAAATCACAGGGTCAGCCCCATACTCAGAGATTCACTGGTGTTGATTGAAATTTGGGCAACTTGGATTTTCTCTTGCATGCTTAGGGTTGAGAACCTCCTCCCCAAAGCATATTCCATCTGCGTGGCCTCATTTATCACAGTTGGGCAGCCCTGTCGTCAAATTCACCTTCTTAATAGCACAGCGTCAGCTTGGCCACAGATAAGAATGATCTAGGAAGATAGAGTTTCAAATTAGCCTTGTGGGAAGCAGATGTTAACTGTCACCTGCCAAGGAAACAGGAGGAACTGGACACTCTTTTGATATGTTTGGAGGTGACAAAAAATGACACTTTTAGTCTACAGCTCTTTTAGGGAGTACATTTGAATATCAGCACAAGCTTAAGGCCATAAGATTGAGGTTATGAGCACCTACTGTCATTTCTTCTATAGTAGTTTAATGAATCTTGTCACATGGTATAATAAATCAACATGGCCTAAAATCTAACTGTATATTTATTCCACAATTTGTAGATAAAGAAGGCAGGTCAGAGCCCTGGTTAATGCCTGCAATTTCTTAAGTGGTATGTACATCCCACATATAATTTTTTTTGGTTACTTTGTTCATTTTATGGGAGAGATAGTATCAAGTTTCCATCCATCACATGTGAATGCTTTCCTTGGGCTGGGGGTGTCCTTTTTATATCCAAGTCTCAGTACAGTGGGGAAGCAAATAGTCTCACACAGGTTATGATTACCTATTCTTTAGGTGAAGAACATGGTAGAAAACTAATCTCTTCCACACAAAAGATGAAGTGATTATGTGGAAGTCTAGAGACCATCCTTTTGGGAAAGAAGAGGAGAGCTGTGGGATTCTGCTGTGTCCTAGCCTGGGGAGAAGAGCCAGTTGTTAACATGAAATATTGTAGTGGTTGGACCAGGGTTGATCCACAGAGGTTTAGTGGCTGTCTCTAATTGGGTTTCCCAAAAGTAGGCCTTGAGACAAGATCTTGGGTCCAAATATTTATTTGAGAGGTGATGCCAGGAAGGATGGTGTGGGGAGTAGGGAAGTGAGACGGAAAGTCAATGAAGGGTGTGTTTATGAGTGGGTCACAGCTCTGGGCAGTGGGTCACCCCTGCTGGGCACCCTCTGTGTTTCAAAGAAGCTGGGGAATTTAATTCCAAACTTTTATTGCACCGTATGGGCAAAGAGGCACACATTGCTGTTGCATGTTGGAGAACTGTGGGGGCTTCAGGTGCCCTCTAGGGTGGGTTGAAACCATCTGCTTTGATTAGGAAGTCCTCACAGCTGAGACTCTAGTTCGGGATGTACTCTGATATGCCTGACAGATCTCTTAGATGCTTAGCTCACTACAGAATTGAGGATGGTGGAATACTCAACTTGTTCAAATATTTGTACACTGCTGATAATCCCAACTATTAATAGATGATCTTGGCATTGGCTAATTTGTATATATTCATTTTTAAAAAATCTTGAACTTCTTTAATCCTTTTACTTTTGTTTGTATGCTTGCGAAGGTATAGAGTGTGTGTGTGTGTGTGTGTGTGTGTGTACACACACTTATGTACTTGACAATATGCATAAGCCTTAGTCACTGAAGGAAAATTGGTTGGACATGTCCATGGGTATGTGATATAAAACATCATGCTCATTGCATGGACATGAACTTCTTAAGATGAAATAGCAAACATCTTGGTTAGAAAATTGCCCTTCTGCTCAATGTGATATGTATAGTACGGTGTATTTTCTTGACATGGAGTTGAGGTTAATGTAGCTGCTGGATGGGAACCATGTGCTTTTCTTGGCCTTCTCCCCTCCTCCCAACTTAAGTCCTCTTTACTGAGTGGTCTGTGTGTTAAATTAGGAACAGAAAAGTTGACCACACCAAAGCCTCCCTGTATTGGAATGCCTTTGGTAATGATCTTGAACAGTGAGAACCATTGTGGGCAACTGTGTTAAAGACAAAGTCTTTTCCCCACACAACCTGGGGGAAGGACAGATGACCTTGCAGAACAAGAGCTCACGAAGGACAAGTGAACGTGCTGCTGAAAGTTAGTTGGGATGAGCATCTCAGAAAGTCATTTATGTCAAGTCTGGGCAGAGTTTGTAAAAATATGTCAAAATGAATCAGTCATCAACTCTACTTTTTCAAATAAACCATAGACAAAAAATGGATTCATCATTTTTCACTATTTATCATCCTAGTGTGATTTGGCAGTTTAGGAGCCTAGTGATTTTAGACTGTGCTGGTATGAAGGCAACAGATGGTTTTCTTGCCACTTGGATACATTTTCAGTGGACTTGGAAGGGGTTCAGCCTGAAGAAATACATAGTTCCAACATCCAGTATTGTTTGAATACATTAAAATGTGTATGGTATCATTGTCACTTTAAGATATCATATTTTTCTATGTCTCTGTGTCTCTTTCCACATATGTAAAATAAACATGTATATAAAGTAAACACTTTAAATGTGTATACATATTATATCAGTCAAGATATGGTCAGAGAAGCTGAAACCATGCCAGTTATTTTAACAGAGAAAAATTAATACATGGAATTTTTAAAACATATATGGAAGATTAAAATTTGTTAGAGAATTAGCAAGTATTTCATGCAGCTACTACCTTGGGATATGGGAACGAAAGGAGGACCTGGTTTTATGAGAAGATTGAGAAGGGACTCTGCAAAGCTGGATCTAAGGGGGTGTGATGACATTAGTTCTTGGCATGTATAAAGCAAGAGCAAGAATAAATGCATAAAACCATAGTATTGATGGATGAAATCCAAAGTCACTGCTAGGTGAAGAAGCAATGGTAGGTAACGTGCATTGGAATAGAAAACCAACAGAAAAAGGCAAAACTCCTTCCCTCTTCCCACCATTCAGTCTTCCTCTAGCACCTCTTACTGGTCCATCCTAGCAGAGATCAGGTAGCAACACTGAAATGGTCTGCAGAGCTCCAGCCCCAGCATCCACATCAGCCTTTTGAAGGTGACCTTGGAGGTAAAACACTGCAACCTAATGATCACTGTGCATACATAATGGATTGAACACTTTGAAATTGCTGATGCCCTTTTAAGAATCTGAATTCTATAAAAGTATTTTTTTATCCACAATTTTATATGAGCCAAAAATACAGGTAAAATCATCTTGTATATAATCAAAATATATTTCATGTGTCCATAAACTTTTTCATCTCGGTGCATCTAAATATACACACAGTATCAAACATATTTAAGGTGGAAGAAGACATTTCTACACTTAATTAAGTTAAGGGCAGCTGGTACTCTTTGCTGAATGAGACAGAAATCTATCAGACTTCCCCTTATGGGTAAGTAGCACTCATCCTGGGACCTGATGATACTCACACCAACATCATTTTGCAGGGTGTAATTTACCTCTGCAGAGTGCATTCCCATCATGGATCTCTCTTTGATTCATCATCCTGCTTCCTTAACTGTGATCCACTGAGTCTTCAATGATCCACAGAGGGCCATGTTCCAGTGGCAACAGGTTAACTTACAAACTCCTCCAGTATCTAGATTAGAAGAGGGAACCCAGGTCTTATGAGGAGTTCCTTTAAGGATTTGAGGTCCCTTACAACTGCTACTGCCATGGGAATACCAAGAGGTTTTAATGTACAGTTGGTTGTCTCTTAGAGAGGCAGCTGTCTGTCTGTTTGGATAGCCATATGCGTTTTGGAACTGGGCTGTTCTAGTGTAAAAGTATGTTTGCGTTTTCTTTATGGGAATGATTCAGAGGCCATTGAGTAAGTCATCAGTAAAGGCACACGGTGTGCTCATAACAGGCCATGTGCTCCTTGGGCATTTGTCAAGGGCTATTGTGCTGTTCCCAAGGGCCATGGTACAAATTCCCATTTTGTTTATTTTTTTTTCCATTACTCGATTTAAGTAGAGGATAAGAGAAGGGAGAGTAAGGCCTGGAAATCTGGAATAGAAAGAATGAATTCAAGAGGTCTCTGAATTGTTTGGGTAGCAACAATGTGCACCTCATTTCAGGGAATCCCACAGACAGCTTTCCCAAACCGGGCATTTCCTCTCCAGCTACCCACTCTCCTTTCCTGCAGTCTCCATTCTCCCCGACAAACCAATGCCACAATTTCAAAGTGATTCAAATGACTCCCAATTCTTCCTCTTTCACAATAGCAGGGAGCAGAGGAAACTGACAAATGGGCTATTTTTGAACCAGAAGCTGACCCAACTGTCAGGCTTAATAGCAGCCGAGTGATGTTTGTGGGTTAGGCCATGCATGAAAGATGACTTTATAATTGCCTTCCAGATCCCAAGGATAAGAGCGTATGTTGAAATCAGCATAACCCTCTTCAGCTTTTCAGACTCCAACCTCTAGAAGTCCAGGAGATGTGTTGGCAGCACCAGCATTTGGCCTTGATGTGGGGATCATCTCTCTGTTCACCCAAACGTGTCCTGGGCATTTTGTTTACCCCTCATTTCCTGTTTGTGCCTCCGACAGATCAAATGGCACCTATTAATTCACTGTGCCCTCTTTCCAGAGGGACTCATTATTGCCTTTACTGTTCATAAAATCCTTTCGTGTTTAATCCTGTAGGCACTTTCCTTTTTTTTTTTTTTTTCTCATCCCATCTGTCAGTGGGCTTTTGTGCCCTGTGGGTCAGCGTATGAACACTTCACTCTTCCTCCAAATGCAGCTCCTGTTTCTGAAGTCCTTTCACTGGGGAAGGCTGCTGGAACCACTTTCACAGGACAAGCAGGAGAAATGGAAGGAAAAACAAAATAATGTCATTGCATTCAGTTCAGAACGGTTTGGTTTATAGCCTGGTGGGCTCCTGCTGATCTGGGGCTCTCCCCTGAACCTTAGTTTCATCCTCTGATCTTGACAGCACCCACTTTCTGCTTTCTTCGGCATGAAGCAAAGGTAAATTGTAGGAACCTTTTATTTTCTGGGAAGATGGAATGTTCTGAATAAGATGGTGGTGCTGTCACACTTGCTGGTTCTGTTAGACATGCGGATATCTGTGGAAGTTTCCAATTCTGGGGCAAAGGACACTGAAAAAAAGAGTCCTTAGCTTTTCTTGACAAATCTCATATCTTTGCACTCTTTTTCAATTAAGTTACTTGCACGTTTTTAATCTGAGAATTTCTACAGCATAGAGCAGGGTAGAGCTGGCATTGAGTCCAGTCAGCAGGCAGGATGGGAGGATGTGTGTGACCTTGATATGATGACAGGCGTGCATGTCACTGGGTAGTGCACTGCACCGTTCCTAAGCTTAGTGTTAGAAACAGTGGGACAAGGACTCAGAGGTTATATGCCTTTCAGAATACTATCTTAATTTTTGAACTGTTCCATGATATTGGGACTGAGACCCAGCAGTTCAGCACCAGTAGAATGTGGTAACAGGTTATAGGAGTCTCATTGTGCAATCTGTGAGCCTCTGCATCCGAATTGCTTGGAATGTTTCAGAGAAATGCAATATCCAAGACCCATCTTAGAAGTGCTCATTCAAAATATTAGGTCTATGTGTTTTAGTAAATACTTCCAGTTATTCCAATATACACCAAAGTTTGAATATTATTTTTATAACAGGCCAAATGGTAACTATAAGTGGGATCAAAAAATAAAGTGTTTCCCTCTACCTTGATTAGAATAATGTCTTATTTATACCAGGAAGAACATCCTTCCTTACCTATGAAAGTATTTTTTGTGGAAGAAAATAATGAAAATGTTTCACTTGGGGAGACTTCTTCTCCAACTTAGTTTGAATAGACCAATTGGCCATATTCTCAGTTTCATATATGTTTTATTTCCTTTCTTCTCATTTAGTACTATCAACACAACAAACAATAAAAGAAGAGTAAAGATAATCACCTCGCCCTTATCATCCTGAGGGCTGGGTGAATTGGAAATACACTGAATATCAACCAGCATACTACCTGTTAATCATTTTTCTAAACATTAATCTGGAAAGCTCTAGGGAGGATCTTATGATGCCTCATGGTAACCTTTTGTAGAACAAATTCTTGCTCTAGACTTCACTTAGTTGCTGAAGAATATGTCCATGTAACCTTTGGAGAAGATTGGTTTTTTCCTTCCCATTAAGATGAAAGTCCAGCATGAAAAATGATTCAGTAAAGATTCCAGAACAACAATTGGACACAGGAACTAAAGAGTTCAATAACCAGGCTTCCCTGTGTATGCTTCTGAACCCAAAACCAATGTTCCAAGTCTGGACAAAGGCACAGAAGCTTTTATCACAGGCACATTATTCTGCCACCGAGGCTGTCCTTGCATCTCTTGGCACAACACCACAGAAAGTAAAACAGGCTCCCAGAACATAGTTATTTCCATACCCTCCCACATAGTATTCCCTTTGGAGCAAGCAATTTGTCTGCACTCAACTTTTCCCTGTTGATTCTCTGAATCAGACAGGCTTTCCCCAAACCCCTAGAGCTATTAGTCCTGTTAATCTTTGCCCTTCACAAATGAATCTTTTGTATTGCTTGTTATTGGATTTGGATTGCTGTCTTCCCTTCCCTTTCATTCTTTTAAAAAAAATTTTTTTTTAAATGAACAATAAGAGCAAACAGCTCAGGACGAGGGAGAGGGGAATGAGGAAGGCTGACCTCTGGTTGGTCAGTCTTGATGAAGGTTTATGGGTTTGGAGGACTCCGTTGTCAAGGGGCCCAGGGCAAGGTCAGCTCATAGGGAAATAATGTGGTCATGTGGTGAAGAGTAAGGATGAGAGAAACCGCAGGGTTTCTGCTGCTGAACAGTGACAAAGTTCACTGGTGTTCTCAGGTGCAAGGCAGAGAATAGAGTCTCATTGTTAAGGCACCATCAGCACCTGCCTTTGTTTCTGCTTCCCTTGCCGTGGCATTAACACTATCTTGTCAATCTGTAGACAGGCTGGCATGGATCATAACCACTGATGGATAGTTAGCCAGCCAGTGCATCAGAGTGGCTCCTCCCTGTTGATGTGTGCCTTTGTGCACTCCTTCACTAGGTCCCTAAGTACCTGAAACCTTCACCAGTCACCCAAGTCTCATGAGGAAGCTTAACCCTTCAGTGACTAGTTACATCTGTTTGCCTTAGTGTCATTCTATCTTCTAATTTAAAAGCTTAGCAAATTAAACTTGGCAAGCTATGAACCTTGGAATTTTAAATATTCATTTTTTTCCTTCTAATTCTAGGTGGGATTTTCTTTACTTATTTTGTTTTTAAAAATTGAGGTATCATATCCAGTGTGCATCTATTTACAGTCTATAGCCTGATAAATTTTTATAACACATGCACCCAGGTAAACATCCACCATTCAGATAAAGATGGGGAACATTTTTTGTTGTCCACAGCCACCCTTCTTTCCCTTCCCAGTCATATTTATTCTCAAGAAATCCCCCAAGTTTTGGTTAGCAGGAGGAGATGATGGCTAAATGCCTTTTTCATGAATAGATGTCCATTGGATTCAGAAAGATAAATAAAAAGGAGAAAAAATTGCTTATGAATCAGAATTGGCTGTGCATCTTCCAACTTAATTATCTCCATGGATTATAGGCTGTGGGCAGAGGTATCAGTTACTGCTATTTCCTGAAACAACAGGCTGAAAGCTAAGGCTCCCACAACTCCACCTCTTAGGGTAAAGAAGACAAAGGTAGGACACATTGATTTGGGATAAGTGGGACTTGGGACGTAGAAGTCTTTTTCCAACTTGGAGACAATTATCATGTCACTATGAAAGTCACAGGTCCTGGCACCAAATGAGAGGAATGCAAAACTTATTATTGGGACACCTTAGGAAAGGGAAAGGGGAAGCTGTTGCTTTGCTGTTTTGAGATGCAATTTCATGTCCATTGTTGCAAGGGGTGTCCGTTCTTGTAAATAAAACATTCAATTTGATCAGGATGGGCTTTCAAAACTCTGTGAAGGCAACAGAGCAGAATCATTGACTCAATGTACATAAGGCTCTTTATATTAGGTATTATGGGACACATAGGAGTGAAGACAAGTTCCTGCCTTAAGGAGTTTAAGTTTAACCTGGCAGAGGAAAGAAACTCAAGAAATAGTTTTGGAGTTAGCACTAATCCTACGGCACTGATGACAAGTTCAATACCATTCAGAAAAGAAAGATGTGGTCAGCGAAGGCTGGTGTAGTCACAAGAACCTGTGGAAGTGGTTGGGTTTAAGGCCAGTGCTGAAGGATAGGGAGGAATCTAGGTGAGAGGATAGAAGGGACTTCTGTTTGGAAGAGGCTTATGGGGAAAGAGGTGGTAGAATAATCTTTTAGTAAGAGTGTAGGAGAGGAAATTCAGATTCACTTTCAAAGGAAGGATAATTCCCCCCAAAGTCAATCAGCTGTGAATGTGTTATCTTCCAAAGTAAATTTCAGGCAGTTCTTTTTAAAGTGTTATGACTTTGGAGTAGTACAGATATTGAAGTGATTTGCAGGTTCTCTTACTGTGCATAACCTTGGGAATGCAGATCCCTAGGCCCCGTTCCCCAAGAGTACATAGTATCAGGGCTGGGGTTGTGGCTCGGTGGTAGAGTGCTTGCCTAGCAAGTGTGAGGCCCTGGTTTAATCCTCAGTGCCATGTAAAAATAAATAATGTAAAGGTATTGTGTCCATCTATAACAAAAAAAATATTTTTTTTAAAAAAGAGTACATAAAATCAGTCAGTCATGGTTGTATAACAAACCAGCCTCCAATTCAATGTCCTACAGCAGTTTATTCACATACTCAAGTTATATGTTTGGCTCCAGTGCGATCCATGTGTGATGATTCTGGGACCCAGAACAAAGAGTTAGCAGCCATCAGGAGCACATTCTTGAGACAGAAGTTTCAAACTTCCATGGAGTCTTCCTGATGGCATATTCTGGATAATTCTACCCACATCCCATTGGTCAAACAAATCACAAGACCATGCCTGACATCAATAGCACAGGGAAATATACTCTGCCTTCAAGTGAGAAAAACTGCCCAGTTGGGTAGGGAAAGGGGTGGATGTAAAGAAGGGAGAAGGGGTGAAAAATCAGGAACAATAGCTCAAAGGACCAAATCTGGTAAACCTTGAACCCTTTATTACACAACCTCAGAAAAACCCTATAGAGTTGGCCCTGTTATTATTCTAATTTACAGATAAGCAAACAATGACTTGGGCCAGGAAGTTTATTCAAAGTAATCTTGTTAGGAAAGTGACCAAGATAGAGCTCCAAGTATTTCAAACTTACAACCATCCCCAGAGCACAAATTACCATTAAGTCCCTTGGAGAAGCTCTGAGTAGTATTATGATGCATGTTGTCTGAGCTGTTCCCTCTAGACCTTCTACATCTACTTGAAAACTTCATTTTTCAAGGTAGCTGTTCACAACCTCTCTTGCCTGGATCCATATATATACTCTTAAAACAAACTTTCTTTGGCATCTGCTTTCCATCTCAGGAAGAACTTTGGTCAGACCTGGCTTCCTCCCACTTCTTTACTTCTCCATTGCGGACATCTGTTTACCCCAGGAATTCATTGGCATTGAAGTAAATTTAAAAGAATTGGAAATACCAAAAATGTAACCAAGCATTGCTTCATGAGTTGCTGGGTCAGTTAAGAGTACGAGTTTGTGAGGTGCGGTGGTGCATTCCTGTAACCTCAGTGATTCCAGAGGCTAAGGCAGGAGGATTACAAGTCCAAGACCAGCCTCAACAACTTAGCAAGGCTGTCAGCAACTTAGCAAGACCCTGTCTCAAAATTATAAATAAAAAGGCCTGGGGATGTGGTTCAGTGGTAATGTGCCCCTGGGTTCAATCCCCGCTACCAAAAAAAAAAAAAAAAAAAAAAGAAGGTATATGCTTTATTGTGCCTATAACCTCTTGCCACTTAGCAAATGACTGTTCTTTATTTATCTATCCTTTATAGGAAACGTTGGGCTTTGCTAAGCATGGATTGCTTGACCAATACCCTACTCACTTCAGACGCTGCATTTCTTGCTTTTTCTGTTCCTCTGCCTTTGCCTCCTACTCAGTCCTCCTCTACTTTCAGTGTGCATCATCTGTGCAGCCTGACTCCCTGTATTCTTAATTTTCTCAAATGTTAAAGCTTCCTTTGGGCAGCCATCAGGGCCACCACTCCTTGCTTACGCATTCCCAAGCCCAGGGCCCTCACACTCATTGAATCAAGAAGAGCTGGGAGATCTCAAAAGGCAGTGTGTTTAGTCCAGTATCTTGTGGTGATGCTTAGCATTGTTCATTGATGTAGGCCTGTTGGGTCTCAGAGTTCAAGAGAAGAGTGATTATGGACCAGTTTAGAAGCTGCCTGATGATATTTCCTGACATAAGGCTCATTGAGGAGGGCATCTTGGCAGATAATGCTCTGCCGTGTCTTGCCCTTTGGATTAATGGGTCAACCTAGAAAGTAGAACTTTAAAGAGCTTCTGAAGGACCACTTGGCCTCTCTCTGCCCTTTGTGAGGTGCTCCTGGATGTGGATAGAGGCGCCTGATTTTCGGGGTCTTTTATTTTCTTCCACACCCTGTTTTCCATTCCCTCCAATATTACCAATTTCAGTTTTGGTTGACCTTAATATTTTTCTATTATCTTACATTTGGGGATCAAGAAATAATGGAATATTTGGGCCATTGACCATTATTAATGTTATAGTAACACCGTAAAATGTGCAAATAATAAAATGCTTTACAACTGAATCAGAAGCAAGAATGAATGGAAGGGCTGTGGGTGTGGATCTGTGGTGGAGCGCTTGCCTGGGTTCAATCCCCTCTACCCCACCCCCACCTAAAAAAAAAAGTGAAAAATGGAGAACATGTATATAAATGTGATCTAGGCTCTAGATTTTATTTACAAATTACCTTTTTGCAACATTCAAAATTTCGTTTATTAATTTTAATGAAAATGTCTTTTTCATTAAAATGAAGTTTCACTTACATTAAGTATATATTATTAGACACCTCACCAGTTTCACAAATGCAATGCATCATTAACTAGCACACAGCTTTTTCAGTTCTTGTCTCCTGTTTCTTATCTTCTAAAGAAGCAACCACAGCTATTTTTGTGTCTCTGTGTTTATTTGTGTTAGATTACTTTTTATTGTAGGTTGGAAATACTTGCTCACCTAGTATCCCTTATATCCCTATAATGCAAACTCCTCTTCCTTGAGGAATTTATTTTTTTAGGTGAGTCGATTGGTTTATCTTGGAGAATTCTTTAGCAGTCAGCTGCAAGATGAGCTGGGCTCTTGGAAATGCTTCAATGTTCCAGCTTATTCTAAACAATAAGACCACCAAAACAATTTCCCCAAAGTCTGAACTCAGAGGAATGTCATCTTGGCATTTGTTTCAAAATGAAGAGGTAACTTCCCTGCAGTAAGCTTGCAGAAGTGTGTCTTCCTATTTTATGTTAATCTTATCATTCAAAATGACAAGAGAAGAACTGTAGCCAACCATGGTGGCATAGGCCTGTAATTCCAGCAACTCAGGAGGCTGAGGCAGAAGGATCTCAAGTTGGAGGCCAACCTTAGCAACTTAGACCCCATTTCAAAATCTCAAAATTTAAAAAAGGACTGGGGATGTAGTTCAGTGATAAAGTGTCCCTGGGTTCATTTCCCAGTACGAAAAAGAAAAAGGAAAAAAAAAAAAAAGACTTCAGAGATCTTTGAAACTTGAATTCCAGAGAATTCCATTATTTAAGCTGCCCCTTTTCAGAAATTTACAGTCATTCACCATGGAATTAAATAGGCAATCATTTGAATGGAGTAAATAGGGAATCTATACAATGTTATTCACAGTATTTTTCAAAAAATCACTATTGATTTGCTGTGCCCAGATCTGCATGGAGTTAAAATATCCAAACTATCACATTTTCATTTTTAAATTCCATGCTTATTACTCACACACAAATTAAGTATCAGTTTTGTTAGGGAACTTCCCCAAATCCATCATTTCCAGGAACATTCGCTACTCTGAGAAACAGAAAAAACTCTCTGCTATTGTTTAATTTGACTTCAAAATTCTGAGTCTGCATTTAAGAGCCAGCATACTCCCACTGCCCAGGCTTCTGAATAAATTCTGGTCAGTTGTCTGTTTGGATGAACCTATCCCGAGTCTCTGTGACTGGGTAAGGAGGCTGCTGGCACAGAAGAAGTGAAGAGGAAGTTGCTGGCACTTTCTGGGCTTGTCTCAGGTGCTGACTTGTCTTTGCTCTTCCATTGAGCTTTCCACCTTTTCATTCTGGTGGCAGCAATCAGGCCTTTGGAGTCTGTGTGGAAGTGGGGGCAATCACACTCCCCACTGCTCTCCCCCCCTTTCTGGATTAGGAAACACTTTTGCACACGTATCAGAGAGAGCTTCCCTGTTCCACAGTGAAATCCAGAGGCATCTCTGAAAAGCTCAGATTCACAATATCATTCCCCACATTTCATCAAGTTTTGCTGGCCATTTTGTGCTTCAAGAATCTTCCCCTCTCTTCTTCAGCCCATTTGACAAAAGATTGTTGACATTTTTAACCACCAAAAAAGTAGAAGCCAGAATGACCAAAATGTAAGAGTGATAGCAAGCGAATGAGGTAGAATGTCAATCAAATGAAATCTGGCCTAGGGAAGCCTCTGTGTGAATCCAAACAGAATGAACTGCACTCTAACTTGGTATGCACCCGTGCTGACACCTAATTTAAGAATTTACTTTCTAGCCAATAGCTGAGTGCCAGTTTGTCATAGCAGACAAGCTTTAGCCAATCACAGGTGACCAACTGTTCAAACCATATTCAAATAAGACAAATATGATAAACCATTTATACCTTATTTCCATTTTCTGTATGTCATTTCCTCTTCACTGGCTAAATATAACATGCATATAAGATGGGGTTCAGCATTTTGGTCCAGACTACTGCAGGTTTCTAGAAGAACAAAAGCCAAGAAACATATAAGCCAAGTAAGCCAATGAAGTGAGAAGAGAGTTCAAGTCACCTACCAGAGGAAGCCTTAAGAGTCAGTGTGAAATTTACTATTTCTTTCTTTCCATTTGCCATGGTGACTATCAATATTCTGTCTGAAAAGAGGCTCTTTTTTTTTTTTTTTTTTTTAAATATAGCCTGGTCCCCAGCATCAGGACAGTGCTGAACTCAACCCCAGCTGACACACAATAGAAATGTAGCATGAGCAATAAATGAAACCTTTGATGTTTTAGGCCACTGAGTTTCCTCTGTTTTTGTTACTGCGGCATAACCTAACTCGTGCTGAACTTTCAGATGGAGCCCATAATTGGTGTCTTAAAGACCTTCTTTTTTTCTTTTCTTTTTTTTTTTTTTTAATTCAAACATGTCCCAAATAACAGGGCTTCATACACCAGAGAACACAATCATTCGTACAAGACAAGTGGGACTGGGAAGACACCTGATGAGTCAGAATCCTGGGCACAGAGGAGAAGCATCCTTTGTTGTCCTGCCATTCTTTGCAGAACTCTTGAGCACAAGTGAATCATGGTTCAGTGGTTCACTATGTGAGTAGGGTCAAGGAGAATGACAAAACCATTGCATTTGATATCAGGGATCCAACAGTCTGTCAGGTTGTCCCTGGCTCAGGACTTTGAGGACTTAGTGGCATTTCCTGGTAAACTGCAGTTTATTCTAACACCATCTAGGTTCTTTGTACTGTCCATAATAAGGAATACAACTAATTTGCTAGAAAGGTAGGTGGTTAGTAATAGATATAGATGCTTTGTTTTCTATTCGGTTTTGTTATTTTTTTGGAATCTAATGAAGTTCAGTGACCAGGTAATAGCTACACAGAAAGTAAGTACTAGAATCTGGCCTGAAATTCAAGCCCCTTTCACCATTAAAGGACTCTCACACTCACTAGGCTGTATGTTTGCTTGGAACCAGAAGAGAAAGAGAGGGTAAGTCATTCTTGCACTTGGTTCCCAAAATACAAGTCGAATCTGAATGGGTCTTGGGGGCTGTTTGCACCAGCGTGAGGTTGGTAGACTAAGCAAAGAGAGAGAAACTAGAGTTTGGGGACTGGGGAGAGAAGAGAGATTAGAGGAGGTAAAGTCATGTGACTTTACACTCCGACTTCACTAGCTACAGCCTAAAAGAGTCGGGCTTCAATTTCTAGCGTAGATTCACATTCATCCTGAAACAAGGGCCTGCTTCCCTTATCTCAGCCACTGCTGGTTATCACTGGGGAGAGAAACCATGCCAGGATGGAGAGCAAGAGCAGGCCAGGAACCTCCCAACAGATTATAAGCATGAGGTCAGCTCTCAGGTCTCAAGAGAACTGCTGTAAATGATGAGTGGCTCATAGCCACTGATTTGGATGAAAAGGAAATTGGCTGGCTTTCCCTCTGCTTATCAGCGAGCTCCATGTCAGAAGCTGCCTAAAAAAAGGGGAATGAGAAGGAGAGTTGGTGAGAGCATTCCTGAGGGGGAATGGTAACAGGTGACCCACTACCCTCGGACCTCTTGTTTTCCAACTTTCCTAAAGCTTTGGCCTCACCAGGATTCTAGTCCCTTCTTCCCCATTTGCTCACAGGGAGAAATGACAAAGGTTGAAAGTCTCCAACAGTAGCATGGATAAACGATCACGGTGCACCTGATCATTGATCCTATCCAAACAGTTCCTATCTGGAAAATTCTAAGGTCTCCTGACTCCAGCAGATTCCATTTGTGTATATATGTATATATCTACTTTCTAATTTGTGTATGTCCACTTCATGATTCACCGTGATTCAAAATAAAACAAAGCCAGTGATTACTTTGTCTTATTTTAAAAATTATTTCTTTATGCGGCTTTGCCTCCCGTTCACTTCCAATTTCAATGTTTGTGCAAATGTACACTCTCTGCTAATGAAGTTAATTGGACCCACTGAGTGTTTCGTATATACCTTGCATGTCTTGTATTGGGTTGTGTTTGCTCTCTGACTTGAACCCCCCATAAGCATCAAATGTTGGGTGATGCTCTATGGTGTTTGAACACCAGAGAAGTACTGAAAGCTTTAGGTGAAAACAGGAAACTTCCTCAGAAGTTAGAGGCTGCCCCACTTACCACACAGCCCCCCTGTCACATTTATCTCTGGGAGGCTTGATAACAACATCTGGCCCTCTAACTACAGACCTCCTTGAGCTAAGAAGCCCAGCATTTCCCCAAGGAGGGTGATTCTCTCCAACCTGGCTTGGTGACCTACCTATATCATAACCTTGAGTCTCCCAAAGTTCAGGCTTGCCCAAGATAGGCCAGATGGCAACAAAAAGAGCAAAATTGTACCATGTAATCAAATAAGGAATTTTTGATAGTTTCTTTCTAGAGGTAGCACAAGAGAACAGGGAGAAGGATTCATGAAATAGGAGGAAGGTAAGGTAATTAGAGTGGGCTGGGGCTCCCAGAATAAATGATAGCCAGTTCCACTGTGTGAGAGTGGCTTATGTATTTTATTTATTTTTATTTTCATTTGTTCTAATTAGTTATACATGACAGTAGAATGCATTCATGTATTTTGATAAATCATACATAAATGGAGTATAATTTCTCATTTTTATGTATTTTTAAGAACACCGCTGGCTGATACTCAGGGTGGTTTTTCTCTTCTGTATTCTGTGCTCACTGTTGTCCAGTCCTATGGCATGTATCCCTACTTTTTATGAGTGACATTTTGAAGGAAATTATTTAGGTTGACACAGAATGAAAGGGAGTGAAAATCAGCCAGGGGCTGTGAAGTGAGAGTGTTTGAGAATTCATCAGAAACAGAACATTGGAACAAAACGTGAATAGGAGAGAAGTAATCCAAATTACCTTCTTGTCATCCCTTCTATCCTGCTTTGGAAGAATTCCCAAATATATGGAGGTAGGGTAAAGGGATTTAAGTTTGGGACATCTCTTTAAGTGTTATGGGTTGAGACAACCTTTTAAAATGTTGTGCAATAGAGGAACTCCCGCTCTCTGCAAAGCTCGGGATATCTTTGAAGATTTCCAAGAAGCTTTCTTTGCCTTGAATTGCGTTTTCTTTATTTTTAAAGACATAGCAGATTATATATGCATCCAGCACCATAGAAGGTAAATAAATCTATTGGCCATGCCTGCCAACAAAGATCATCTAATAGAACTTTGTTTTTATAAGTTGATCACCCTGTATCTTTTCATCTCACCTCAATATTCTGCAGACTTCACTTATAGTTCGGATCTTATGGGCTTCTGTCTTCTAAATTTTTATTTTTGTTTTATTAGAAAGTTTGAGAACCAAATCTAGTAAGATTTATCAATAGCTCAATTTACCCTTGAGGCTTTTGGATTAGTAATAAGAATGTCTGACATGATTAACCACAACCGAAGGACCCAGATTTATATTTCAAATTGAGGACCCACAAATATCACACAATAAAACAATTTGCAGTGGGATCTTAGAGATACAGGATTGGCGAAGTAGGCCAGGAGGCTGCAGAGTATAGTGGTTATAAGGACATTGGCTTTCTGGTCAGGTAGATCTTGATGCAAATCCTGGTTCTTATGTGTCACATTCCCTCTTGTTTAAACTTTTTGAGTTCCAGTTTCCTTATCTGTAAAGGGGGATAATAAGGTCCCTCCAAGTTCATCTTGAAAATGTAATGAGGTGCATTTGGCACAACTCCTTCCAAGCAGAAAGCACTTGGCAATAGTAGCTGCTGTTTTCATTGTTGATAATGTAATTATTATTATTTAATTCATGCCCTTCAAGGTGAGAAAATTAAGGCCTTAATGGCAACTTGACTGAGACCACATAGTTAATAATTAACAGCTAGAATTAGACCTCCCAGCTGAGGCTAGCTCTCATTCAATCACTCAGTGAGATTTCTCACAGCCCTTGCCAAGCTGCCATTCGGTTCTGTCTTGCATGTCTGTATAGCTTACCTGGAAGGAAAGATGATGCAGACAGACCTGGCCAAATGGGTCTGCGGAACAGTGGTTGGATGGGGACATGCTGTGTTGGTGAGCTCACTGTGAAGGCTTTCTGCCTTTCCTTCCCGTCGAAACCAAACACGCTCACCTGGAAACTATGCATGGTCCTCAAATGTGATGCGTGATACTCCACCACCTTCCCAACCCTACCTATGGCTTGAGCAGTGTTTACCTTCCTCAGACCTCTACCTAGCATTTTCTAATGAAGGAGCACAGTGTGATGTAGTGGAAAGAACAGTGAGGTGAGAATTGAGAAATGTACTTTCTAGTTCTAGTGAGGACACTTTCAACCAAGGGGTACCAGGAGGTTACTCAACCTTTCTAGACTACGGCTTATTTCTCTAAAAATGGAATTAATAAATCTATCTAGAACATACATTTTTGGATCTATGAAAAGGAAGATGTGAAGATTTGCCAAATATACAGAGTGGATCTATTTACATGGTTATTTGATGTCTTATTGTTTATGAAAATAGATGAAAAGGAAGTGTGTTTTCTTATACAATTAGAAATGTTACATGAGGATGAATTTAAAAATTCTTTTAAATATTTGATTTTTGACTAATCTGGAAAACATTATTTTTGATTGATTTGGGGCATTCAGTACATAATTCCCTGCATAAAGATGTTAGCCCTTTTTTGGGGGCGAAGATTTCTCAATCTTGGTATTATTGAGATCTAGGGCAAGATTATGTTGTCCCATACATAGTAGGATTTTTGGCAGCATTCCTGTCCCACTTGATGCAGGTAACACACCCTTCCCCACTGTGACGACCAAAAATGTCTATAGGTATTGTCAAATGTTCCCAGAGTGTGAGTGGGGGCATGAACACATCCCCTAGATAATAATTAGGCATATGTATATGACATTTTAGTGGAATGATTCTCTGCTCTCAATTGATTGATTGATTGATTTTCACTGTGTTAGTCTGGATAAGGTAGCAAGGATTGAAGTAATAAACTCCATGTGTCAATAGCTTCATGGAAAAGGTTTATTTCTAGTTCAAAGTCTGCTCTCGTCCATGTGGTGAGTGAATGGTCCAGGCTACTTCCATATGGGTTCTGCCATCCCAACCCAAGGCCTCCATGACTGTGGAGACAATTTTAAGAAAGAGCACAGAGAACTGGTCACCACTGGTCTTCCATGCATTGGCTCAGCAGTGACTCATCTCTCCTACTTCCACGGACTGTGGTGAGATATAGTCACAAGATTCTTCCCCACTGTGAGGGAGCTGGGGAATATCTGGGAACACGTAGATGGTTTGGTGAACATTATTTTATCAACCACACCAAACATTTACAACTTGGAGAGTTGGCTACATATGGTGGAAGCCCAGAGGGAATTTTCCATTCATCTGTCATCTTTCATCTTGGGAGAGGCCACTAATAACTAGAACAGAGAATGTTCTCAAATTCTTCCTTGTGTTTTGTTTTACTCTTCATTGAATAGGTGCTAATTCAAATCATCATGGTGATATTTTAGTTGCTCAACAGTGTTTCTTTTTTAAATGTCCTACTCCACCTTTTTTCCTCAAATGTCTCCACAGAAGCCCAGAAAATGAAGCAATTTAAGGTTGAACTGGGTGGTGGGAATGGGGATGGTTACTTTGCTTTACTAAATGTCCCAAACATCTAGTGCCTAGTGGGCCCACAGAGTATGTTTGCAAGTTTGTTATCAATGCAATTTGGAGCCACTTGTTCTGAATGAACATAATCCATCTGATCTGCTGGGGGAAGGGCACTGGGGTAGATATACATGAGTATCCCTCTCTTCACAGGTAAGAGAGGTCTCCCCTAAACCTATTGATAAAATTCTTGGCATCCCAACTACCCCTGGCAGTCACTTGTGACTGAGGAGCACTACAGTACCCTGATACTCTCACTGACATTTCTTGCTTTAAGTTAAAACTTCACCCCACCCATTGCTACCTGAATCATAGTTCTATACATCTCTGTGTATCAGGACGAGTTCTGCTAATTGTTGTCAACTGTTCCCCAGGCCTTAGCATATCAATGGATCCCCTCAAATACTCAAATTCTTCTTCCATTTCTAGGAGAACAAAGGCAGGTCCCCTGAGGCCATAGGAAGGGTTTCCTCTCCCAAATCTCCAGGACAGATTTGCTTCTACCTCTCTGACCTGACTCCATTCATCCTTAAGTCTTCCTCCAAACTGGATTTTCTAGGTTCATTCTGTCTTTATGATCCTTACCTTTTGGGGAGACATTAGCAACAGTACCATTTGGCATTGTTCATTAAAAAAATTCAAGTCACCTGTTTGCTGTTAAAAGCAGGTAGTTTCTTTTCATTGATATAAAGTTAAAACATTGACATAAAGTTCTTAGAATTGGGGAAGAATCTATGCCCCTGGGTTAAGGCAGCATGTTGTAATGGTTTAACAATACCAGTTCTGGTGCCATCTTGGTTCAAGATGTTGATCTTAGAAGTTGCCTGAATGTGAACACATTCCTCAATCCCACTGTCTCCATTTTCTCATCTACAAAATGGGAATAATAACAATACCTACCTCTTCCCATTGACTTGTAAGAACAGGTCTTAAAATAGTTAAATTATAAAGTATTAGGAGAAGTTCTTGGCATGTATTATGTGCTCATATGTGTTTTAAATCAAAATAGATATATGAATGCATCAGTGAGCCTAGTAGTACAGTTCAACTCTGCTGTACAAAAGGAATCTGCTTTACCCCCAATAATCCTTGACAAAAGGCCCAATTATGATTCTAGAAAGATAACAGAGGCTAGCCAGAAAATCCCAGTATAACAGGTTAGTCATTAAAGCAGACGTCAGGTTGTTTGCCAACTCTAATATTTAAAAGTGAATTTGCTAGTTAGCATTCTATGGTAAGGAAGAGCTTCCTGGAATCTCTCCAGAATGAAAGAATCGGAGAATCACAATTTTGTAAGAACTCAATGGATGCTTAGGAAAAAAACAAAGGTTAAAATTTGATCAGAAAGAGGACGTTTACATAGTTTCAAATTTTCTTCCTAGGTTTTACATATTGATTACAAAGGGAAGCGTAATAATGAACCACGGGGAAAACACGGTAGATACAATGGTAGCAAAGAGCTCAAAGCTGACTCAGAAATGGAACAAACTGATATAGGTGTCTAAATGGGATGTTATGAGAATGCATCGCTTGTATAATATTTCTGCCAAACTTAGATCAACCGGCCTAATTCTGAGAAACATAAGGTCAACCTAAACTAAGAGATAATCTATAAAATGAGTATTTATTTATTCAAGATGTCACTATCATGTAAGCAAAGAATGTTTGAGGAATTCTTCCCACTAAGATCCTTACAGGAGACTAAAATGACATGACATAACATAAATGCCATTGGTGATTCCGGGCAGGGGGAAGGGTTATCTATAAAGGACATTGTTGGGTCGATTGATATAATTTGAATAGGGGTTAATTATGTCAATCTTAAATATCCTCAATTTAATAATTATATTTTAATTATGTAAGAGCATGTCTTAGGAAATACATGATGAAATATTTAGGGGTAGAGATTCATGATGTCCGAAATAGAAGACAGATCAGTGAAGTAGAGGAAGGGGATTGAAGGGGAGGAAGAACAAAAGGGAAAAGGGAAGAATAGTGGAATGAATCTGACCTAACTTTCATATGTAAATATGTAAATGTATAAATATACCACAGGGAATCTCACCTTCATGTGTATACCGCAGGCACTAAAGAAAAAGATAAGTAAATAGCAGGAATATCTGTAGAGTGGAGGGAAAAGAAGAGGGGAAGGAAGAAGAGGAGGGGAAGGGGAGATACTGGGGACTGAATTAGAGCAAATTGTATTTTCATGCTTCCATAATTATGTCAAAATGAATCCTAATATTATGTATAACTAAAAAGAAGTAATGAAACTTTTTTTTTTTTTTTTTTTTTTTTTT